>JAZKJV010008029.1:0-358753 GCA_037367405.1 Ottelia alismoides | reverse complement strand
TGCCTTGATGAAATTTACCCTCCTCTGAGGGGTTCGTTTGCAATTGCTGAAGGATATAGGGATGCCTTTACAATTTAACCCACGTACATGTGAGGCACATCATATGAGAGGGGTTGACTTGTGTGTAGTTCCTATAAGTATGAGGGGTACCACCATAAAAGGAACACCACACGTGTCATCCACGTAGTGGGTCTTTGATCTCGGGGCGTGGTCCAGGTTTGGGTCATGTGATCACTTTCTCTTATTGCAGTCCATATTTGGGCTTGGGCTTGGAGTGATTCACCTTCGTTGGATAAGATAAGATGGTGAGAATAAATGGTTTATCTAGGTCGAAGGCACCTCTTCTTTTCTTCTATATCGACTGCTTTGAGTTGGGTTCTCCTTTGCCCTTACACGCTTATAGGTGGTGGTCCAAGGCGGAGGGTGGCAATGTTAATAACGGGTGTCTCGGGTCACTTGCAAGTAGAACAACATGGCTTTAGAGTAAGGCAATCAACCTTATTGTGATGCACAAAAAGGAAATGGGGGTGTGAGGACTCCTACATTCGCGTGGCATGGAGCTTGGAATGGTGGAATTGCTGAGTGAGGAAGAAGGGAAGCAGAAGGTCATGAAGGTGAGGTTGATAATGTCGTAGGTCGGAGGGGTGTTGGATTGAAAGAAATGGCTAGAGGAAAGAGGAACAAGGAGAAAATGATAAGAGGGATGAAGAGGAGGCATATCTGGGAGATGGGTGTTCTCCTTGGTTTGGAGGATGATAACTCAACTTTGGGTCATGGCTCGAGTTACCTGGCAGGAGAGAATGAACTTGGATGATATCTTGGAAGAAGCAACAATAGAGGTTGGGTGCCTCTGGTTCACATTTGAAGGGGGTCTTCATCAGAGGGGATGGCTGCTGTCACCAGCTACCATCTCTAGTTCTCTCCCTTTCTTTCAATTTAGTTGGAGCATGGCAGATGATTTAATTGGAAGTCATGTGAGTGTTAAATAGAGAGTGGGTTGGGATCAAGTATTAGTTACAGAGAATAGGATGTCAAGGTGGTTAGAGACATGGGGAAAAAGAAGTACTAAGGGGAATAGGACTGAGCATTTGGGTTCAACGAGAAAGAAGGGGGGATGGGTCAAGTTGACCATTGGCTTAACATGCAGGCATGCCTAATTGGCTAAGGGTGAGTGAGTGAGGATCTAAGTGTGTGTGCAGGTGTGAAGTGGGGAGTGTAGTGAGGAGGAGACACTTGTGCAAGTATTGACTCACAAGGTTGACCTGATATGCATATACAATGATAAATAATTTAAAAAGATTGAATGAACTTGAATACAAAATGGATAAAATGAAAGTTGTAGATCTAGGAAGATATACAACATTCATGAAGGACTCAAATGGATATGAAATCAAATATGAAAGATATCATTTTTGTAAGATATTTATAAGATATAAAATGCCAATGTTTATGTGTTTTGTAATTTTGATTTGTTTTTCTGTGCATAATAAATGGATGCTGAAAATCAAATATGATGTATAATAATGCCATGGACACGAATGCAACTTTTTCAGATTTTTATGAGTTAAGAAAAGTTAGAAATAAATTGAGAATGTGAATTACGTATACGTGAATTGGGCTAAATGTTCATCAGAATTGATTTTTTTATTGTCATGTAATTAGTTAAAACAAGTTATGAAATAAAGAAATGGAAAACAAATAAATTAAAGAGAGTGAAAAATGCACATAAAATAATAAGTCAAAAAGCATCAAATATATAAAATATATAATTCGGTCCCAAAATCCAAGTTTCACATATGAACTCTGATTATTTTGAATTTAGTCTTGATTTGTAGATACTTGAGTGCACACTAATTTAGAAGTGAGCAAAGCGAAATTGGACATTGTATGCGAGGAATATCATCATTTAGGACTTTTCAATTTCGAAATACAACTTGCATTTATGTCACGTTTATATGGGTTAGTATTTTTTAGGATTTTTTATGGAATAATATGAGTGATTTATACACAATGGTGTTAATTTGATATCATTTGGAGTTAGGATGAATTAATTAAAATTAGGTGAAGTTAGGTGATTATATACAAGTTAATATGAACGTAAAATGAAATGCTAAGTTATGCAAATTATTTTCAGATGCATGCATGCTAATTAGCTATAAACTTCTAAATGCATTTAGTTACTCAAGACAAAACTCTATTTTCATCTAATTAGAGTGATAAATCACATATTCATCAAATGTTATCTACCTCTAGGGCTACCTTATACTAGCTCTCTCTCTCTCTCATGACGGGCACCTATCACTTGTCTACCTAGCTCATTCCCTCCAACCTCATACAATAGGTGACTTGTATTGGGTATCCTCTACTATGCAATGTTACACCCCTACCACCCCACAAATACATGCTCCTCTAACATGCCAATAATGCCAGCGAGTCTTGTTTGTTGTGTGTCTGTGCGTATGTAAGGATTCTCTTCTATCTTTGCTCCATTGTGTGTTGTCTACTCCATAGCCACGTCGTATTTAATATGGTTAAATGATTGTCGAACCCACTTGATGATGGTATGCTAGTTTAACATGCTGGAAAAGCGATCGCTATACCAACCGATCACAAATGAATTCAAACAACAATCAAACCCACATATAATGATAAAATAAATGGAAGTGTGATGTGAGTTAGAAATTTCTTATAACTCGACATAGATGTGTATAGTGCAAGTATGGTAGAGTATTGAATATAGGGAGCACATGGTATATATGGGGAAGTAATATTAATTAAGGCTAATTAATGTCAATACTTGTTATTCTCTTTTTTATGCCTTTTGATATTTAACTATCTTTGTTGTTTTTAATTAATATATAATTTATTTTTTTCAATTTATTTTATATTTCTATGGATTTTTATTTTTGTAAATGTTTTTAATTAATTTTAAAATAAAATATAAATAATATATATAAGAGAGAGATAAAAAAGGAATAGAGATATTATTTTTGGATTTTTTAAAAGTCAAACAACTTAAAATAAAGAAAATAAAATATTTTAGATTTTTGAATATTTTGCAAATATTGTTAGTATTTTTGGAGTGTTATTATAATTTTTATGGCCTTTTAAAGATTAAAATAAACAAAACAACTCAAATAAAAATAGAGAATAATGAAGTGGGCCTAAAACATATCTTTCAATCCATATTGAGCCCAAATTCATTTTTTTATAACTAGATGGAATAAAGAAAAATTCAAGAGTTTAAACCATTTTTTTTGTATTTTTATGGAATTTTTAATGATTTTTATAAGATTCTTAATATTTTGCAATTTTAGGTTTTTATTTTGCAACTTTTTAGTGATTTTTTGGATATGTGAGAAAATATAATAAAATCTAGCTAATATACTTTTTTAGAATTTTTGGAGAGATATTTTAATTTTATGATTTTTCTAAGATAAAATAAGGAATAAATGATTGTTGTATTTTTACAAATAGGAAAATATGATTACACACCCTAAAAAAATATATGATGTAATGTGGTGCAAGTTATTTAACTTAATTTTCCTACAATTTTTGAGCAAGGAAATTCAATTAAAATAATTAGAATGTAAGAAATGTAAATAAATTAAGCACATGGACATGATTGCAATATTCAGATGTTAAGCGTGCTTTTCATAACATAAAACTGAAATCTAGGGGCATACAAAGAAATATTTCCAATTTAAATATAATATGCGCTAGATATGAACTGATTTGCAAATATACACAAATATCCAAGCATTTAATAATAGCTCTAAAAAGCTTAGGATGGAATATGCAAAATGTTCCAAAGTCACCTCATAGGATGGTCCACGTGAGATGACCATGCATGAGACCTAAATGTGATTAAAATAAGCTAAAGAGGTCGAAATGCAATTTATAAAGATGTTTTAACACTAAACTAAATATTTACAATACTAATAGAACAAAACAAATAGTAGAGGGGTTCATATGCAAATACCCCCTTTTTGCATGCTCATCAATGCTCCAGAGCACTTCACTTAGGCATTGATCAATGATCGTAATTATTCCGCACCACTTCTATAATGGACAGATTTGGCATGTTCATCAAATGGATCGACTGCTCTGCTTGCTCCCCTCTTTGGCTCAATCGAACAATTGGGACCTAACATGGGCCTTATTCTTCATCAAATGATGAACACATGATGAACTCATCCCTGGTGAACTTCGATCCAGCCCAATTCTTGTCTCTGATGATCTAGAAGGCTCGCATGGGGCTCAAAACATTCGAGTAGCTTCTCTACAGCTGGTAGTGGGTAACAAAAGGTATGTGCCTCACTGATGAAAGGCATGGACGTCAGGGGAGCAAGGTGACATGGAAGGTGCCTTTTGACTTAGAATCACACCTAGATGGGGTGCTCAGGACCTTCTTCCTACACAAAAATCATCACAACTCAAGGGTGATTGTCCTCAACTAGTTATTAGGGGGGAAAGGGTTGAGATGAGGTGCGGCAACGATCCTCGATGAATGCCTGAGAAAGGGGATCACACTTCTTGATATATGAAAGATCAAGGTTGAATGGGAGATCTAGAGGATGTAGAAGCAAATGGGATTGATGTGAGGTGGTCAACGAATCGCAACGACTTCAAGAGCACGGCTCCGGACAAAGGCCGAAGCCTGGTGCTCCAACGTACTATATTTTTGGATTTTAGGTTAAGTTGATTGAAATCGAAGCAAATAAAAGTCTGATCTATGCTAAGGACTTAAATGTGAAACGAAAGAGAACAAAAAAGGGCGTCTTTTGATCAGAGGACCTGGGAAGCAAAACCGCACGACAGAGTCCTCCTACGATGGTTGAATCACCTCCAAACCACTTCCTCCTCGTCTTGTATCAACATGGATCACCTTTTGTCAGATACACTCCAAGCTTCAATCCTATGGGTTGAAGGTGGATCACGAGGGATTTGGGAGGAATTAAAGCTGGAGCTTTTCTTTCATAGTGAAAATAAGAGGGGTCCAAGAGCTAGGGTTTGTGCTCGAATCGATGAATGTATGAGGAAGCTACATGTCTGACGTGATGGGCAATACTTCCATGAAGAGAATACATGAAGGAATCAAACAAAATGGAGTAGTGGATCAAAGTGGAAAATGGGCGAAGATGAGATGTTGGTGAGATTTGATAGGCCGCAAAGCTCGGGTGGTTTAGTTGACCCGAGGTCAACAAAATCTCGCACCTTATTGGTCCACGTAGGACAAGTTAGGACAAAATAGCAAAATAAATAGAAAATAATTCAAACGAAATAAAAGATGAATTTATTTGAAAAAAATCAAAGCATGAAAAATATTCCTTATTTTCTAAACTAATTTAAAGTCATTTTTATTTATTTCTATAAGTTTATTTAATAGGCATTATTATTTAAAACTATTATATATACATGTATTGGTATATGAGGTTGGGGAGCTTTCACCAAGGTGCATGTAACTTTACATGAACTAGTGCCATAAACATCCATATTTTTTTATTTTTTTGGAATGAAATTATGTGCGATTTAGATCACCATATATCAACACGACGCTATTCAAAATTCAACTTAATTTGAGGCTCCTAAGCCATCCATCAAGACTGCAAAATTTTAATAGTCTCATAATTGCTAAAATTTAGTCGTCTATATGAACATGTTTGGAATGTCTGTTTTACAAGAAAATTGAAACACATATTCCACTAATAGTTCTAAGTAGATCCCCCAATGTTTCGTTTCAAAAAATAGATGTTTATGGCACCAGTGCTTGTAAAGTTACATGCACCTTGGTGCAAGCTCCCCACCCTCTTAATATATATTGCTATTTTAATACATAATACTATATTTACATATTTTATTTATTTACAATATTATCTAATACATATGTACATATTTATTTAGGATTTTTATAATTTTGTTTATATGTTTAAATAAATACATATACCTTACAATATAGGCAATGAATACCTGTTTAGTAGCCTTTATTAATTATTTTTGGTGTTTTTGAGTTGTTTTAATTTTATTTATATTTTAAATAGATGTTAGGTAATATGTAAAATTGAATAAAAATATAAATAGATTAAAGATATTTACAATAACTAATACGGTAAAAAATACAGATGTACAAGTACCTATGTATCCCAAGTAGCTGTCTTTTGCATCTAACTCCAAATACATTGAAACCACCTTTATTTGATAGATATTTTGATTTAAAATACAATGGAGGCGAGTTTTGTTTAATTTGAGTTCATATGGAGCAGATCTTGATCAATGAAGCTTGTATTATGGCTTTTTCAACTGAGCGTACAAAGTGACTGGTACATGATATATTTCTGCCAATGACGTTATTATTTTATATACATTCATATGTACTAGTTTTATGCTGAAAACATATTTATTTGAGGTGTGTATGATGATAAATAAAAGTGTAAGAATGAGCTATATATAGAGTATTATGTACTTAGAATAATTAGGGTTTTTTTAGTATTTTGTACAATATTCCACCCTATCTCCCCCTACTTTACTCCTGACCGACCTAGTCAATACTTTACTTGGTCTCGAGGTTCAGGTTCAATCAATATCTTTGATACTTCCTTTATTTTTATTCTCCTTCTTTTATTCTTTTATTTAGGGTTTAAAAACATGTATTTACATACTATTTACAAGTTAATGTATGAATGTTAATTTATGCAAGTTAATGACATTTACATGTGTTTTACTAAGGTTATAAAGCCAAAATGGTGGAATAAAGGTGATGGAATGGGTATTTATCAGTGATATCACTTTTACATGTTTTATTATTTAAGATTATTGTAGTGTGTGTTGAGAAGTGTGCTTAAAATAAAAATATGGATGGAGGTTAAATGTAAGAGGTATGTTACATTTAATTGGTCAAGCCCCAAGTTCGAACTCAAGGAGACAGCTTTAGGAAGCTACACATGCTAGGTAGCGTACTTAGATACGCAATTTAAGCAACTTACGAGAAGTGTCAATCTTGTGAAGTAAAATGTTTTTGTAATTTTATGAAATTAGATCTCCATATATGTGTGTTGATACATGTTTTTTTATATTATTGAATTTGAACTTTCTTTTTTTTAATTTATGTTTTTTGTATTTTCTTTTTTTACTTTTATAATTGTAGTGTTTTTAAAACATAAATGAAATTGAAAGTAAATACTCTAGACATTCAGATATAACTGTAAAAAGTATATAGGGGGTACTTCATTTACAAAATAAGTAGGAGGAGGAGTAGAAAGGAGTGTTCTTACTGGATTTTTGATTGTTGTTAACTTTATATATTTTTTAAGAGATTTTAAGTGTCTATTGGTTTCTGATTTTTTTTAATTTTAAAATATGAATTTGAGTAATATTTTTAAAGGGCTTATACTCCTAGATAGAAGTCACAAACCCTTAATTTTTAGGAATCTTACAACAAACAAACAATTCTTAGTGATCTTTCTTTGAAAAATATTAAACAATACTAACTTCGAAAATTAACAATATTGTGCATATACTATACATGTAGTTGAATATAAGATAATATTTTTTGGAAAAAATTTATGTTTTGAAGTTATTATAAAAATTTTAATCAAAACCTAGGAATTTTATAAATTAAAATATAAAAAATATTTCCAATAATTAAAATAGGGTTGTGTTACCTAATGAGGCACACACTCTAATATTTCTATTTCTATATTTACAAAAAATATAACCTTGGGAACTTTGGAATGAAAGCTTAGATATAACGGTATAAATCTTGTAAGTATCAAACTATGTTAGAAAAATCTAACATTTTTATAAAAATGAAGCTATTTAGTACAAGTTTCCCATAAACCTTTGGCTCAAAATATTTTAGACTATGTAAGAAATTAAATAAATAAAAAAACCAAGGACCCAAATGCAAAAGATAAAAGAAGTTTTAATTAAACAAAAAAACTTGGAATTTTCAAAAAAAAAAAATAACACAGTGGCCTGACTAAAATGCAAGTATATCGAAGTTACTTTCGCCTTCAAAGCATCCTCTAATGAATTCACTTAGCAAGACCACTAAAATTTCGAGGGATTTGATTCAAAATTCATGCCCCTTTGCACTAGAGAAGGCATGATAGACACACATGGTGCAATCTGATGATGTCTCCCCCGATCGCCTTGCGTGGAGGAGGTGGCGATTGGGAGGATCCCCAGCTAGCTATGACATATTTCCTCCACCTCAACCTCCTTTACATCCGGGCATGAAATGACTCATGGCTGAGCATACCTAACTCTGCATTGAATTCTTAAGGAGAAATAAAAGGCCCTAGGACTATCTAACACTGGCAATTAGTTGATTATTAGAGCACCTAGAAAGTCTCTGAACAATCATGCATGCTCCAAATCATGTCATTTTGAAGTGCCAAACTCCATGGAAATTCTGCAGAGAGATCAATAACTCATTCCTATTGAAGTTAGAGTGAAAGAAATGAGAAAGAAGGCTTCGATCTGACATTACATGGCTTGAATGACCCTCTCGAGGTGAAGCTTCCTCATTATGTTATAGTTCTCTAGGTACACAAAGGATTGAGACCTGGCTATGAAGTTCATTGGAAATAAGGTGGGGTGCTTCGATGAGGAGTGTGAGGATACGTGAACATGAGTGGTTCAAATCGAAAATGGATGAAAATAGTAGAGGAGATAATCTCTAACATCGAGATGAGGTCGACCTTGCTAGATATGGGAGAGGTAGGTCGAATTTGATCAGAGAAGATGTCTATGGAAGAATGGACCGATTTGGGGATACAATAAAATTGGATGATACAAGGATAGATTAATGAAATTAAAGGGGCAAATATAAAGGACGATCTAATAAATAAAATAAAAGAAGAACGGTGAACGAGTCCACTTATGAAAGAGGAGAAATCATTTTTCCATGACTTTTGCTCAAGGAGTTGTACTCACTACTCTGATGGGTTGCAGATCTTGTAGAGAGAACTTGGACCGCACTCACAACACAAGGAACCTTCATGGACCACTTGGTCATTACTGTAAGGCCACTATAACTGACCAAAGCCTTCTTAAAGCTCATTAGGATATCAAATGTAACCGAGGAGATAAGGCTAGCGACAAACATTTATCTACCCTAAGACCTCCAAAATGGGTGTTAGGAAATAATATCAACAAGGTACGCCGACGCTTTTTACAGTGGATATAATGAGGACAAGAACAAGCACCGAGCAAAATTGGAAACCATATGCAGATCCAAGTCTAAAGACAGTTCGGGGATCCAAAATCTAGAACTCTTCAACGACGTTTTGGTTTCAAAGCTTGGATTAAGTTTCAAGAGAATCAAAACCCCTTACTTTTGAATCTGGCGAGAAGCTGCTGCCACAAAGGTCGCTCCATTCCTATACTTGAAAAATCGGGCCATAGGGATTCCTCATATTGGAGAGCCATCAAAGTAGGATCCTCATCGATCAGAAATCTCTACTCCATAAAAGTGGGATTGGATTCGAACTCCCTACTCTGGACCGATAGCATAAATGGCCATCCCACCTCGATACTCTCACCCCAGCACTTTGGGCCTCAACCAGAAACAACTCCTGTAGCCTTGACAAATTTATGTCCACCCTCCAAGCCGAACAAAATTGGCTCAAGGCCCTTTCAATGCATTGCAGTTCCCTAGTCGAACTCTCTGTACTTAACCAATTCCTATCCAACCTTTCCATAGACCAAATGCCAAATGACCTCATCTCTATCTCAAGAACAACAATAAACATCTGATTAACAAACAGAATTACAAGTTTCTCGCGCATGGATCTTTGATGGAATGAAATTCCTATCTCTTGTAAAAAAAAAGGATGGATTTTTAATATGTCAAACGTGGATGGTGAGGTGAATGAAGGTTAGACCTTGATAGATGAGTCGTTGTATATCAGATGTGGGTAGGAGAAAGGTCTGAGGTGGAGCAGATGGCCTCTAAATCATGAGCAGAGTCTACGTTACACCATACAACACTCTGGCAGAGGCGGCCAGTAATAAGGGATGATCCCCTCAGAGAGAGACATGCAAGGAGCTATGAAAATCACTAAATGCCAAAATCTTGCACAAATAAAGATATTAAGACATGAGTTTTTTTTTCAAAATTTTGGGATCAACATTTTTCATGGAGGGTACATTTTCAAAAACTTTGAATTTGCTCTTAATTTGTAGATAATTTGATGTGCGTTAATTAAAAGTTGAGTATAGTTTCATAAACTGTGTGAAGGAGAAATCCGGCTTTTAAGATTCAATCTTCTCAAATAAGGGCAGGTGTTAATATGCAATATATACATATTATTATTTTTGTAGTAGTTTTTATTTATTAAGGTTAGTATTATGTAGATAATAGAGTTGATCTCATATCATTTGGAATTAACATGAATTAAATTAAAATATGATAATATATACATCTCTCTGTATATAAAACACATGTTAATATTATGTGTGCAACGGAGTTTATTTCATGTCACTAGGAATAAATATAATATTATACAAAATGTGAGAAGATTGTACAATAATACATGTAAATATACATGATTTAAACTCCTTATTTTCCTGATATTTTAGTGGTTTTATTCCTTTGACTTATTTTTGAGTTATTAATATATAATAAATCCATTTTAACTAAAAATGTTCGTTTTGTTCTTTGATGATTTTATGTCATAGATGTGATTCTGCATTAGGAATTAAAAACAAAAATTTAGTATAAAGTAGGTGAATTGCATATTCATGAAATATATACCCTGAAGCCATTTAGTAATCCGTTTGCCATAAATATTGGTTTTTTAATTCATTTTTTAACCACACTCTAGTAGAGTAAATGAGTGAAAGTCGCATGTCTCCTATGCTATGTAGGAAGTTTGATTTATACTATGTAATGAGACAAGACATATCACATATTGTGGGTAGAACAAGAACATGGTTTGAATTAGTTTTAACAGAGATTTTGATATATGATATTGACTTCCTCTAGGTTATAAATAAAATGTATTTGATTTTAGGACAAGCTTTCCAATTACGATGCATTTGTTGATGGGAAAAGAAGAATCATAAGTTGCATTTTCACATTGAAATTTATTGTGATTGGTTGGAATCAAAACTCGCACATTTGCCTATCGTTGAGGCTGAGTACATGCAATATCAATAGAAGTTGCTAATGAAGGTATTTGATTGCAGAACTAGGATTCATTCCTTCTACGAAGAGAATATGGACAAGATGATGAATATTGGCACAAAATATACCCCTGTCATTACATTAATCAAGTTCGTTCTTAGAAAGCTTGAGTAATGTTTTGACTTACACAATGTGATAATTGACACAACCTAGAGATGTGTTTGCCATCAATAAAGTAGAGCTTGCAGTTATAGTGGACCCATTTTAAGGCGGAGATTCATTTAGATGCCTTAGATCATATATGACTCTACCCAATATTTGAATAGGCTTTTGCCTTGAATTCTAACCGTTTCTTTTGCTACACCTCCTTGGAAAATCGTTATATGTACCCCCATGTCACCATATCCTACCAGACGGGAGTCTCTGTATTTGGGTATTTAGATCCGTTTGTATAAGGGTTCCACCTATACTTGGAGTAATATATAATTTTTCATAGGGTTAGTGCTCTTTGTATCCTTTAAATTCTTCTTTCTCAACATAGTGAAAAGCGATCATCGTCACCTAAGGACATAGGACAGTTACGGGTGAAGCTTGTAAATCCGCATATCGTCGTGCTTGCTTGCTTAAGAGTATGTGCATGTTTGCTTCAACAATTCATACTAATTATATTCAATTTTTCGTGCTATAACAAAATGAGTCTATATCGTTGCTTTTTTTTTGAAATTTGTCACTTTATCATCCATTATTAAATATGTAACGATGATATTATTCATTGTGAAATATTTTTTTGTATTGAACACAACAACAAAAATATTCAAGAAATAAATAATTTAATATTAGTTTCCATATGTTGTGTAGTTTATATACAACGAGAATTTACGTTCCTTACTTGACTCTTCAAATTCGCAACACATATTGTAGTCATTGTTATATTCCAAGCAACCAATCATATAACAACATTTATTTCTTGATCTTTTCTTCTAGTAGTTGTTAAATTTAGCAATGATTAAGATAAATTTAACAAAGTAGTAAGTAGATAATCGCTGTTATATGAACTTCAACATCGAATATGACATTCGCTACTAATTAGAAGAACAAATGCTAATTTTGCAACGAATATTCAAATGTTTCATTGTCATAGGTCAATTTCGTTGTAGTGGAATTAACGTCTGTCATATCCGTTGCTATATCATTAGGGACGATCCATAAAGTGGTGCTTTTCCATTACTATTTTACAATATATAAGCTAGTCATTGCTAATTTTTTTACCAATGATCAGCTCAACTTTAGAAAATTAGCAAGCAATAATCAGTTTAAGTTATGAAAGATAGCAACAAATAAGCATCACTATATGAATTGATATTCTAGCAACAACTATTACATTCATCGCTAATTTCAAGTATAAAAAATCATTTCGTAACGAGTAACATCGTAGTTATGTATTTAACAACAAAAAGCCATCACTGCAAACTCATTTTGTTATAGTTTTGTATAAAGATGGGCTAAATATCCCTAAGCAACAAGATTAGGTTATCACAATAGCCATTTGTAATGTTCTATTTCTTTTCTTCATGTAATGACTGCAAGAACATAACTTAATTACGGTGAATATTTCAAGTGTTTTTGTGACTGATTATCTTTTCATGCTAGATTTTAAACAACCTATATATACAGAATTTCCTATATGTGGTACAATGTTATTATGATTGTTTTACGTATTATAATCATTAACTTGTTACAGTAAATATTTTTCTTCTGATTCTCGGCACGTATTGGTTCTCATGGACGAGACTTGATTATTAAAATCAGCAAATCCTGAACAACACAATGAGTAAACTTTATGTTTGGAATATATTACCTGAGAGATGATCATCAAGACTCCCTTCTTCCATATATTCGTAAACAAGTGCCAATTGGTTAGCATCACTGCAATAACCAAACAAAGATACCAAGTTCCTGTGGTGGATTTTGCTTAAAAGCACCGCCTGGAGATACAACAACAAATTATGTCAAAGATACTTCATAGTCAGCCTTAGGACGAGTCCGCACACGCACGCACGCACAAACAATATTTTCGTAATACAGTGGTAAAATGTTAATGGGCCACTATGCATGTCTCTACAAACATTTTCTACGTATAAACATGTTGCAAATTGGGGAAGCACGAACAAACAAGATCAATCATACAAGCATTGAGACACACGGATTTAAGGTTCACCCATAATTAGTTTACGTCCTTGAGCGATATTGATCGGTTTTCACTATGTGGATAATAGAAAATACAGAGGATATATAGAGCCATAACCATAAGGAATTTATATATTACTCCCATACAAAACAGATCTCAAAGTCAACGAGATCCCCGTACTGATAAGGTATGGTGACACAGAGGAGCAATCAGATGGTTCTTCAACCTAAATCAGATGGTTAGGATTCAAAGTATATCAACAAAACAAGAATGATCCTAAAGCAGACGACTATTGGCAATTAAAAGCCAAGGTGGCATATGGTGGTTTACGTGGAAAGAGTGCTACAAGATAGAGCATAAAGGCAATGGAATGCATATGAGGGAGCTACTCAAGGAGTTAATTTCTCTGATTTCATGTTTAATTAATTATTCACTTATCTTATCTTTTGGCCATCTTCACTTTGTGACTTATTTTGCCGGCTTATTCCTTCGGTGGTCTTAGCAGGTCAAATGAAATACAAAAGCCTACTAAAGAAAGACTGCGATGGTGGAAATTTGAAGGGTGTTTGAAGCTTTGCTCGCAAATATGGACGTGTCTGTCTTTTACTAAAGTAATTTTTTTCGGTAATATTGTAATGAGTTATGCCCCCCTCATACGCGATTTGTGGTGGAATTTTTCTCTTGAATTTTTATCAATTATACCCTTTTTAGATTTGCAATATTAGTTAGGCTCTTTTTTTGTACTGATTATTCCACTCACTTTTTCCACAATGATAACTTGTGTCCATCGAGTTAATTGATGTTAATCTCCATCTCAAATGCACGTTAACTTTTGAGACACAAAGGTAATTAGATAAAAAAATTAAAGGTAAAAATTTCCTTTTTTTATTCGTGCTTTCTCCCTCACGCCCCTCCTGCTCTTAGCACCTCCTCCGCCCCTCCCCTTCCAACCCCTCCTACTCCTCCTCCTCCTTCGTCGACAACCTCCATCTCATTAGATAAAATCCATCTCCGGATATCCGTTTCGAGATGATTGCCATATGCGAATTTTTCCCGAGCTCGTGTGCAACTCCATTCAAGTGATACTCGAGAAGAACTGCCAGTCGAGTGAGAGAGGAACGGGGTCAACGAGATCCTGCTGCAGCATCCTGGAGCAGCTCAACCTCCTTGTTCCACCGCTAGTCAAGTCCACTACCATCGGAGTTCCACCGCTGATCCCTAGGCGAATCCACTCCATTAAACAATGTAGATCTATAACGTCCCTCTCAATCCCTCTCATCCTTTCTAATTCGATTCAATCAACACCAAAATCAAACCTCTTCAGTTCTAAATCTATCTTTTTAGAATATTTCCCTCCTCAGATCACATCCAGTGATCGGAGGCCTGGATTTCCTTCCACCATCCGTCAAATCTCCCTTATTAACCCGTTCCCTGTTTATATTTTGGCTGAGGTCTGTTGCTCAAGCCTTCTCACTCTATTTGCAGGTTCTAGAAGCTAAGCGTCATTCACTTGTAGGATTTGATTAGCATCACAATCAAAGCATCACCAAACATCTCATGTAGGTTGATCAGACCCCGTGAGATCGAGCAAATACTACAACGCTTAAGATCATTTGATCATCGTCATTAACGAGGAGAATTAAGCAGCCTTAAACCACTCGGAGAAGACAACATATGGATAACCAAGGCGAAATTATCTGCAACCTCAATTCTGAAGCTCGATCCGTCCTCTTAGGTAACTCCTCCATCCATCATGTTCAGATCTATTAATCTCATGCATATTGTTTTGGGTCCGGTTCAATCCGAATCGAGACAAGTCTAATATCTGCGGGAGCTTGATTTGAAGCCAAGTTTTATATCGAAATCCAACAGATCCACCAGATTTCTGAGGAAACATGTTGTTGTATTTAAAGTATGTAATTAGGCTTTAATTAGAAAGCCTATGCAATTACAATAAGAGCTAATTTGGTATCGATTGGGAAAACAAATAACTTGGAGGGAAAGTTGAGAATTCCCAAATTTGAAAGAACAGTTGCGGGAGAAAGTTTAGTACCACATCTAATATTTCTAAACTTTTGGTGGGCTTATATATGAGTTTACACCCCAAGCTCTTGTAGCAATAGTAGAGAGGAGGAATGAAGGACCACACACGCGCACGCTCCGCTCCGTCTCCGGCTCGTGAGAGTCAGTTCAGATCTCAATACTTTTGCTGTGAATTTCATTGGCATGTCGATTAAATTAATCATACAGATTAATTCAAATCCGACTACAACGGGAATTCGACTCGACGCAACGACTCGTTTTTATCCGCAGTTTAGGAATCCAAAGGGACACGTCCGTTGATGGGCATTTTCGAAATACGAACGGTACCGTGTACTAGGGCAAGCGAGCTTCTCTTTATACCCCTCCGTAGATACCGTTTTCTTAATCTCGACAGAAAACTCTTCTCACACCGCCTTGACTCTGCTTTCATTCTTCCTCTCTCACAGACGAACATGTCGCTCTTTCTCTCGGCTGTAGTTCTCTGAGATACATTCGAGGACAATCTCGTCGGTGTTCGCAGACGAAGATCGTGTGATGTCATATCCTGGGAGCGGATCGTCACTACCCTACGCATCAGTATTGTGGGGGCGATAACCTCTCTAAGGATAGTCTATTATAGACGCTTCGATGATTTCTAATCTAATATGTTTATCTTATTATTTGCTGTAATTTATTTATTACTTTACATTTTCTGGATCTCACCCTAATGTATATTTTCAATTTTATTAATTGGTTCCTATTTGCATCCTGTAATCCGATAATGAATGAGAAATGTGTGATTATCATGATGTTAATCTCTAATGTTTCTTTTTTAATTCATTTGGATCTGTGTAATTACTATTTAAAATATGCATTGATGATCCTGTTCTCAATAATTTTAGAGAAGATATCCGGAATCAGTTTTAAAACCATGTTAGAAACAATGTTTAAATCGAGGGTGGATATGATGAGTATGCTTGAGAAATTTGATGGTTAGAACTTCAAGCGTTAGAAACAATGCATGAAGATCTGGTTAAGCGTCATATAATTAATCTCTATGCTTGAAACCGATTGTCCTTCAGTGGAAAAGTAAAAACCCTCACCCGATAGCCAGAAGGCGCAATCTTCGTGGAAGAGATCGTGTATGTCACGGTTGCATCTTGTTAGCTCTGTCCAACATGTTGTTTGATGTATACTCTTCGTGCACGCAGATTGAGAAGGGACTATGGGATGATTTGGATCGGAAGTATAATAAAGTTATCGGTATTGAGAAATACTCCGTCATCAAGTTCTTAAAGTTTTCCCTGGCCGAAGGGAAGTCGGTTTCTGAACAGGCACACGAGTTTTTACTTATGCTCCATGGCTTAAAAGATGTTGAAATAAAACTTCCAGAGAAGTTTCAAGTCATGGGCATCATAGAAAAATTCTCTATGTCTTGGGAAGACTTCGGAATGACCTTGAAACACAGAAAGGAGAAAATTTCTATGAATGACTTGATGGTGACAATCGTCATGAAGAGGAAACAGGAAACAAAAGTCTATGGTTCTTGTTGATGTTCAGGCTAAAGTCAACTTCATGACCTCGAAGGGGAAAGATATAAAGGGAAAGAGCAGTAACAACAATAAAATGAAACCAAAGGACAAGATCCAGAAAAGGCAAAAAAATAAACCCTGCTGGTATTGTAATCAGGTTGGCCATTAGAAGAAGGATTGTTCGTCATTAAAGGCCCAACCTAAAGCTGCAGATAGTAGTCTACAAGAGAATATGATCATTGTTGGACTTGGAGTTAGCGAGGGGTATGTCTCTGTAAAAGCTGAACTATACCATATACACGATCAAAATGAGTGGCTCGCAGGGAGCTAATGTACATGTCTGTCCTGATAGAACTTTGTTTTCTTCTTATCAGACCTGCAGCGGTGGGACTGTGAATACGGAGAACGATTTTGCTGCCAAGGTAATGGGGTCAGGACAAGTGAACTTGAGGTTCTCCTCTGGATGTGTCTAGACTTTGCACAGGATGTTGCATGTCCCTAATGTGAAGAAGAATGTTTTATCTGACTCCATCTTACTTAGAAATGGTTTTGAATTGACTTTTAAATGTAATACAATTGTCATTCTAAGACATTGCATTTTTATGGAAACAGCTATTTGACAGATTTTGATTTGTTGTTTAGAATTAGATGTGATTCAGTGAACATTGATGGAATGGATGTTTTGAATTCTGAATGTTCTAATTGTTCTAATTCTGGTAGATTGAAAATATAAAATTTAATTCAATTAAAAGAATGATGAATTTAGAAATGATTCCTAAACACACTATTGATAAAACTCACAAATGTGAGATTTGTATGCAAGCAAAGACACCTAGGAGGTCTTTTTAGTCTGTCTCTAGAAATAGTGAGATCTTAGATCTAGTGTACATGGATATTTGTGAGATTAATGGTGTGTTGACCAAAGACAATAAGAAATACATGATCACCTTTATAGATGATGACAATAGATACTGCTATGTATATCTAATGAAAACCAAGGACGAAGCCTTTGAAAAATTTCTTATATTTGAGAATGAGGCTGAGACACAAACAAGAAAAGTGTTTAAACACCCCAGGTCTTATATAGGGGGTAAATATACCTTTAACATGTTTGATAAATAATATAAGCTATTTGGCATAGTTCATGAAGTTACTGTCCCATATTCACCACAATCAAATGGGATAGTAGAATGGAAAAATAGAGCCTTAACTGACATGATCAATGCTCTCCTACATAGTTCTGGACTTCCAATCTATATGTGCGGAGAAGCTTTGAATATGGCTTGTCATATTCTGAATAGGATCCATCCAAGGTATATGGAAAAGTATCCTTTTGAATTTTTAAGAAATAGGAAATCTAGCTTAAGATATCTCAATGTGTGGGGCTGTCTCGCTAAGGTTTTAGTCCCAGAACATAAGAGAAAGAAGCTTGGCCCTCAAACTATTGATGCGGTCTTCTTAGGTTACTTGAAAAATAGCCATACATATAGGTTCTTGGTAATTCGGTCCGAGATACCAGGCATAGATGTCAACACTATTGTAGAACTCCATGATGCTATCTTATTTGAGAATGTTTTCGCTATGAAGACTAGGATTCCTCAGAATCTGACCACTGAGAGTGCCTCTACATCAGGATATATTCCAGATCTAGTGGAAAATGATAACGAATGTGGGGGTTGATACTCAACTTGAATACAATGACCTTTCAGAAGAAATTGAGCCAAGGAGGAGTAGATGACCTCGGATAGCCAAGGATCTAGGTTGTGACTTTGTTGTCAACCAGATCGAGAGTGATCCACCAAGTTACAAGGAAGCAATGGCTTCATCTGAATCAAAACAATGGAAGGAAGCCATCAAATCTGAGATAGATTCCGTTATGGTTAATGGAACTTGGGAGTTGGTTGATTTATCAAAAGGGTGTTCTACCATTGAGTGTAAATGGGCATTTAAGAGAAAGCTTAGGCCCGGCGGATCAATTGAAAAGTATAAAGCCATGTTAGTCACCAAAGTTTAGGTAAAAGGAAGGTATAGATTATTTTGATACATATTCCCCTGTGACTAGGATGACCACAATCTTGATGCTTATAGCATTGACTTCTGTATATGATCTCTCTATCCACCAGATGGATGTGAAGATCACCTTCTTACATAGCGATCTTGAAGAAAAGATCTATATAGATCAACCTGATGGGCTTGTGACTCCTGGGAATGAGGGAAAAGTTTGCAAGCTCGTTAAATCCCTTTACGGATTCAAACAAGCACCAAAGCAATGGCATGAAAAATTTGACAAAACCATTTTGTCATGTGGCTTAAGGTTCATAAATCCAATAAGTGTGTCTATTCTAAGGTGAAAGGTGATGAGTGTATTGTCTTGTGCCTGTATGTTTATGAAATACTTTTGTTTGGATCACATGCGAAGATTATTAATGAGACTAAATCATTTTTAAGTAGTAAGTTTGAGATAAAGAACATGGGTGTTGCTGATTTGATTGTGGGTCTCAAACTGATAAGTTCAGTTGATAGGATCGTAGTTTCTCAATCTCACTATGTTGAGAAGGTACTTGAGAAATTTGGATATCAAGACTGCAAAGTTGTAAGCACTCTTTTTGATCCATCCAAAACTCTACTTAGTAATAAAAGTGGAGTACCTGTAGCCCAGCTAAGGTAGTCACAAGTGATAAGAAGCTTAATGTATCTCGCAAAGTGCACGAAACCTGATAACTCATTCTCAGTTGCAAAGTTGAGTAGATACACTAGTTGTCCTTACCATACTCACTAGGAGGCTCTGGATCGAGTATTGAATTACTTGAAAGGAACTATTTCCCTTAGTCTGCATTATGGTAGATATCCATATGTACTAGAAGGATATAGTGATGCAAGCTGGATAGGGAAAATAGAGGAGTCTAGGAGTAATGGTATTACTGGGTATGTCTTTACTCTTAGAGGCGGTGCCGTCTCATGGAGGTCTGTGAAGCAGATCATTCTAGCCCGGTCTACTTTTGAGGCTGAGCTGTGTGCTTTGGACACCACCGGAATTGAAATAGTTAAGGGAATTTCTTTCATAAATTCCCATGGTAGGTTAGCAAGTTCATGCGATCTTGGTACATTGTGACAACATGACCACAATTGCTAAGATCAAGAGTTCAAATTTCAATCAGAAAATAAGAAGACACATACAAAATAGACTTAAGATGTTAAGGGATTTGATGTCTCTAGGAGTGTTGGATATGGATTTTGTTGGATCCAAAGACTACACGACAGATCCGTTGACTAAGGGACTTGATAGATCTTTAGCCCTAAAGTCTAGGCTTAAGATGGGGCTGAGACCCATTGGGAGTTCTTTTACAGTAGCAACCCAACCTATCTGAGTGGAGATCCCATAATGTAGGTTCAATGGGGTAATAACAAGCTGTTTGGAGATGTGGTTGGCATTATGCATGAGTGTCTTATCCATAGAAGCCTGAGTGTTATTTAAGCTGCAAGTTTAGGAAGAGCATATGCTCTGAATTGGTTTAAGCCTTTGGGTAGGATGTTAGCAGTGCATCCTTGGAGAATGCCACCTATGTGAGTGTTACTGTGGGCCACAGTTAAAGGAAGAGGGTCTTTCCTGAACACACTCATGAAACATGATAAGGATGCATTGCCTTTAAGAGCATCAACCACGAAGATTGTACTAAGAATAATGTTTGTTGTTTCTACCGTATACTTTAACACTAAGGTCTAGAATTAAAGACATAGTTCACTTCGTTCCTGTTAAAGTGAAAGTAGTAAACCTAGGTAGAGGTTCAAATCGGAAGATACTTTTAACGAAAGAAAAGTGTGGCAGCCGAAAGATTGTTTTTAACTCTATTTGAATATCTTTTTCGAATTAATAAATTCATAAAGGATGTTGTATTTAAAGTATGTAATTAGGCTTTAATTAGAAAGCCTATGCAATTACAATCAGAGCTAATTTGGTATCAATTGGGAAACCAAATGGCTTGGAGGAATTCTCAAATTTGAAAGAACAATTGTGGGAGAAAGTTTAGTACCACATCTAGTATTTCTAAACTTTTGGTGGGCTTATATAAGAGTTCACACCCAAGCACTTGTAGCAATATAGAGAGAAGGAATGGAGGACCGCACACGCGTGCGCGCTCCGCTCTGATCCATCTCTAGATCCGGATCTGGCTCCAGCTCGGGAGAGTCAATTCAGATCTCGATACTTTGATGCAGATTTCATTTGGCAGGTTGATTAAATTAATCATACGGATTAATTTTAATTCGACTGCAACGAGAATTCGACTAGACGCAACGACTCATTTTTAGCCATGGTTTTGGAATCCGAAGGGACACACCCGTTGAGGGGCATTTTCGGAAAATGAATGGTTCCACGCGCCATGGAAAGCGAGATTCTTTTTATACCCCTCCCTCGATGTCATTTTCTTTCACTCGATGGAAAATCCTTCTCATGTCGCATTAGCTCTACTTTCGCTCTACATCTCTCGCGGACGAACTTGCCTCTCTTTCTCTTGGCTGTAGTTCTCTGAGGTACATTCGAGGATGATATCGTCGATGTGCGTAGACGAATATCATTTGCTGTCATATACTGGGAGCTGATCGCCAGTACCCTACGCACTAGTATTATGGGGCAATATCCTCTCTAAAGACAGTCCATTACATAGACGCTTCAGTGATTTTTAATCTAATCTAATTGGTTTATCTTATTGTTTGCTACAATTTATTTATTACTTTACCTTTCCTGGATCTCGCCCTAATTCATGTTTTCGGTTTATTAATCGGTTCCTATTTGCATCCTATAATCATATAATGAATGGGAAATGCATGATTATCATGATGTTAATATGTAATATTTCTCTTTTAATTCATTTGGATCCGTGTAATTACTGTTTCAAATATGCATTAATGATCATGTTCTCAACACATGCCACCGCAAATGAAACCACCTAGAGCATGGAAGATCATCTTAGATAACACCCATCGAGCATCTGGATGAAGCAAATCTGATCAAGAGCAGCTTGTACGTAACCAACACTTTCCTATGATCCGATAGCATTATTCATCATCATATCGAGTGGAAAGAACCACGCCTACACCAGATCCAATCGAGTCCAGCAGTCAAAGTGCATCGTCGCATGGAGCTCCGAGTTGATTAGGGAAGAATAGATTAGGTCTCCATCAAGGGTAGTTGCCGTTCGATCTATCGTAGGGGATTTGATCAACAGCTTCAATCATTCTAAAGCCCTAGGGATTTGAAGCTTCTGTGGTCTCGCATCCGCCATCATCATCCTTGCATCAACTTTCAGGTTCAGATCGCATCGGGGATCTGTGGAATGAGGAGGGAGTGGGTTTGTTTTGACACTTATGTGCTTGTTAATCAAATCATGGTCTGCATAAATCGTTGTTTAGTTGAACTCATTGATAGTGAAATTAATGAAATGACAAAAGTAATATCGGTACAAGAAGTTAGGGATGCAATTGGTATTCCAAAAAAGGGAGGATAACACTAATATCACAATATGTAGGAGGGCTCAACCAATAAAAACCCTTTTCTTTTGTTTTATTTTGGAAGAACAAAACTCACCTTTTTATTTAATAATAATGATATATTGTGCAGTCACTTAAATTGCATTTGGATGAAATAGAAATTGTTTTTTAATATAGAGGCAGGTTCCTTTTGCTTAATGCTCTGATCCGACGTTCGCGATGACTCTAACATCAATTAATTGTCTGGCGACCTTCAATGAACCGGTGTAGAACTTTTATATGCTTTCAGTTTGCAGAAAGTTCATTCAATCTTTTCCATGTTTATAACTCGCTTATAAATTGGATAATATATAGTCTTAAAATTTGAGGCGCTTACCTCATTTTGGAACTGCTTAAGCCCCTGAGAGGACGTCATGGAGAGCATTTTAACAGCAACTTGGACACCATTTTCTAAAACTCCAAGGTAGACAGATCCGAATCCACCCTCGCCAATTACTGTGGAAAAACTTCTGGTGATCTTGACAAGGTCGTTGTATGCGAATTTTCTATTCTCCTGATGGAATGCATCCCCAAGAGTTATCTGGTTTTGATTGCTATCATCCTTTTGTTGACCTTGCGCTACAAAGAAATCAAATGAGCAGTTATCATGCTGGATATCTTTGAAGGAAGCAGTTAATTATTAGCAACAAGTTAATTACCTGAATGGCTATTTTTCTTTATCTTCCGCTTATAACGTAAAAGCGAAGCAACCGCAATCACAGATATCACCAAACAGATGGAACCTACCACTGCAACAATGGCAGCCTTTGACGTTTTTCTCTTACTCTCGTCTTTTAACTCCAGATGTTCATTGCTGCTCGGATTTACAACAGAAGAATAAGAAGTTAAACTCTATTGGCGACGGTCAAAACAAATATGGAATTGATACGAAAGTATACAGCAATTTTAATGTTCCAGCTGCGATTTTATCCTGCAGCTCCTTAGGAATTGGTCCAGTTATATTATTTCCTGTAAGATCTCTGCAATGCAATTTACAGTACAATGCATTAGAACCCCACAATTCCAGCTTATATTTTTTGAAATGTGGTATTAGACTTACATAAATGTCAACTGTGAGAGACTTGCTAAGAAATTTGGAATGCCCCCTGTCAACTCATTCTTCGACAGATCTCTGATTCAAAAGATACACCATGTTGAAATGTCGAATGTGGTCGATCACAAGCAATCAATTATGGAGAACACATGATTTTATAAAAAAAAACCCACCAACGTAGCGGGGAGAAAACCAAGAGCAAAGAGAAGTTCCACTATGAGACAAAACATGAGAACATATACAAGAATCGTAGGAGGTGATGGCTCTCCCGAAATAAGACTCTCTAATAACCCACGCCTTAACCCTACAATACATGTATAGGGGTAAGTGGTAAACATATCCTAATCAGATCCAAAGATACCATTAATCAGGTCGGTCAAGATCTTTTTACCAATTGTATTTGGATCGCAAACGGTTCGGTGATGAATCTTCATTTCATCACCATTATTCTTTCATTTTGGCCTTAAATCCTTAGTTAAATGTATGTATATAAAATTAATTTGTATAAAATAACACTCATAAATTGCCTTGAAAATACTGTATAAGTGCATGTATTTAATTTCAAAATAAAAGAATAAAGGAAAGAAAAGAAAAAGAAATGAAGTATAAAGCCTTGAACTTGATCCCTCTCGGATCCTATATCATAAGATTCGGCTCGTCAAGAGAAAACCAACGGAATTTGTGTCGTATGAATCGGACTTCATTTGGAATTGTTATGATTTTCGGAAGAAAGAGAAGTAAAGAGGTTTAAGACGTCATTAACCCATAATGACTGTCATTAATACTAAATAAATATGATTAAAGAAATTAATGACGGATTGAAAACTATTAATGACAATTAGCGAACACTAATCAATAGTTAGCAAAAGATAGCATAAACCGCGAAAGTTAAATCATGATTAGTGAAAGTTAATCATGATTAGAGTTAATTAAGCGTCATTAGCGAATCTAGAATCCTGTGTAATGTTCTAACTTAAGCTCTAAGTTTAGGATAAGTTTTGACCAAAACCATGGGCCAAAACCATGGGCCGCTAACCGTGATTAAGGGTTAAACCATGATTTACTAACCATGGTTAGCGGTTTTATGGAGCCTATAAATACCCCACCCACCCATTCATTCTCTACGATTTCCACTATCACCACCACCCCAAGGGCTAGGGTTGAGAGGTCGGGAGGAGGAGTTAGAGGCGGGGAAAGAGCGCTAGCGAAACGCCGTCGGGAGAACGAGGAGGAAAAAGGTATGATCCTCTCTTAGTTTGCTTCGTAAACTAGGCTTTCAATTCATCTTCTTTTCTTCCAAGTTTTGTTCTTGATTCATCTTTCTTTCTGGTTTGTTTCCTATTGTGGTTCGAGGAGAAATCTGTGTAACATCCTACTTAGGTGCGGACGGCTATGCACGTCAGTGAACCCTACGCATTCACTCACCTAAGACGCGTGATATCTACCGATTCTCCATTGTGTATTGCTTGTTCTTTTCTGCTTTTATAGTTATTTTGATGGAGAAATCCATGTAATACCCTACTTAGGTGCGGGCGGCTATACACGTCAGTGAACCCTATGATTCATCACACATTCACTCACCTAAGAGGCGTGGTGTCTAACGATTCTCCATCGCTTGCAGTTTGATTATATTCTTTCTATTTCGTTGTTGTTTCCCTCTCGATTGATTTTATAAGGGGAAACTCTGTCGAAATTTTCTTAGAAATATCACCCCGTATAAGGGGAAACTCTGCCGAAATTTTCTTAGAAATATCACCCCGTATAAGGGGAAACTCTGCCGAAATTTCAAGAGAAAATATGTTCTTCACGTTCTTCGTGTTCTTCGTGTGTTATTCACATTCTTCATGTTCTTCGTTCATTCTTCACGTTCTTTGCACGTTCTTAGCGTTTTTGATATGAAAATAAAATTTGATTATTTTAGGATCCATAAATCATCCTTTTGAAAGAGAATCACGATAAAGAACTGTATACACGAGAGAGAGAGCTTGATTAGGTAACGAAATCCTTCCTTTTGTTGTTGGGTTTTCATATGAGATCGTTGAAATTTCTGATTTTATGTTCTTTGCTACGAAGAACCCTAATTTGGCTATTTCTGAGAAAATATTAAAATTTGCTTTGTGATTTCAACTAAAATAAGGTCTAAGCATCGAATTGATGCAGTAGCTTGGAAAGTTAGGGTTTGGAAGTTAAAATGAGCATAATTATGAGTATATAAATATATGAATTAATATATGTGTAACTCTATATTCAATATTTTATAGTTATGCCAATCTAAGGCTTAACAGAGGAATTACATCATGAGAATTGATATTTGTTGATTTGGATCGTGAAAAAGATCATGTGTTACGTTAAGAAATGACTGGGAGTAGAACCATAGGTCGGACATGCAACCTATAGGTTTGTCGGAAGGAACCCGTATTGGTGTGACCCTACCTAGCTGGTATATTGTTGCTTTGTTTTGATAAGTGTGCATGAAATAAATGATTTGCAATGCGTGGTACCAGGTGCCAATATATTCTGATTGAACGAGAAGATGTGGTCGTACCATGTGGAGGCACGGGTGGTTCAATAGCGGCTGGGACACAATAACATGTATTTAAAGCCGCTAGGTTATGTGATTAAAGGTTAGTCTGAGGTTAAGCAACCGGGTCCTCGAGGACGGTGTGCTCCTTTGTGTTCTAGGATGAGAGTTTGAAGCCTTGATTAATAAAAGAAAAAGAAAATTGTCCGGGTAGTATTGGAGGATTGGTTGAGACGACGTGCGGCAACATAAGCTCACCAGATCAAAGCAATCTCCAATCTCGAAGTATCCACAGCTTCAGAGTCCAAGAATGGTGGGGTTCCCCTCCCTGATGTGGAATAGAAAGGAATATGACTTAAATTAATGAGAAGGAATGTAACTTTTAAAGACAACAAGTATAGCAAAATTACACAATTTGTTTACTTTTCTCTTCTTCGTTACTTAGCACTTGTTAATTGTTATCCATGATATATTGGAAAACCTAACAGCTGTTAATGAGCCATCGCATGGACTTTAGCCATTCAGTCAGCCACAGTAGCTTTATTCTATAAGGTAGTTAGTAATATTTCTATGCATTTCCTTCCAGCTGATGTACATGTAAAGGGTTGTAGTCGGACAATGGATCATGTAAACTTTATTTTGTGAATAGAAAAGTATTAAATACTTCTTTTTGAGTATTTTTATTTGCAGTTTGTTCTTAATGTTAGTTGTGATTGCTGGATAAATTATTGCTGAGTAACCAGATCCAGATATGGGAGGATGCGACGACCTGAAATTAGGGTCGTGACATGAAGTATCAAAGATACTAGATGACCTTAAAACTTAAGACCGGGCTAATATTGACTTGGTCGATAAGGAATAAAGTAGGGGAGATAGGGTAATTAAATTGTGCAGAAAACACATCAAAACCCTAATTTTATTTATCAACAAAATAACTATTTGTACCCTATTTTATTTTCCATTTTATATGCTTCAAATAAATAAATGTTCAACATGAAACTTGTACATAAAAATACATAAAAAATATAAAAATAATTGCACATAAAAATAATGCACAGTATGACTAGAACACACAGAAGAAAAAGCCGCAACCAAAACTTGACAGACTTGTATCTCCTCCATATGAACTCAAAATTTACCAAACTCATCTTTATTGTTCTTAGAATTAAATTATCTATCTAATGAAGGTGATGTTATTAAAAATAAAGCTAAAATGCAAAAGTTGGCTTTTGGGTTCCTATTGTATTTTACACCTGCATATTTCGATATTATATTTATTCTTAATATTTTTACCTTTCTTATATTTTTAAATACTTGTAAATATTACGTGAAATATATTTAAAACGTAAATACAAAATAAAAGTATTAAAAATATATTAAAAGAAATAAGGAATTAAAATATATAGGTATAATATACCTGCAATATATAAACCCTTATTTATTTAAGTAACTAAATAAAATCAAAAAATATAATAAATATATAAATATATATTCAAATATATTATAAATATATATAAAATATGTAAATATCATAATAACATAAAAATACAAAAAAATTGCCTAAATTATAAGTAAACACACATATGTATATACTTTTAAAAAGTAACATCTAATAAATGAGCTTGTAAAAATAAATAAAAATCATAACTAAATACTACATATACAAATACTTTCATTTTTTGGCTTTTTTAAATAAATTTATTTATTATTTACTATCGATTTAGTAACAAAAATTTTCCTCCATTTTTCAAGTTGATTCATGTGGACCAACCAGAAGCATTGGACTGTTGACATGCAGGTCAACAATCCTTGCTTCAGCCACCTCCTGTGTCGGAGCTCATGACCTTCCGACTTTTCCATTTTCTTTCCCTTCCTCCACTCCACCATTTTTCTCGAGACCACCACCACTCTACTCCTCCCTCATCCCTAACCCACACACTACCTATGGACTTCATCAACCTTATCTCCATCATACGCCATCTTCCCTTGAACTTGACCCCTCGTTGTGTTCTATAAATAACACCCAACCCTCCATTTTGACATTTTCGATCCCTTTTACTCCATTATAACCCAAGATTCGACAAAGATTGAGCCCCTCAGTGACAATGAGGTGTTTCTCTCTGAATCGAGGCATGGATAAGGCAGAGGAAGGTGATCCAGGTGTTGTCGAAGACCCACCGATGTGCTTCATCTGCTACCCGGAATCCCCAGGTTTGAGCTGCTTTAGTCAGGATTTTATAGTTCATTTTCATTACATATTCTAGATTATTTTTCAATTGATGTAATTAGCTCTCAACATAGTGTAATTTTAGATTTCTAGTTTCCAGGAGCCTTATGCTCCAGCTTGATTCCACTGTGAACCGACTTGCCTTCACCATCATCTTTATCCCCACTTACTCCTCCATCAGAACCACATCTTCCCACCCTTGATTCTTCAAGAATCAAGTCTAATCAAGCTTCTTACCTCACAGACCACCAGAGCTCATCACCCTTCATCCCTTTCTCAACAGCTTCAGGAACTGGTCGATGACCTTTGCCTCAAGTTGGAGAATAATTTTATGTAGGTACATACCTTCGAGGGACCTTTGGACTTGAATACAAGCTTCAATAGAAGCTCCTGGTTGCATAAAGAAGTAAGAGCCTCAGTTCCCATTCGAGGGGACCTGGTTCCATTCGAGGTCTAACTGCATGTGTGGTTGGCTCCCAGGAAGATTTTGGGCCCATTGACGATGAGATTGGAGGCAAGAGCTCAGAGATATTAGCGATCCAAGCAGACCCCGTGTTGAGTTCTTGAGTGTTCTTCCAGGCTGCCTGATTACCGTCGGATCATGCCCTGCTCCAGGTTTTATCTCAATCGTTGGATCAACATTGAATAAAAGCACCTCTCCGCCGTTGATCGCATTTAAGTGGAGTGATGTGGCACTCCCACCACTGCTCGATGAACCGCATAAAGGGGTAAATTGCACAAAACCCTATTCGTTTTTTTGTAATTTGTCAATAGGCTTGTAAATTTTATTTTATGTGTAATAATTTATGTGAAACTTGCATAGGACCCCTTTAACTTTGCATATATTGCATTTAGGTCCTTGCCAACTCACTTTACGAGCATGTACGAGTGAGGTGCTGGACATTTTGAACTTAACACCTTGAGGGTTTAAGTATTTGTATTTATTACTAAAACTTGTAGATATAGTGTTATATTTTGGGGGAAATTGCAAGCAAGGGCTTGTACTTTCTTTTATTTGCATTATATCTCTACTAGGCTTGTATTTTATTTTGTGCATCTTTATTTTTATTAAATAGCTCTTGAATGTTAAAAATGTTGGAAAATATAATAGATGCATGAAATATAGTCTATTCGAGCCCGCATTTTTGTTTGGCATTTTATTGTATTTTCATATTTTTGAAAAAAAATAAAAATAAGCATTTTATTCCATCTTTTCTTATTAAAATCCAAAAAACTTATAAAACTATCTTTAAAAATCCAAACAAACTATAGTATATATTATTATTATATATTCTTCCTTCATACCAAAAATCACGAAAAATATACAAAATTAAAACTTTAAAAAACATAAAACCCTAAAAACTCTGTAAAAATAAGAAAAAAATCATACAAAATCCAAAAAAATGTTTTATGTTCTATATTTTCTTTATATTATATACTACACATGAAAAATTAGTTTTGGGAATTTTTAGACATATTATTTGTTTTTAAAACCCCAAAACATTCAACGTATTCATTTTCTCACTTTTTTGTACATTTTAATACATGAAAAATATATAAATTAGCAAAAATTATATGAAAATCCCAAAAAGAAAGAAAAATATCAAAAGTACAAAACATTTTATTTTTTGACTTTTGAATATATATATATATATTTAAAATTATAAAATCCTGTATATACAATATATACTTTATAATAATTATATACTACATATTATTATTATTATTCAATATATAATATATATTTTAAAACTTATAAAAATTATTGCTCATGTACATATACTATATACTTTATATATTATTTATAATATTTATAACATTATTATTATTACATATATATATATTATATTATAAAAACAAAAAAGAAATTAAAATTTGCAAAATGAAAATAAAGTAAAATAAAATAAAAATATAAAAATATAAAAAATAAATAATAATTTAAAATACATAAAAATTAAATATAATTTAAAAACTAAAAAAATAGAAAAAGTTATTAGTTATTATTAATTAATGATAATTATATCTATCCATCGTTTGCTCTCAGTGGTTCGACCCCTACACTAGCTGACTATGCACGCATTTTGTAGGTATAATAATTTTCACCCCACACATTTAGCTTTTATTTCATATATCATGGGTTGATTGTTGATTTAGTAGCATTGATTGAGTACTGAGTGCCGTGAGAGAGGTTGACAATAGTCACTGGATCCGACTTGTCAGACACCGCATGCGCTCCAAGATCAGACAATCAGTACCTCGGTCTCTGCTGACTAATATAATGGCACCAGTGTTAGAAAGCAACGCGTAATATAAAGTATACCTTGTTTGTCTGTTTTCTTATTTATCTACTATATTTCTTTATCCATAATTGTCTATCTATTCTGAGCAATTTCCTTCGTTGACATTTCTGCGAGGGCCCGCTATGCAAGGACAATCTTCTAGGAGACTGACGGAACCGAGCAGCATGGTGACTTTAGTGTAGAATTTATTTTTATTTCTGTGATAGAAAGACTCATAACAATTTGTAATAGTATAGGGACAGACTTGGACACTTGAACATTAGCAAGCCTATTTTACTAGGTATCTATTCACATGGGGGCTTGTCGGATTTCACATAGTTTTCTGCACATTCTACCTTTTGTTCTCCGTATTTTCTCATTATTTTCTTTTGTTTCTTGTGATTTGAGTTTTCCACACCTTTATTTTTATTTGTTTTCCTGAATAATCCCTTAATTGTTAGGATTCCTTGATCGTGTAGCTTATGTCCAATGCCCTAATATCTGCATGTATCTATACTCTCTATTCTTGAACCTTAGTCAAATTAAAATTGTACTTCACACTAACAATAATTCCTATTTAGGATGATTTCATTGGCTTGCATATCTTATGTAGTGTAATTTAAATTCATGTCTTGCATCCAGCATAGAGAGCGTTGGGAAGCACTATGAGTCTGCTTACTGAGCATACATTGGTCACCACAATGACGAGTTTCTATCATCATTATACTTGCGTTGCTGTTCTTCTATCTCCTTCTGTTTTTTCTATTTAAAAGAAAATACAAAAAAATCATTAGGCGATATTATCTTAAAAAATACTCAAAAAAATTGAAAATTTAAAAATTAAAATAAGAGGACTGCTAATAATACTTTGACCATAAATAAAATTCGCAATGGACATCATTGTATTAGGCTCCCAAAGCCCACATTGTTTTAATGCACACTCCAGACTAAGAGAGGCACAATACATAAGGATTAGAGACAAAAATCCAATCTATGGCTTGCTTGATTATCACCAAGGCTTGGTGAAGTAGTAACACTTCTATCGTACGTTAGGAGTAGGGTTTCGTCTGATTGTAGACTTAGTCTGGAGTATTGAGCTTAGGCCACCCCTTCACAGGGGTGTTTGTCTCATCGTCCCATGTCCGAGTACCCCGCAAGGGAGAAGTACTTGATTCACCAATATCGCCTCCCTCACTCTTATTCTTTGGCTAAGTAGCTGGCCTAGGATTTATATCAATGACCTTAAAAAAGTGCAGACTACATGTTACAAAGGAAGTGGGAAGTACGAGATACTTTTCTGGCAATTTATTCATTCTCCTATAGGTCAAGTATAAGGACTTGCTATAATATTACCTGAATAACAATAAAATTATAAAGGGTAAAAATAGCCAAACTCTTACGGCTTTACACGCGTGAGTTGGTGAATCCATTACTTTGTGTTTGTTTGAATTAGTTTAAGGTCAAAGATCATTCCTGCGCACTTGCACTATTTTCCATTTCTTTTGTTTCATTTCTTTGTATTTTGCTTACTTTGAGCCTTCTTCCTATCTCCTCTTCATTTCATATTTTTGTTTATCACCATGTTCCATACTCCTCATCTATTCCGCTTCTATTCCAAGATGCCGACTCATGGATGGTTTAGTAGGGATCCGTTGATATTCACATCAATTCCATGAATCCAACATATCCAATAATTCGAGGTGATTCCCGAGAGCCTGATTCGGACTTTGCGAACCACTCTCCAGACTCCTTGCCTTCTTCTATAATAAATCGGGATTACTCTTATTCTGACATTCACCCCATGTGGATGGAGACCGATTTCTCATCATATCAAGTACTCCATTGACATTTGTCTGGAATTAACCCTAATTCCATTTTCATCATTTCATCTGGTGCCCAAGATTGCCAGCCTGATCGGGATATACCTTATTGTGCAGAGCAAGAGTCGAACTTGGACCCTGTTCAGATCAATTCCTATGAGTCTAATTCAGAGGTGGCTCCTCAAGGGAAAGGGAAGGAACATCAACAACCAAATCAGGGCCCTCAACCAGATCAGAATGTAGTGAATGCACAGTTATTCGCATCCATAGAGTCCATTTGTCAAAAGATTACAGATCATGCTCTCACTTAGGTCCCCTTGATTGATATGCTCAATGACCTGAAGTGAGAAAGAGAGAATCGAGGAGGAGGAGAGAATGATGATGAATAGAGATAGGAACCCCATGGAGGGGCAGATGAACCGAAAAGAGAAGCACCCAAGTCTATCCTTAAAGAAACCTACAATCCTGGTGCTGGTAAGGTGACAAAGTGGATTTAGATTCCTCTGGTCCACAGACACTTTGAGCTCAAGACACAGTTCTTGGCTCTTCTTCCCACGTTTAATGGGAACACAAACGAGGAACCTTATATCCATCTCATGTTGTTTTCTCGCATCTGTCGCACAATGCACTTCCATAAAAATATTGTTAGGTGTATTTAAAATGATGCCTTCCCATTCTGCCTTCAGGATAAGGCATTATATTGGATAAATCACTCGAGGAAGGTAGTGACGACCTGGGAGGAACTTAAGTTTGCGTTCCTCCACAAATTCTACCCTTTAGGTCATCTAAAATAGATGCAGGTTTATATCGACAACTTCTCTCAAGTACCGCATGATGAATCTCTAATTAATCATATTATCTATCAATCATTATCCACCTTGATTAAACACCTTAATTGAAATCTTCACTAATTCCACATTATTAACAATTAACCCTCTTCTTGTAAATAACGATTATTATTATTTTTAAATTAACACATTTTACTTTATTTATTTTTCTTATTTTATTTATTAATAAAACTCCCTAAATTTAGATTAAATATTGTATATATTTATTCTTATTTGAAAAGAAATTAAAAAGACAAAAAAATCATAAAAACATTAAATCAAGTGTTTTTAAACCTTAAAAAATACTTCCATAATTTTTGCTTTGTGTATTTGATTATTTATCTTTTTGTCCAACATGGAACTTGTAGATCTTCTTGACATCTACAACTTTCACGTTTTAACTTTTTCCTAATTCTTCCTCCTTCTATTTCTTATTGAATTTCTCTTTATTTCTTCTTTTTCCTTAATTTTCATTGGGCCACGTGGCACTCCGTGGAGCTTCCCCATGACCCATCTCTTTGGCCCCCATGCACCCTCCTTCTTTTGTTCGTAAATCTCCTCCTCCTGCCTCCATCTCCACCGTTCATCTCAGCCTCTTCCCTGGCCGTCCTTCTCACACTGCATGCTCCCAAACTAGCCACCCCTTTCTTCCCTCATCTCAGCCGCTAGATGATAGTGGATCCTACGATTTAGAGCCTCCAACATCTCCATTCTCTTCACAGTCGTAGAATGATTCTTCTAATCGCATCTGAACAGCTCGCTCTTGCCTATCTCCCAGCCACTTGATCAGATCTTCTGATATGATCTAAGACACTGGTCTGCGCCTCCTTCAGGGCCTTGGATCACAAGATCCAATAGCTATGACCCCTTCTTCTTCTTCATCTAGCTCCCTCCTCTATCTTCCATGTAATGTCCAACGCACCTCACCCCCTTCAATTTTTAGCCTCCACCACCAATCGTCTTGCCACAATGTAACGCTTCCTCCACAAAGCCCAGTCATCTCTCATCCTCACGGTCTCATTAATCTCCACCATCCTTCTTTCGAGCGCTAGCTAGGTGATGAGCGAAAAAATTGATTGACTGAAGTGGGAAAATATGCAATGTCATTGTCTTCTATCAATTCGATCATTTAATTGCGAAAATAAAACCACTCAAGCAAAATCAAATAATCAAAGCATGCAAGCGGTTCGCTATTTTTATTTACCTAGTATAGCCACCAAGGTCGAACATAAGGAGCACAGTTGAAAAATTATGTAGTCAAATTTCCAAAAAAAATAAAACAATTTTTAGTGGTTTTTTATTTTTTAAAATTTTTAATTTTTGAAAAAAGGAATAAGAACAAAATAAAGAGATCAAACTCAACAATCTTTTTGGATTTTTCAGAAAGGCTAAAAATACTCAGAAAAATAAAACTAAAAATATTTTTGGGCTCAAATTTAAAGTGTTTTTGGCAATTTTTTTGGAATTTTCAAATGTTTTTATGAATTTATAAAAATCAAACAAAACTCAAAATACAAATTACAAAATAGTGCACAACTAGGACCAAATTATAAATTAAAAATATGTAAAAAGCTCCAAGGTCTTGGATAATAATTTTATGAGAAAATATAAATGAAAACCTACAAACAGGAACTGAAATTGTAATTTTAGATTTTTTTCTTTAATTTTATATGATTTTTATACGTTTTTAGTTGTTTTGTAATTTTTAGGTTTTATAATGAATTTTTGAACAAAATTGACACTGTAATTAAACACAATAAAAGGCACACATAGTAATTTTTTGGACTTTTTAAAGTATTTTTCGAATTTTTATAAATTTTCTAAGGTAAACAAGGATGTTTTTAAAGGATTTTGAATTTTCAAAAATAGAAAATGCAATAAAATCAATCCAAGAAAATCATAATAAAAACTACACACTAACAAGAGCTAATAGTAATTTTTAGGTAAATTTTAAAATTACTTTAATATTTATTAAGTCATATAAAAGCAAGCAATTAATCACATTTCACAAGGATCAAATCACAAATATTTTAAGTTTTTAGACCAAAGGATAACATACAGTTAAAGTCTAGGGTCGAATATACAAATAGTCCAATTAATTCACGTACTTGCTCAATATCCAACGTAAAGGGGTATAAATGCAATTTCTAGAAACTCAACATTCATTCATAATCAATAGCAAAGTTCAAGGTCGAACATGCAAATAACCCAAAATACATGTGAGCTTACACGCGCTTTAGACTCAGAGGGACTAGGTCCAAACTGTAAATGCTCTTAACTACAACATTTATTTAATGGACTAAATATAAAAAAAACATACATAGTAGAATATGAAATATACCCTTGACAGGGGCACGTGGCGCCCACGGAGGAGGGCGCTGGTGTACGGCTCTGATTTGATGCCCGGTCGGATTTGACAGCCTACAGAGAATGTCGAGGACATGCGGGCCAGATGCGTCAAAGGCTCTGATCCAACGGCCCAAAGGTTGTCACTATCTGACGGCTCGGATCCGATCTGGCAGGAAAGCACTCATCCAACGGTGGGAGAAGGGTCAGCAAGAACACACCCAAGCCGAACTTCAATCGAGTGAGGGAAGGGATCCGTCAACCCGATGAAGACTCCAAGGGCTCCGACAGTATCGTGAGGATGCTCCACATCTGGTGGAGGGGTCCGATGGTAGAAGTATCGGGTCCAGGGGCGTCACGGTGAAGGTGCCCCTGGAGCTATGACGCTTGAGCAGATGAGTCCTCAAAGTGGTCTTCTCGCGCATGTTAGGGCGTGCAAAAGATGCTATGCTCGGAGACGAAGCTCTGACAGGGATTATTGAAGAAAACAGTAAGGGACGCGATGGGTAATGGTAATGTGGGTCTTCGACGAAGGTAGGGGACGGAGACCTGACATAATCTCGACCTGATGGTCGAGCCTCATGGTGGTAGGCTGCGGAATAAGGTGTAAGGCAAGTCGATGAATCGATCTGAACGAATGAAGGGGTGTTGCGGAGCTCCGACCAGTTGGTCGGAGCAAAGGAATGACGACGACGACGAAATGGACAGGATGGATCAAAAATGGAAATGCATAAGAAAAGATAACTACATGAAGGTTCAGATGCGCTCCTAGGATTCATGCGAAGGTGGGCAATGAGATCTTGGCCTCAACCAAGCTGTGGCTGGCTGGGAGGCTTCACGCAGCGGAGCTCCGACAACATCATGAGCTTTTATCCTCTAGCGCCTCCTGACGAGCCTAAAGATCTCCTATGATAGCTGTCACTCTAAGGAAGGTAGCTCAGGGTTTGTGGTGGTATGAGGGATGAGCTCCGATGTTGTGGAAGTGAGAGGAGATGATTTATATGCTGCTCAAGGGTCCCAAAAGATCGGAGCGATACACGAAACCCTAGGCAGACCTGGTTGCGCCTAGGCATCCGTGAGGATCGTTGATCATAGGGCTTCAATCGGGTGCAGAAATCAAGGTGGTTGAGTTCGGGCATGAAGATCGGAGAAAAGGCTCCGTAGATAGGGACACAACCCGACCTGATCTAGATGAGACCATTGACTGGGGTTAATGGTCTAACATGGACTACTCAAAAATTAGGATTTACAAAAATCAAAGAAAATGGAATTAAAAATAATAAGTAAATTTCAATTAAAAAGTGTATAAAATGAAAAATGATTATTATTTTACAAACTATTTTCGTGATTTTTAATTATTTTTATGAAAAATAAAATAATGTATATATGGTATATAGTATTATATACAAGTATATTATACCTATGTATTATGTAAAGTATTTTTATTTTATTATTTTTACAAAAATAATTTTATTTTATATTTTATTTATTTACAACATAAAATAAAGAGTATAAAATAATTTTTGTTTTATTTTATAAATTATTTAAGGTGTAAAATAAATAGTGAATATGGTATGTGCATTTGTATTTTGTACAAAGGTTTGATGGTTTTATTTTTTTTATTTTATTTTTCTAATTTTTATTTTATTTTTATAACATTATTAAAGCTATATACAAGGGTGTAGAAAGAATAAAATAATTTATTTTATAAAAATAAATTAATAAATATTACATACATGTATAGGTGATATGTATAATACATAGTAGACCCTCGACTCTCTCTACTTATTTTCTTTTGCGATCAGGTCAAGAATTGACCTTCTCTTGGAGTTTGGGCCACTCTGTATTTATTCTAAATATATCTTCTTTCTCTTTTTCTTTTATTCTTTTATTTTTGCAGAATAAATGCTTAAATATGAAATATTAGCAAGGGCATGCAAATGCTAAGTTATTGAATTTGCAGGCATTTACATATGGTTTGGCTAAAAAGAAGAGCTAAAATAAAAGAATAAATAGTGAGAATCATGGATTCATCATCCCTCTCTACTTTACGTTTGTTATTCCCTTAACAAACACTTATTTGAAAAAGAAGTGAAAACAAGAAAGAAAAGAAAAAGAATCAAGGATGACTATTAAACTTATCTTCATTAATTTGGAGTATGGAGCTTAGTCAGACCTTTGGATTATTAGTTTGGCAGAACCTTATTGGGAAATAGGTTTAAGACTCAACAACCTTTAAGTTCCACATGGTCAAGACTCCTCAATAAACCAGGTCAGAACAAGTCGACATACACAAACTCTAATGACTACGCATCTTTCCTTGTACTGTGTAAGTGATATGTAATTCCCCACCTCAGAAACGACAAAGAAACAACCTCCCTCAACAAGGTAACTCTAATTCCACAGTCTAGATTCTCTTTCCTTAAGGAGCGGGGTATTCCCTTCTAAATTTAAGTACAACCAGCTCAAGAAGAGGGAAAGAAGAGAATGGATTGTGACCAATGTAGCCACATATCTCTTGGAGCTTAACTAGTGTAGCTAAGTCTCCAGTTGCAACCTTCCATGATATGAGAAGGTGGAATACATAAGCTTTGCTTATTCACTATATACACTCCGACATGCATTTTAATCAGGCATGTCTCCTTTTTTAGAGTTTTTCATATTTTTGCACATTTTTTGATGTGCATATATACAACATATTTACATAGTGCAACATGTAAATAAGGAGTTTTTACTCTTGAGCCAGTAGACTATCCCTCTTTTGAAGCATTATTGCAACCCACAAACTCCTGTCTTTAGACCTCAATGCCACTAGACCAGGTTGAGACGCACATCCCTCACTATAGGAAGACGAGAGGTTCCGACTAGCTATACTACCCTCATATGCTACCCCAAACCAAAGAACTCCGCCTCCTCACCACCTCATCCATGTTGATCTATGTGTATGGCGTGTCTTCAAGTCAAGCTATTGTCTCTGAGAGTCATGCGTGCATTGTTAAGTGTTCTACTTAGGCTGATCAAAATGACATGTGAACATAGCCTAGTGGACCCAAAAAATTAAGTCACTATGGACCTGAAAAGTCTTAACCACAAATTCTATAAGGTTCATCTGAAGTTAAGTGGATTAAAGTCTTAACCAAGATCTATTTTCCAATTTAATTACAGACTAGATTAAATGTCAGCTATGATTCAGAAGAATATACAAGCAAATATTTACAAGGGTAAATTACAATTTGGGTCCCCATCTATGGGTCCGATTCCAGAATGGGTACCGATCTTTAAATTGTAACAATTTGGGTCCCAGGACCATTAATGTAAGGAACTTTTTAGGGCTAGTGACAAGTATGCCCTTGTTTAAAAGTTGGAACCCAACCCCCATTCCCTTGCGAAAAAGGGCATATTCGTCATGTACCCCAAAATTTCTATTTCCTAAATGGTCCTGGGACCCGAATCGTTACAATTTAAAGATCGGGACCCATTCTGAGATCGGACCCATAGATGGGGACCCAACTTGTAATTTACCCTATTTACAAAACTCTTTTTGAAACATTTTTTTAAAAGATGCAAGTTTTTTTTAAAAAAAATTGAATGCAAGGAAGAAGGGAAAGTTTTGCAAAATATTTACAACATTTACAAACAAATTTTTGCAAACTTTTATTTTTCAAACATTTTTAAAAAATTATGTACTATATACATAATTTTGATACATAAATATTTACAAAAACTTTACAATAAAAACACTTTTATAAACATTTCTACAAACATAGTTTTTACAAAGGTATTTTACAAACATTTATGTATAAGAAAATTTTAAAAAAATTTATGATTTTTAGTGCTATTATTTTGTGGTTTTTAGCCATATTATTAACACACTCACACAAAGTACAAGTTATGGCTAAAGTATATAAACAATATGTATGTCACCCTCCTATACTTAGCTCGAACAATGTCCTCAGAGTGATCAAAGAGCGATGAAAGGAAGACATAACTCATGATGAGTATTGGGAAGTGAAAAGAAGGCTATACTACAATGGCGAATGAAAGAAAGAATCAATAGAGGTCGGTGATCTCCCTATACTTAGGATCAAGTAATATTAAGTATAGAAGACTATACACAAGGGGAAAAACCAAATAATAGGATGTACATGGTTTACCTCTCCTATACTTAGGGTAAAATATCCCTAAGTATATGCAGCAAAACAGAGGTAATGAAATCAAATGGATAATCACAAGTCTTATACCCCCTATACTTAGGGTAAAGCACACCTCAAGTATAGAATAATCATAAGATAAAGACGGGGTGTCAGACAAAAAGAATGAATGATATGGACCATTGGATCTATACAGTTGCGGAAGAGAAGAGAAAATTAGGCATGAGATGCAAATGATGTGAGTACAAGACCACCTCTCATGCAAAGTAAATAGGGGCAACGCCAACGATCAGCGGATCATGATCAATATAAGACTTTAGGCGCTGACCGTTAACAAGAAAGGTGGAATCAGATGACAACTCAAATATATCAATGCTTTCGTTGTCGTGCACCTTTCTGACCAAGTAAGGTCCCTTCTGTTTACTTTGTAATTTCCTTGAAAATAATCTCAACCTAGCATAAAATAGCCATACTCTCTGGTTCGGCTCAAACTGTTTATGGCTGACATGAGAATCATGCCATATCTTCACTCTATCCTTATATTGTAGGCTACTCGAAAAGGTTATATCTCTCAGCTCCTCCAGAGCTCTAAAATCTGCTTTCTTTTGATCTCCAATACTCTTGGGATCCAATAATAACTCTGTAACTGCCCAAAGTGACTTGTTCTTGATCTCCACAGGTAAATAGCATGGCTTGCCATAAACGAGATGAACTGGAGATGTGCCCAAAGGTGTCTTGAAGGAAGTCCTATAGGCCCACAAGACCGAGTCCAAAAGCTGTAACCAATCCCATCGATCTAGGCTGACAACCTTGTGCAATATAGTCTTGATCTCCCCGTTCGATACTTCAGCAAGACCATTGGTCTGAGGGTAATATGAAGTGGCAACACAATGGTCAATGATGAAATTGTTAGTAAGGGCCTTTACCTTGTCATTGATAAAGTGAGTCCCCCCCGTCAGATATCAAAATTCTAGGTACCCCAAACCATGAAATGATATTTTTCCTCAAAAATCCACACACGGTCTTAGCATCTACGACTGACATAATCCCCAGCAAGCAAAATGTACTTGAATCCCTGACTCTTAGGGAATGTGCCCATGAAACCGATGCCCCATGCGTCAAAAACCTCACATAAGTGAATGGGCTGCATCGACATCATATCACGCTGTCTACAAGTGCCCATCCTCTGACAGTCAGAGCACCTTTTCACGAATTCCTTAGAATCCTTGAAGAGAGTAGGCCACCATTGGCCGGATTGGAGCATGTTCTGTATTGTCCTCCCACTCCTGCCTCAAGCTTGTGGAAGTAAGTAAGGACATTGTGGTGCTCCTCCTGAGGAATGCACCGACGCTAGACACTATCCCCCCCGTTCATGATAAAGGGTGGGATCCTCCCAATGGTACGACTTGGCCTTCGCAAGGAAAGTATCAAGTCGCTGTCTGGGCCAACCTTGTGGAACTTTCTTAGTGACTTCACAATGTCAGTGTACCATGGAAGCGAGGTGATAGCAAGGATCACCTCATCTGGGAAGGTCTCTGTAATAGGTGTGATATGATTAGAATCCTCAAGGTTCTCTAAATGGGAGAGGTGATCTGCCACCACATTCTTGACTCCAGGCTTATCCTTAATCTCAATATCAAACTCCTGGAGTAGAAGGAACCATATGATCAATCTAGCTTTGGCATCCTTCTTTGCCATGAGGTATCAGATGGCGATGTGATATGTAAAGATAGTCACTCTAGATCCAAGAATATATGATCTGAACTTATCCAAAGCGCATACTACAACTAGCATCTCCTTCTAAGTCACAGTATAATTCCACTAAGCGGCATCCAAAATCCGGCTAGCGTAGTGAATGGCATACAACAATCCATCCTCCTCTATCCTAGCACAACCCCTATGGCAAAATCAGAAGCGGCCTTCATGATCTCGAATGGGAGAGACCAATCAAGTGGTTGAAGAACAGGAGCCTCGGCAACTAATCCCTTGAGAGTCTCAAATGACGCAAGACACTTATCATCTACAATGAACTCGATGTCTTTGGTCAGCAAATCAGTAAGAGGTCGGGCAATACGACTGAAATCCTGAATGAATCGTCAGTATAAACAGACATACCCTAGAAAAGACTGCAATTGTCGCATATTGGACGGTAAATTGAGTTTCTTGATGATATCCACATGGCTGGATCGACCTCCATGCCCTTGTTGGAGATGATATGACCAAGCACTGTGTTGTCACGCTCTTCTCAGGTTTTAATTAGATGAATTATGGACAAGTCGTTGCAACCTAATCAAGAGTCAATAAAAAATTTATTTTTTTCAAGCCAATAATTACAAGAAAATGCGACATAAGATTTTTGCTATTGATTTTACCTATATAGTAACAGGATTGAACTCAGGGAGAATTCCTAAGGGTCATTCAAATAATCGACAAAAAATCAATTAAGGGAAAAAGGAATCTCAATTGCTAACTATCTAGGATTTGGTGAAATTTTTATTTTTTTTATAAATTTTATATTTTTTTCCAGATTTTCAAAATTTTAATGATATTTTTTGCAATTTTTATTTTCAAAAATAAGATTTTCAAAAAAAAGTATACACAAAAGAATTGAATTTTTATATTTTTCAAATACGATAAAAATGCTTTAAAATGTCTAAAGAAAATCTTTTTTGTTTTTATGATTTTTTATTGTTTGTTTTTTTATTTTTTAGAGATTTTCGAGATTTTTAGGATTTTTAACATGAATAAAATAGGGAATAAGTAATTTAGTGAGCACACATGATTATTTTGCAAATTTAAAATATAAAATCAAATAAAAAATTATGAAAATTATTTTTATAAAAATGAGGAAATTCTTTATAACATGAACTCAAAACACATTTTTTGATTTTTTTTACAATTTTATATGATTTTTTTAAGATTTTGTGTATTTTGCATTTTTCGTATAAATAATTACTGCACAAAAATTTGAATGGAAACTAAACACACAAAAATAAAACTATATTTTTTAAAATTTTTGAAATAATATTCGAATTTTTATGATTTTTCAAAGCTCAATCAGGTAAAAAATGCCATGTTTTTTATTTTTTAATAATAACAGTTAAAATAAAATGCAATGAAATTTTTATATAATGATCAAGCACACAACAGGAGTCTACACAAATTTTTGTAGAATTTGCAAACAGAAAAATATTTATTTCAATGAAAAGATGATGCAAAATCAGGGTCTGGAAGTACATGATTGAATTGTAAATGTTATTGTTCTTGCATAAATAAATAATAAGAAATAACTTGTAGGAAGAAAATACAAATTACCCACGTGATTGAATGGAGGCGGGGGTCTTTTTACAGATCTCTATGATGTAATTTATTCAAAAAATTTATTCCTCCCCTTAGGGTTCTCTTCGTTCTTTTATTCCAAGCAAGGGGAGGGGGGGCCTGTCGCCCCTCCCTTCTCTTCTCCTCCAAGCACGGCACACAACGATAACAACGGGTTGGTGTGATGGCAGAAGGAGGCGTTGTAGTGGATCCGGCTGCACCTCCGTTGTTCAGATGGTAGCGCGTGACGAGTCTGTATCGTCCTATGTTAATTTGAGCGAATTATCGTACATTTAATTAATGTCGTTTCATTATAGGCGGACAATCGGAATCGGTCAAGAAATTAACCACAATAATTTAATCAATTTTCAATCACATGGTTTTTTTTGTTTATTTTACTTGGGCAATTCTGAAGGTCGAACACAAGGAGGCAAAGGAACAACATAGAATTTTGTCTTTCAAAGTCGTGCACGGTTTTTGAGATGGTTTTTTTTGTTATTTTTAATGCAAATTTGGGGTGTAAAATGCATATTAAGCCAATTTTAAGGACTAGAAAATGAATATCAATCAAATGATGTTCGAAAAATACGAAACTTGGCCAAGATGACAATTACAATGAAATGAATTCATTATATTTTTTTGGAATTTTTGGATGCAAAATAAATATTTTATGGATTTATGAATGCAAACAAAGTGAATTTCAATATATAATTATAATAAATATTAAACATAATTATTTTCAAGGGATAAACTTATCTGATCTATCACTAGACAATTGATCTCAGCAAAATCCTAAACCTCAAAAATACTAGATTTAATACCTAATAAAAATTAAAGATTGAAATATACAAAAAGATTTTTACAGGGCAAACCATGCATGAAAATGCAAGCATGATGTAATATACAACTAAATCTTCAATCTGTGAATTTTTGGCAATTTTCAGAGCAATGGTTAATTAGTTATGAATTTTCAAGTGCAGAATGGGCAAAAGATGCGATTTCCCACAAAATAATTAATTATTAATTAACCACTGATCACAAAAATGTCAAACATATGCCAAGATGTAGAGAATTAGTTGAAGAACATCATGTTATTTTTGAAGTAATAAAAATAATGCAAAGAGGTTCAAAGTAGAAGGGGAACACATGGGTATCACTACAATTACAATAAATAAAAATATGCATAGAGGAATGGAAGTGTAAATACCTATACCCCTTCGGGTATTTCTGCAAAACTCTCAAGTGGTCACGTGCCAGCCACGTGACCCTTGAGCGGCATGGGGCAGATTGCAATTTGGAGGACGTTAAGGGCACTTCTGCAGTTTTCCCAGAATGTCACGTGCTTGGCACTTGACCTTTGGGCTGGTGCTCTTCTCGAATTTGGCGGAACGTGAGGGGTGTCGATGCAAAGTTCCCCCAACCACGTGAGGATCATGTGGGAGGGGGCCTCGGGCCTCTCCTGGTGGCGCTTTGCGGCGGTGAAGCGGATCTGGGTGAGGCCTTCATGGCAGTGGGCTGGAGGCTTGGAGGCGGCACGGATGTCGGTGAAGGAGGTGGTGCTTGCTGGAGTTGAAGCACCGAGGTGCAGCATCGTCATTAGGTGGAGAAGTGGTGCAGGCGAGGCATTGTGTCCGGTGGCGAAGATGAACTGTGGAGGAGGAGGAAGTCGTTGGCTCGACGGCTGACGGAGCGAAGTAGTAGCGGCAGAGGGGGATCGCCGTGGACTGCGACGAGCTTGCGAAGCTCGGATCTCGCCGCTGGGAGACAGATACCAGGTTGTCACCACCGGTCCCATCTTCTCAATGGTGAAATCGACGGATGCTTTAGTGAAGGGGGCGACGCTGATGATTAAATAGTGAGGAGAAGGGGGCCGGCGATGGAAAGTGGTGACCGATTTGAAGATTCGATGAGGCAGACCAGATGCACAGTGGCGACGAGATACGCGGGGGGTAGATTTAGGAAAGGTGGGGTCTGATTGAGATTGAGGGAGGCGGCCGGTGATGTTGTATTTCACGGAGGGGGGAGGGGCACTGCCTGTCGCCCAGATTGGGAAAAGAAGGGGAGGAGGATGAAGAGCCTCAGCCGTCCGATCGGTCGAGATCAGGAGGCTGAGATAATGCCACATGGCTCCTTTTTTATTTTTTTATTTTATTTTTTAATTAATTTTTATAAAATCAATGATAAAGGTTAAAATGTGTGACACGTGGTAGCTCCAAAAACTGCCACGTGCTCATCCCTAGAAAATTCAAAAATTAAATAAAATAATAAATATGGAATAAATAGAAAATGACCTCGAATCAAAAAGTTTCTTCATGAAAATTGCTCGTCTCGATGTGATCTACAACTTTCGTGAAGGGACGAAAATCAAAATCGGTCAATTGCATAAAGTGCTATTTTTGGGATATGCTATGTACATAGAATACCTTGATTTTTAAGTTTTCTAATTTTTTTATCATTTTTTAAACCAGATAAAAATCAGAAAAAAAACACGATAAATCAAAGATAAATATTTATACATTAATCTATTTTTTTGGATTTTTATTACATTAGAAAAAGAAGAAATAAAATTAAATACAAAAAAGACAATTTTTCTACAGATAGTTAGTGAAGACTCAGACTCAGTTAGTTACTTTGATTTCAAGCTTAGTTTAGATTTGTATTTTTACGCCTTTCAATAAAACTTTTATCAAATAAGATAAATGAAAAAGAAATAAAATAAAATGAGTCAATTATGTACATAAAATAATAGGTCAAAAATCGCTAAAATACAAAATGTACAAAAGAGGCCCAAAACCCAACTTTCACATATGAGCTCTGATTCACTTGAACTAGGTCTTGTTTTGAAGGTAATTGAATGTACATTAGTTCAAAGGTGAGTAGGATCAAATCATACATTAGATGAGGTAGATGTTGAGGTGTTAGTCCCATAATCCTAGAACTAAGGTTTCGGATTTTGGTCCAGTTATTTAGGTTAGTGATTTTTTGTATTTTTTATTTATTCTTGTTAGCAATATGTGCATAGTGGAGTGGTTTCAGGTCATTTGGAGTTAGCATGAATTAGCTAAAAATAAAGGAAGTTAGGCTATTTACAGGTCAATTTGGCTGGGATTTTTGGCTTCTTATTTTGTGCAAAAATAAGTAATAAAATTCCATTCTTATCAAAACATGCATGAATGCTAATTATGAAGAATAAATGAAGAAATACCAATGATTTTTACGGATTAGAGCTTAATTAATGATTTTAGAGTGATGAGTCTGAGATTCATCATCCCCCTATACTTAAACCATGTGTGTCCCTGAGCATCAAAAGTAATGCAATGAGGTGAAATGAGATTGGGTTCCATACCAAGACCATGAGCAGAAGGTGAAAATGAAACTAGACTCGACCTTTGGATTATTAGTGTGGAGGAATTTCTGTGAGACTTAGAATTTTGAAATCAACAACCTTCAAGTTCTACACATCATTGTCATAATTTCAGCTCAGAAGTCATCTTAGATCAATCCCCTTCCCAAAGCATATTCCATGAACATTGAACAATCGACTCATGTGTGTGAAAGATTTTAGCTCTTCCCATCCAGAATGCTGGACTACTATGCAAACCTCCTCTCCAATAACTTGTCCTCGGGGAGTCAGGTATTACCTTCTAAGGTCTGTCGTGTTGTGTTCACAATCGAAAACAGGGAGAAATTAGAAGAAGGGAAAAGAAGTGGAGGGTTGCCAGTGTAGTCATCTCTCCTTGTGAAGCCGACCAGTTGAGCCAAGTCTCCACCAAGATCTCAGGTATTCTTGAAGCTTGAACCTTTTTGGTCAGATATTTATTTAGTAATGACTTCTTTGTATTTGGATTTTTAGTGGTTCTGCATGGATCTCATTGTGCCCCTACATATATAGTATCTTTTTTCCGTACATGTTTTGGGGTCTTAGAAAAAATTGTGTCCAGCCGTCCATCCCTTTTCCGAAGCTTTATTTCAACCCGTACTCCGATCTTTAGATTTTTACGCTACCAGAAAAGAAACTCACAATCTTCCAACACCCCGTCTGAGTTGCGCTAAGTACATAGTGCAAGAGTACAAATTAATTCCCTATTCCAGAGTCGTACCCAGAATGAAGAGACCGGTTAGACACTAAGAGTCGAACGCTGCACATTGTCATGTGGAACTCAAAGAATTAGGTCACAGACCTGAAGTTTCTAAAATCCTATTTATCGGTGAAGTTCCTCTGAAAATTAGATGGATTAAGGTCAAGTCTAGACCACTCTCGGTTTCTGCTCATAACTCGGTTCAGAACCCAAAGGCTTTTCACAAATGCAAATGAATGTAATGCTGGATGAAGTGCATGTGTGTGAAATGCAGACACAATTTTTTGTGATTTTTTTCTTTTCTTTTCTTTTTTTTTGAAAAAAATTATGCAAGGAATTTTTTGCAAAAATTAATAAGAAGCCATCTTTTCAAAAAATTTGGTAGGACACAGTCAATTTTTTTTGTTTTTTAGTTACCCACCCCATAAATACATATAAACTTATGCAAAAGTACGAGCTATGGGTAAAATATATACACAATATATGTATACACCCCCTATACTTAGCGAGTATTGTGTCCTCAGAGTACAAGAAGCGTGGAGAAGACATAGCTCGGTCTAAGCGTAAGAGAGTGAAAAAGAACAAGAAAAAGATAGATCAGTCCGCCCCCTATACTTAGGCTGTGAACAGTCTAAGTATAGAAGAAGAGCGAAAATGAGGCGGTCGCGATATGTGAATGAGGAGAGTATATACAGATGAGCATTGGTTCTCCCTATACTTAGGCTCTAGTAAGCCTAAGTGTAGAAAAAGGATGAAAATGAAGTGATCGTGAGAAGGAGAGAATGGTATGTACAAATGGCATCGGTCCCCCCTATACTTAGGCTTTGGCTTAAGTAGAGGAAGAAGATGTACAAAGAGACCGATGGGGTCGGGAGGGAGGGTGGGTAGCCAATGATTAAGGCAGTTTTCGGCCGACCTTTTTGTGAGCCTATGGTGGGAGATCATAATGATAAGAAGGAGATGAAGCATATGATTCCCAACCATTATCAGTGTTATCCTCAGAGAAATCATGCTAGATAGTAGATGACGCGTATTAGTCAGATGAAATTAACCACCATCGGAGTTATCCTCAGAGGAATAATATTTGAAAGTGGACGCACTCTAGATATTCTTGTCTTTTAGTTTCTTCAGTTGTTTTATCAGAATTCGTTCCTTCTTGAGATCAAGCGATTTGTCCTCGGATTAATACTCTAAAGCACCAGTCTCAGTCAGCTCATAAGAAATTATTCTAGTGTATTTAATGAGACCAGGAGAATCGGCTTTGGATGAATAATAGTGAGGAACGTGAGTCGTATCCTTGCGAAGATATGGTTTTAGGACTTCCGAACAGACCTCACTCGTGTAGATTACCTTTTCCGGACCTGATAAGGGATCATCAGATGATTCCACTTCTGGAAGATCAAAGGCGACTTTCTTTTTAGATGAAGGATCAACCATTTTGTTTCGTGAAGGTGCTGGTTCTAGGAGTGAGGTGTTGGCACTTGACTCTCGAGATGAATAACCATTGAAAATTTTCTCCTTGGTCGGTGTTCATCCCGCGTGTTTGTTTTGAGTTTTCTTGATGTTGGTGTACTCCTGAGTTAGATTGATTTGTTCAAGGTAGTTAGAGAAGGTCGACTCAAGGTGAGCCCATACATATGTCTCATGATCATATAAGAAATATTTTTCTATGGTGAGAGCAGCGGGAAATGGAATAGTAGGGAGAGTCTCTAAATGTTCGTTCTCAATTAACTTGATGCTGGAGCATTCCTGTGTCGGGTTGATTTGATCAAGGTAGTTAGAGAAGGCTTCGACCGACTCAGGGTGCGTCCATGCATAAGTCTCAGGATCATACGAGTCATATATTCGATTTTCCATGGTGAGAGCATCTAGGAATGGAACAAGGGGGGAGTGTCTAAACCAATAGTCTCATCAACAACTGTTATCTCAGGTGTAGCAACATGGTAGGGCTCTTCTACCATTTGATGGTTACGGTTGTCGAGAGCTTTGTGGGTTGCCTCAGACAATTGTGGTTCCTCAAAGACTTGTTGAGATCGAAGTGCTTCCAATGCTGTAAAATTGATTTCTCGAGTCTCACACTCAATAATTGCCTTAGCCAATACCAAGATTGGCTTTTCAAGAATGATTGGAGACTGGGTGAATTCACCTTGATGCTCAATATCAATGATCGTGAAGTCTACTTTGAGCGGAGCACCTTGGAATGTAATGATGACCGAAATGGTTCCTCTCGACCGCTTTATCGATCGATCAATCAGTTGCATGACCTCTCGTATCTTCTTGATAGGTCCGAGTTTGAGCTCGTTAAATACAGAGGTTGGAAGATATTAATTGGTGAGTCGTCATCAATTTGAGTATGGGTAAATATTGTGTCTTTGATTCCACAGTCAAATCTAGGCAACTACTTCACTATACGGCTCTTGGTTTTTCGCCTCAACACCAAGGAGGAGGCTATTGACAAAATATGTCTTTCAGTCTGTGTTCTTGTCCTGCCCGACTTTTTTATTATCAATTTGTCTATTACAAATCTTTTAAGGTCAGGGAAGTGTTCAATGGTCTGTATAAAAGTAAAGTTCAAAAATCAATCTTTTCTCTAGTGCTTCCCATAAAGCAGGATCCAAATTCTTCAGATCTTCTTTATTTTCAATTTTTATGTATTTTTCGAGATTTCGATTTTTTGGTTTTTTTTGAATATTTCAATTTTTTGATATTTTCTGTGGGGTGTGCGGATGAGTTGTATTCTCAAGATGAGGAGGAGCTTAGATATGCCAAATCAGATTCATAGTGATCCCTAGGTTAATAATGCGCAGATGTGTCGCTGTCAAGATCGTCCATAAGGTGATTGTAGTTCGGGGGTTTCTGAATATCCATAAAATTTTCAACATGAGATCCAATCTTTTCCTTATATATTTTTATATCCAATCTACCAGAGAGTGAAGATAGTCGGTCAGTAAACTTTCTAAATCTATCCTCTATTAAATCAAATCTCTTATTTATCATCGTAATATCATTTTCCAAAATCTTTTCATGATCGATCATGGGAATAGTCTGCATGTGTTCTTGTTTTTAAATTTGAGATTCGATAATTTCATCTTCCATTTTCCTGTATGATCGAAGAAGATATTCTCTTTGATTATCCAATATATATTTGTTATTTCTGAAATTTTCTCCTCAACAATTATGGAAGGAGTCTACTCAGTGGAAGGACTTTACGGGAATCTGTAGGTCTCATACTCAGCATGCTGTGACTCGGGCATGCACTGCTGATTTGAATAGAGTCTACTTTCATGGTCATGATTGATTGTATCCCTGAATAATGGAGTCATACAGGATGCATATATGTCGATATCATCAGTCTGGTCCTCTGTATGGGTAGGTTGATTGAAAGAGTGGTATTCAGGTTTGTCGATAGGTATTTGATTATTATGATCAATCCAATACTGATGATCGTTAAGTGTGTGTCTCTCCTCATGGTGTGATTGGGTTTCCATATTATTCCACGAGGTCAAGGATAGATGTGAATTTGTGTAATGTTGACCTATCCCAGCAAACTTGTGATGAAGGAATGAAGTTGGTTGGGGTTGATGTTGCTGCTAGTCGTTTATTTCGATGTATTGTTCTTCAAAAGTTTCTTGGGTTCTAAAAAGAAATCTGGTATAAGTCAGGTCATCCCAAGATGACAATTGATCATATGCGGTCACAAGTGATGGAGTGTAAGAATATGATGCGGTGGTAACGTTGATTGGATGACTCGAGTAGAATGGCTTGGAATTCAACAAAAGGACTGGATTCATCCGAGAGTGAAAGTCTTCTGCAAATGTTGGAGGATTCTGGAAAGAAGAGGGATCAGATGATTTGGGCCTGACCGAGACAAATTCATTTTCATAATATAGATAAGATGGGTACTTGGATCATTGTCTTATTTTTGTCAAAGGAGGTTGATGATGAATCAACATGGTTGATCTCGGTATAGGATATTCAAAAGAAATTTTTATCAAAAAGATTGATGATACAAATGTGTGGCTTTTGATCTTCGAAATCGGTTCACACACACCAATGCAAACAAAAATCAAACCCCAGGTTCCCCAACTCACACAATGAAGTCGCAAGAGTTCGTCAATTATCTTTTCAATTTTAGTTGGTGATAAGATAATCTTGGAAAAAATTTAGAGAGCTGTTAGGTGCCGAAAATTTTCTTAAAGACAGTCCTGAATTGTTACGACTAGTAGCACCTATTTTCAGCCAGTATGGGTGTAAGTACGGATCGTAAAACAGCTACTCGTGTTACTTTAGGACGGAGCCTTACGCAATGTCCTTTAAACCACCCACTTTGCTAAGGAAATTCGGACCATTTACCAGCTACGTGTAGATCCTCACTGAGACGTAGCCAATCATTTTTATAGAATCAGTATCAATAAAAAAATCGGATTTGAGCTCTAGGCTTAAGTGTCATCTCTCGCTCACTCAGAAAAATAAATACATCCAAGGTCAGGGTTGCTCTCCCGTAAAAATTCTTGATTTTATGGGTTAATTAAAATTGACTATATTTAGCAGTCCCAATTTTTATTAAGTGATCACTGAAAATTTAAGGTGAGAACAAATGCACGTCTATCGTTCAGTATCAATTTCCTTTTAATCTTATGTGACAAAATAGGAGGGAGAAATTCAGGAAAAGCCGATGCATGCGAAAATGATGGTGTATGCTCTGTTAGAAGATTTACAGTGATTCCTCGCAATCTCCATGTGGGATGCAACACAAGAATTGAAAATTTATTCTATATGAATGTAAGCCGATGAAAACTGCACCTAGCAGAAAGTTCTATTAGACGGGAATAAATGAGTTGAACTTGACTAAATTGAATGATCTAATGTGCGTCTCAATTATGTGAAGTGTGGTCCTAGGTTCTATGAGCACAAACAATAAATCTTAGAAGATCTAATAGCCGTATGTGCGAGTCTAACCTACGAGCCACTCAAGTCAGTCCCCACCCTCACCAGAGAGTGAAACAGGCCACGACATACCACAGAAAAAAGTTTGAGGTCTTGTTACACACGCGAGAGTCCAAATGGACACCGCTAGAATGTGCAATTAATTATAAAATTTTAAAAATTGCAGAAATAAATCCTAGACTCTACGCTCTCTCATGACTCGACTCAATCTTAATTTAATTGTGGTTTTTCGGGTGTCGGCGAAGATGCGTCGGTTTTTGTGAGAAACTACTCCACACATGTCGGTTACGTCATAAGAAAAATAAGATAGAGAATGTAAGAGAGTGACTCAAAAATAAATAAAAAATAAAGCAAGAAAATAAATGCTGAAATAAAATAAAAATAAATGCAAGAAAAAAATGGAATTTATACAATGAAGATTCGGGAGTCCGACTACCCGAATAAAGAAAATCGAACAAAATTTTTTTGACAAAAACTAAGCCGTTTGCCTCCCCGGCAACGATGCCATATGATGAGTCTGTATCGTCCTACGTTAATTTGAGTGAATTATTGTATGCATGAATTAATGTTGTTTCTTTATAGGCGGGCACTCAGAATCGGTTAAGAAATTAACCACAATAATTTAATCAATTTTCAATCGTGTGGTTTTTTTTGTTTATTTTACTTGGGCAAGTCCCAAGGTCAAACACAAGGAGGCAAAGGGACAACCTAGAATTTTGTTTAACAAAGTCCGTGCAGGGTTTCGAGACGGTTTTTTTGTTATTTTTAATGCAAATTTGGGGTGCAAACTGCAAATAAGGCCAATTTTAAGGACTAGAAAATGAATAATCAAACGATGTCCGAAAAATATGAAACTTGGCCAAGATGACAATTATGATGGAAAGAATGCACTCTATTTTTTAGAACTTTTGGATGCAAAATAAATATTTTATGGATTTATGAATGTAATTATGTTTAATTATAATAAATATTAAACATAATTATTTTCAAAGGATAAAATTATCCAAGATCTATCACTAGGTCATTGATCTCAGAAAAGTCTTAAATCTAAAAAATACTAGATTAATACCTATTAAATATTAAAGATTGAAATATGCAAAATAATTCCTACAGGGCAAACCATGCACGAAAATTCAATTCTTTTTTGACACGATGTAACAAACAAGTAAATATTCAATCCGTGAATTTTCGGCAATTTCAGAGCAATGGTTATTTAGTTATGAATTTTCAAGCACAGAATGAGCAAAATATACAATTTTCCACAAACTAGTAATTATTGCTTAACCACTGATCACAAAAATATCAAACATATGCCAAGATGTAGAGAATTAGTTGAAGAACATCATGCTATTTTTGAATAATAAAAATAATGCAATAAGGAGGTTCAAATTTGAAGGGGAACACAAGGGTATCACTACAATTACAATAAATAAAAAAATGCATAGAGGGACGAAAGTGTAAATACATATACCCCTAGGGGTATTTCTGCAATAATCTCAAGTGGTCACGTGCCAGGCATGTGACCCTTGAGTGGCAGGGGGCAGATTGCAATTTAGAGGACGTTGAGGGGCGCTTCTGCAATTTTCCCAGAATGTCACGTGCTTGGCACGTGACCTCTAGGTTATTGCTCTTCTCGAATTTGGTGGAACGTGAGGGGTGCCGATGCAAAGTTCCTCTAATCACAGATCATGTGGGAGGGGGCCCAATGGAGCTTTTTGGCGGTGAAGTGGATCTGGGCAAGGCCTTCACGACGGTGTGCTGGAGGTTTGGCGGTAGGGCGAATGTCGGTGATGGAGGTGGTGCTTGCTGGAGTTGAAGCGTGGAGGAGTGGCGTCGTCGTTGGGCGGAGAAGTGGTGCAGGCGAGGCGTTGTGTCCGGTGGTAAAGATGAACTGTGGAGGAGGAGGACGCCGTTGGCTCGACGACTGACCGGAGCGAAATAGTAGCAGCAGAGGGGGATAACCGTGGACTACGATGAGCTTACGAAGCTCGGATCTCGGTGCTGGGAGACGGATATCGGGATGTCACCACCGGTCCCCTCTTCTCAATGGTGCAATCGGCAGATGCTTTGGTGAAGGGGACAACACTGGTGATTAATCAGTGAGAAGAAGGGGGCCGACGATGGAAAGTGGTGGCCGATTTGAAGATTTGACGAGGCAGACGAGATGCGCAGCGGCAGCTAGATACGCGGGGGGTAGATTTAGGAAAGGTGGGGTCAGATTGAGATTGAGGGAGGCGACTGGCGATGGCGGATTTCATGGAGGGGGAAGGGGCGCCACCCGTCGTCCAGATTAGGAAAAGAAGGAAATGAGGGCGAAGAGCCTCGGCCGTCCGATCGGTCGAGATCGGCCAGTTGAGATAATGACATGTGGCGCCCTATTTATGTATTTATTTTAATTTTTGTTATAAAATAAACGAAAAATAAAGGTTAAAAATAGGTGGCATGTGGCGGCTCCAGGAGCAGCCACGTGTTCAGCCCCAGAAAATTCAAAAAATAAATACAATGATAAATATAGAATAAATAGCAAATGACTTCGGATCGAAAAAGTTTCTTCACAAAAAATTCTCATCTCTATGAGATCTAAAGCTTTTGTGAAGAGACCAAAATAAAAATCGGTCAATTGCACAAAGTGATGTTTTTGAGGTATCCTATGTACATAGTATACCTTGATTTTTAGGTTTTCTATATTTTTATCATTTTAGACAAGATACAAATTCGGAAAAATATGATAAAATCAAAGATAAATATTTACACCTTAATATCTTTTTTTGTATTTTTATTATGTTAGAAAAATAAGAAATAGAATAAAATACGAAAAGACAATTTTTGTACAGACAGTTAGTGAAGACTCGGACTCAGTTTGTTTCTTTGATTTCAAGCTTAGTTTAGATTTGGATTTTTGCGACTGTTAAAAAATCTTTTATCAAAGAAGACAAATGAAAAATAAATAAAATAAAATGAGTCAATTATGTACATAAAATAATAGGTCAAAAACCGCTAAAATACAAAATGTACAAAAGAGGCCCAAAACCTAACTTTCACATATGAGCTCTGATTCACATGAACTTGGTCTTGTTTGTAAGGTAATTGAATGTAAATTAGTTCAAAAGTAAGTAGGATCAAATCAGACATTGGATGAGGGAGATATCAAGGTTTTAGTCTGATAATCCTAGAACTAGGGTTTTGGTTTTTGCTCCACTTATTTAGGTTAGTGATTTTTTAGTAATTTTTATTTTTTACTAATATGTGCATAGTGGAGGTGGTTTCAGGTCATTTTGAGTTAGCATGAGTTAGTTAAAAATAAGGGAAGTTAGGCTATTTACAGGTCAATTTGGCTGCGATTTTTGGCTTTTTATTTTGTGCAAAAATAAGTGATAAAATGTCATTTTTATCAAAACATGCATGAATGATAATTATGCATGACAAATGAAGAAATTCCAATGATTTTTAGAGATTAGAGCTTAATTAATGATTTTTAGAGTGATGAATCTGAGATTCATCAGCACGCTGTAGCGCTGCGTAGGTGGAGCAGGAAGCGGATGATGATGCAGCGGACCACTGCTAGGCTAGCGAATGGTGATGCGGTTCTCAGATGACGGCGTGCGCATTAGGGGATGGACTACGAGATGGCACGTGAGGCGGAGCTTGCTCGGAGGTCGACGGTGCGGTGGCTCTTCTGAACGATAGTGGAGATATGGGCGCCCCTTCACGTGGATGAGCTCGACTGCTGCGTGCGCTCACGGGCGCAAGGGCTCCTCCCTGCAACGGAGCGTGGCCACCGTTGAGGTGGAGGAGGCTACTACAGGCAGTCGATGGGCCACAGGTGGCTGCGGGTGGTTAGAGGCGACGGTGGTGGTGGCAACAGTGACGCCCAATTCCTTTTTTTAAAAAAATGTAAAAACAGAAACTAAAAAACCTTTTTTTTATTTTTGTAAAAAAAACTACAGAAATTTTTTATTATCGTTAAAATAGAAATTTTTATTATCGTAAAAATAGTAACATTTTTTATATTTTCCTATTTTTTGAAATCTTTTCTATATTTTTTGAAAAGATAGCAATTGTATTTTTTTGTATTTTTTTATTCCAACAAATAAATTATAGATAAAAAATATTATCCGACTCGAGCAAGACAACTCGGTCTAAAATCCAATACGGAAATATGAGTGGTTGACGGATCCGACGATTGTGATGGAAGATCTGTATTTCCGATCACCATGCGTGACCGGAGTTGTTAGATCATGTGAGGTAGAATGTGAACTTGGATAGATTGAGAAAATGAGATGAAAAATCGAAATCGGGGATGGATGAGATGTGATTGAATAATGATCTACGACTAAGATTTATGATCTAAAGAAAATGACAATGAAATAAAAAGCGCAAAAATTAAACTACGATTAACCTAGGTTAAGAACAAGAAAAAAATGGATCTTACCGTGGGAGCGGATAACGCCCTAATGGCCTCGATGAAGGCTGACTCGCTATGACCGGACGACTCGGAGGCTAGGCACCTTTCTACAACAAGAATCTCTTGGAGATTAGGCTCCTCTCACCAAAGATTGATCCAGTGAGAATGAGGGAGGATGAGCCAATTAAATAGAGTAATAATTGAATTTGAATTTTAAAAATTGAATGGAGATAAAGAGATAAGAAAGAATTTGAAATGAGATAAAGATAAAAAAAGAAATTAATGTTAAAATTATTTACAAAAATTATTTTTTCATCATTTTATTAAATTAAATAATAAATATCATTTTTTTAATTTTTTGTGGTGGTTATTTAAGAATATCAACTATATACATATATTATATACATATGGTACATTATATGCATAGTTAAATAATGAAATTAGTTATTTTTTATTTTAAATTTTTTATTATATTTTTTATTTTAAATAATTATTAAAAATATTTACAAGTATTTAAAAATACAATATGTACAAAAAATGAAAAAATTGGACAAACTACTATAGAAAGCCGTCTTCAAATCGTAACTCCAAAAATTATGAAACTATAGCCATTTTAAAGATAATTTAATTTAGAATACAATGGATGTAAGTTTGGTTCAATATGAGTTCATATGGAACTATAATAGGTCTTTCAATTATCGCTTAATGGCTTTTTCTGGATGTGGTTGCTTTTATTTTGTTCTTGATTTTATTTTGCAAATACTTTTATTATTTAGAAAATATTTTTATTTACAACTATTGTTTTGAAAATTATTTAATTTGAGGTCAATGTATGTACAAATAAAATCATGTAAATTTTATACAAATATACACAGAAAAGTATTTATAAAACATTTTTTGGATTATCTCATTAAAGACCCTATCTCCCCTAACTTTATTCCTAGTCGATCAGATCAAGTCTTGACCTTCTCTCGGGGTTTGGGTCATCCTGTATCTATTACGTATATACAATCTCTTTATTTTCTTTTCTTTATATTTCCTTTCTTTCTTTATGTATTTATTTTAGGTTAAAATAGTAATAAGTGTACAATATTTACACACAGAAGCAAGTTAGTAAGATTATGGAGTTACTATTCTATACATGTGCTTTATAAGGGATTTTAAGCTAAAATAAATGAATAAAGATGATGAAATGCAGATTCATCACCCCCCTATGCTTTACCTTTGCTAGTCCCTTAGAAAACACTTTTTTGAAAGAATAAGTTAATAAAAGAAAAAGAAAGGAAAAATAAAGAAATTAGGACAATATTGAGTATTAAACCTACCTTCATAAATTTGTAGTTTGGAGCTCTGTCAGACCTTTGGATTATTAGTATGGCAGAACCTTAATGGTAAATGGATTTAAAACCTAACAGCCTCTAAGTTCCACAAGACTCCTATTCAGATCTCCTCAACAGTCAGGTCAGAACAAATCATACACATATTCTTATGACTATTAATCTTTACTTGTATGGTGTAAGTGAAATATAGCTCCATATCTCAAAAGTAGCAAAGAAACATCCTCCCTCAACAAGGTAACTCTAGTCCCTCGGTCTAGCAACTCTTTCCTCGAGGAGCGGAGATATTCCCTTCTAAGTTCAAGTATAACCAGATCAATAAGAGGAGATGGAGAAAAGAATGCACGGTAACCAGTGAAGCTACCTATCCTTAGATGCATGACCGGTGTAGCCAAGTCATCCAGCTGCAAGATTACAAAAATGTGACTTTGAAGCTCTTATTATATTTTTTATCCTTGTATATACACTCTGACAGGCATTTTACTTTTCAATAAGGCCTGTCCACTTTTGGAGATTTTGCATTTTTTTTCTTTTTCTTTTTTTTTGAAAATATATACAAGGTGCATAATGTACATAAGGAGTTTTTCCTCTTGAGCTAGTAGCCTATCCCTCTTTTGAAGCATTATTGCAATCCCACAACATCTTGTCTTTAGACCTCAATGCTACTAGATCAGGTTGAGATGCACAACCATCCTTAAAGGAAGACGAGATGTTCTGCCTAGATGTACTACCCTCGTTTGCTACTCCAAGCCAAAAGATTCTGCCTCCTCACTACCTCTTCCATGAAGAGCTACGTGTAGAGTGCTTGTCCAAGATAAGCCACGGTCTAAAAGAACCATGCATGTGTTGTTAAATATTCTACTTAGACTAATCAAGATGAGATGTGAACATAATTTTATGGACTCAAAGAATTAAATCGCTAGGACCTGAAATGTCTTAACTCCATTTCTTATAAGGTTCCTCTAAAATTAAGTGGATTAAGGTCCTACTAAGCTCCATTCTTCAATTTTATTCCAGACTTAGTTTAAATGTCAGTACTATTCTGAAAAATGCACATGCAAATGCAAGAAGATATGTACAATGCAAAAAGAAAGCAAAATCTTCATTTTTTTGAACTTTTCTATTTTTGAACTTTTTTATGGATTTTTGGAAAGAAAGAAGAAAAAAATGATGCACATGTAAGAGATTTTCTTTTGAAATTTTAATTATGTAAATTTTTATAGACTTTTAGTTTTTAGTTTTTAGGGATTTTTTTAGAAAGGGAAATAAGGGTTAGTAAAATATATACAAGTATATACAAGGAGTTTTTGTGCTTTTTTGTTTGTGTTTTTTTGTTTTTTTGGTGTTTTGTTTGTTTGTTTGTTGTTGATCTTTTTTTGTTTTCTTTTAGTTTTTTTGTTTGTTTATTTTTTTTGTATATTTTTTGTTTTTGAGAGGTGACCCAAGTCTATATACACACGTGGATTTTACAAATTTATATACATATCCCAAAAATAATCATATTTAAAAGTACGAGTTATGTCTAAAGAATATATACAATATATATGACACCCGCTATACTTAGTTCAAACTATGTCCTCATAGTGATCGAGGACCGACAAAGGAAGACATAACTCATGCTAAGTATAGAAAAGTGAAAGGACTCTTATGCTACAATGATTTAAAGAAAAGATGAAAAAATAGAAGTCGGTGATCCCCCCTGTACTTAGGATCAAGTAATCCTAAGTATAGAAGAGTGCAAAAAAGGGAAAATTTGATGAAGAGAATGTACAGACTCCACGATTCGACTTGCCCCCCATACTTAGGGTAGAATAGCCCTAAGTATGGAATATCAACCAGTTGGGGAACAATCGAGAGAATGAAAGAATAAAACACAAAAGAGACGATATGGACAACATCACCCCCTATACTTAGAGTATAGTATCTCTAAGTATAAGCAACGTCAGGATTGATGAACACGACGAATATGAACAATACAAATCATTCACCCCTTCCTATACTTACGATAAAGCACATCCTATTTATAGCATATATACAAAAAGAAAAGTGGTGAATGATAAAACAGGAGAAGAAAGAATGAAACGAAAGGATATAGAAGAGGAGTGGATGTACAAATGTCATGAAGGTCGAAAGCGGACGTTCTTGCGAGATCGTTGAGGAATGGATCTAACAAGGTGTAGGTCGATATTGGGGTCAACATTAGACATAAACTGATCAGGATCGACCAAGAATGTATCCTCAACAGTCTTAGAGTGTTCAGGCATGAACCAGTCAGTGGAAGTAGTGTGGTCATGTCCTGCTTGTGAAGTCTCGCAAATATCAAAGTAAAAAGTCTCGAATTCATTATCAAAATAAGTAAGATTAATTCCAGCCTGGCAATCCTCTACTGGATCATCATCTTCATAAAAAGGCCCGATTTCCTTTATAAAAACAATCAAATAAATTTGGCCTTGTCAGTCTCATCTAAATCAAGGTGAATAGGAACAAACTCCTCAGTGAAAGTAGTCAAATCATGTCTATTCTGTCTAGTCTCAGAGTCTGCCTTCCACTCTAGGGTGTCTATTGTGTAAATCCCGCCGATGTCATCAATGCATCTCCACGTACCAAAAGGGGAAAACTCCAAGGTCTATGCTTTCCAATTTTTCCTCCTTGAAGAGGAATTCTTGGGTCTCAATATCATCCAACATATAGCAAGAATCTATGATATTATCATCAAGATCAAGGTCCTTAGGGTTGGCTAACACGAGCACACTCTCATGGGATGCAGGTCTCTAGTCAGTATTAGGTGTAGTGATCAACACATCGCTCCCTACATTAGAACAGAAGCGAATCTCTCCTGATCCATAATCAATAACGACTCTCGCAGAGGTGAGGAAAGACCATCCCAGGATGAGTGGAGGGTGCTCTACAGGGGTTTGAGTGGAGGGTGATCTACAGGGGTGGAGGTCTTCATGGGAAATACGATAAAATCACAAGTGATGTTCATACCCTGAATAAGAATGACAATGTTTTCTAGAGTACCTTTTGGCCTCTTGATAGATCCATCGGCAGATTGAACTATCATCTTGATTTTCTTGAGAGGCCCAAGGTGAAGAGAATGTACCATAGAGAACATTATTATATTGAGTGGCGTACTGCCGTCAAGGAGAGGGTTATCACAAGAATATTTAGAGATGGAGCAACTGACAAGAGGTGTGGTAGTGTTCCCTTTCATAGAATGTGGACGATGAGAGATGGCGTGGGCAGTGGCCATGGTCAAGATGTGACTCTCAGAACTGCTCCTCTATTTCTCTTCTTGTGTTGAGGAGTAGATAAATGGTTCATGGCCTGGTGAAGTGGGCTTTAATGATCTCATGAATAGTGGCCATCACTTCTGGTTTAGTCCATATTTTTTTGAATTTTTAGGCTCCTACATACAAGGGAGGAGATCAGAATCAACATATACACAAGGATTATAAAGAATAATCTGTATAGTGGCATCCTCAGGGTCAAAGGTGGGACATGTTGTGAATGACTGCGTGGGAAAATGGTTTGGCATGGGTGCCCTCTCCTCACAAAATGAATCAACGATGTGTCTTCCAAAATCTTTTTGGATTTTAAAAATTTTCTCATTTTTTTTGTATTTTGGGAGATTGCAAGCTCTCAGGATTATCCTCAAGTGAATCCTTATCCTCAAATAAATCCATATCCTCAAATAGTGGAGCAACATTCTGGCTCTTATTTATGTTAAATAGATTGCTAAGCATCCAATTCATATGCTCCATCATCTGGTTTAGGGTCTCAAGTGTGGAAATCATGGAAGGTGACTCCAATATACCAGGATCCGGTGAGTGGAATGAGGGTGGGTGAGAATCAAAATTCCGACTCCTGAAATAATGGGTTAGGCGGATATGCACAAAAAATCAGGAGGAAAATCCTCCTACAAAAGGGAGGTAGACCAGCTGGAGGGTGCGAGGGATCCGCAAAGGTCGGATTAAAATTACTCCAGTCGGTGATGAATCTCCATTTCATCACCTTTATTCTATCATGTTGGCCTCAAAAACCCCAGCAAATGCATGTAAAGAGCACCAATTTGTGCATAATAGCATTCATGATTCATTGTATTAATTACACATTAAATAAGGTGTTTAATGCCAAAATTATATAATAAAGAGAAGAAAAGAAAAAGGAGTAAAATATTGCAAATATTTTATGACCCTAACCCCAAGACCAAGGCCAGCATGGAATTGGTCGACAAAGAATAAAGTAGGGGGAGATAAGGGCCAGTGTATAATAAATACCTCATTTATTCATGCATTTTTGACACCTATTTTGTACATAATTATTTATTCAACAAATAAAGAAACTATGTTCATGAAAGTTGTAGATAATAATGTAAATAAAAATACAAAATTGAGTTTATGTAAAAATAATACTCAGTGTACATTTTATACACAGAATAAAAAGCTAAAATCTCAACTTCACAGACCCATATCTGCAAATAAAAACTCCAAATCACCCAAACTCACCTTTAATTGTATATAGTTTTCCAAGAACTATTTAATAAAATTGGTTTCATAATTTTTGGAGTCCATCTGTAAAAGTTAGGTTTTTGGCCTTCATTGTGCAGCCTGCCTGATTAAAATATTCAATATATTCATTGTCCATTATTTTTAGCAAATTATATTTTTAGATATTTGTATATAATGTATATAATACATGAATATACTGAAATTAGAATAAAACTAAAGGGGATTTACAAATAAAATAAGTAAATGCAAGATAATAGGCAAAATACCTATGATCAATATGTACATAAAGAAAAAGGGATAACATTCTTTAATTATTTTCTTTTCTCATATTTTTATAATGTTGTACATATTATACATGATATATTAAAAATACAAATCCAAAAAAAAAACCAAGAAAATACATTAAAATAAATAAAGTATACATAATATATAGGTAAAATACCTATAAATATAACTACATATACATATACCTAGTTATTTAAAAATGTAAATCAACTCATAAAAATTAAATAAAAATATATTTATACTCATAGGAACAAGTTATAAATTTATAAAATAAAATAATAAAATAATAAAATAAAAATAAACAAAATAAAAATAAATACATATAAACATACTTATAAATACATTATTAAAATAAACCTGTAATAAAACACATCAAAAAAATAAATAAATACTACATTAATTAATAAACATTTTTTATTTTAAAAATAAATTCTAATTAAATCATTTATTATGTCTAATAATTGGGTCAAGATCGGTCTGATGTGGGCCAATCAGAGGCCAGGGACTGTTGACCTCTGGTCAACTTCCCCCTGCGCCTCTGACTCCCGTCAGAACCATCAAGTCCCCTGTTTTCCTCCTTTTTTCCCGCTCGACTCGTCCATCGTTGGCCATCGACGTCTTCTGACAAAATGATCTCCGATCATTGTACATCACGGCCACCAACCCAGATCGACCATCTAACCTGCCGATTCTTCGTGGTGCCCCAGTCAATAAGGGTACATACCCATGTCTATAAATAACTCCTTCGACCTCCTTCCCCATTTTGGTCTCCCTTCGGTCGCTTTCCCCCCTCAATTCTAGCCCTTGGAGGATCCTCGTGACAAGGGGTACTCGTGGCAGTCTCAGTCGATCGGAGGAGTCGAAGGAAGTGCCCACGGCCGCCGCTCGCCGGAGGTCCTGCTCCCTGGTCGACCACCAGGTATAAGAGCTGATTTATCTCGTTTTGTAGCTTAGTTTTAGTTTTAATCTTTAATCTAGTCTTTAAAGTAATCAGTAGGACCTTAGGTGCTCGATTAGACCCAGATCGAAGTTCGCCGGAGTTCAGCTCCGGCGAACCTCTCTACCCTGTTCTACGCACCATCCGACCCCTCGCTTCACCTCATTTCATTTCCCTACGCGTTCCACGCTTAACCTACGCATCAGATCATCCAGAGCTTCTCCAGCTCTGCGAATCGAGGTCCAACTCCTCCGCTTCGCCGGACCTCGCCACCCCCAGTCATTCCCTATCTCTTTAGCCTTAACCCCTGGTCGAGGAAGACCCCCTCGAGCCCCTCATACTTTTGGTGCATGTTAGAAGCTGAACGGAGCCCCCTGGGGCTCGAATCGATCCCCTGCGAGGTTCCAGGACCCCCTTTCTTCTCCGAGCTCGTTGAACCGATCTAGGGGGTCCTGGACCTTCTGAGTACCTCGGACGGTGCGCACCACCTCGCTGGACGTATGGAACCCATCGCCATCAACCAGGAGCGTCTAGAGGTGGAGAAATCAAAGATCGAAGCCAGGGAAGCCATCTGTTCTTCCCTATTCTTCGTGATCAGTAGCCACCGTCGGATGAAGGAGACAGCCCTAGATCTAATCAGGGCCGTCCATGTAGCAGCTGCCTCGGCCGTTCGATCAGACATCAGAAGCAATCTCGGCCGAAGATCGTCGAAGGGGTATCGGGCTTCGAGGGCTCGACACGTGGATAAGTGGCGCGCCAATCGCCATCCATTTGCGCGCCTTAGGGGGTAAATTACACTGAGCCCCCTCGAACTTTTTGTATTTAATGTTTAATACTGTAAATAATTTCACGTTGTAAATAAGTTGTACATTTTGCAATAGGACCCCTATATTTTCCCGAATTGCAATTAGGTCCTTCCGCGCCTCACGTGCCGTCCCACGTGAGGCGCGTGAAAATTGCAGTCAAACCCCTGGCGGATTTTGTATTTCATTTTAGCCCTTAAAATTGTAGTTCACGTGTAGTATTTTTGGTGTTTTTGCACAGAAGTCCCTGAGTTTATTTTTATTTGCAAAAATGCCCCCTGCTTGACCATATATTTTTGTATGCTTTGTCCATTTATTTTATGCTTCATATTAACTTGAAAAATTTTGCAAAAATGGATATAAGCTCCTGTTAGCTTGCTCTTGCACGCCATATTTTTAGTTTTTAATTTTGTTGCATTTTTGAATTTATTAAAAATCAAAAACATGCATTTTATTTATTATCTAACTTATAAAATACCAAAAAAATATTAAACCACGTCGAAAAATTCCAAAAACGTTACCTATGGTCTATCATGTCATGTTTTAGTGTCAGTCCAAAAATCACTAAAAATATCAAAAGAAAAACCTTAAAAATTCAAAAATACTCCAAAACATCTAAAAAATATAAAAAATTCTAGAAAACCCCCAAAATTGCAAAACTCAACTCATGTAGGTTCTATATTTTATCCTCGTTATTTTGAAAATAGTTGGAGACATTTTATGGATGTTTTCTATTTTTAATTCCCATTTTGCCCCCAGGTAGTAGCTATTTCACTGTTTTGCTTTATTTTGCTATTTAAAAATACCAAAAATATTTTGAAAAATACCCAAAAATCACAAAAATAGTAGAAAATCATGAAAATACCAAAAAAAATTATTTCTGAATTTTTAACCATTTTTGTATATTTTTATAAATAGTGTATCATCCCTCTCTCTATATTATCTAGGGTTTTTGTCAGTTGTGCCCCTCTGAGATATTGCAATATCAGTTATGCCCCTACCTTTTTTGGAATATCATTCGTGCCCCTACCTTCTTGCGAAATTAACAGTTCTGCCCTTTTATAATATCAGTTCTGCCCTTACTTTACCTTAACAGAAGGGCAGAACTGTGAATTTTACAAGAAGGTAGGGGCACAACTGATATTCCAAAAAAGATAGGGGCATAACTGATATTACAATATCTCAGAAGGGCACAACTGACAAAAACCCTATTATCTATATATACATATTCCTTTATTGAAAAAGAAAATTTAAAAAAAATAAAATAAAATAAAAAATATATATTTATTAATGTATAAAAATCTAAAAAAAGAGAAAGAAAAATATATATATAACTATATATATACCTATATATAATGTATATATCATACATACTCTTTATGGGAATATATCTCTATATATTTATATTCTATAAAATATATAAATATATATATATATATTGCATAAGTATATATTATTAATTTTTTTTAAAAAATAAAAGATAATCATAAAAACCCACAAAAATAGGCTTTATACAAGGATGACTCTGTGGTACATGCACATCATAGGCTACTACATTTTTGTATTGCTCTCTGTGGATCGACCTCTACATACTTATTCACTGTGCATTTTGTGGTAGAGAAATAAATATTAATTCACACTTTTTGGACTTAATTCATTCATTCTTTTATTGTGGGTTAATTGCTGATCAACATGGCAGTCTGTGAGCGGTCGCCTCAGCGACACTATATACATATTATTGTGACCCTCACAGACTTCTAGGTTATCAGATGGCGCCGTTGCCGGGGAGCAATGAGCATAGCCTATTTTATTTTTGTCATTCTTGTAAAAAATTGATTTATCATTTATTTTGTGAGCAGCTATTTCTATTATCATTGATCACCATGCTCTACTGATTGATTTATTTATTGTGATTAACTTCTTATCTGCTCTATTTTGATTGATTAAAGCTATACTAATTCAATCTTTTTGTGATTTTGATGCGATGGCCCGCCACGCGAGGATGGTTTCTTAGGGAGCCAAGGTAGCCGAGCTTGGAGGAGGATGGTCTTCATCTCATGACCATCTGGAGAGAGCATCAAGGAAGCAAGGAGATGGGGATTAGATAGGACTATAAGCACTTAGGATCATTTTTGTAATTTATGGTGAGAGAGAGACAATTTTGGCATGTAATAATTAACAGGACTCTACTCCTCACAATGAGGTCCAGTGCCTGGGTGATTGTTCACCTGGGGGCCTCATCGCGGCTTTTCGAGTTTTCATTGCCTTCTTTTCTTTGTTTTCCGAAGTTTTGAGCTTTCCGCCTTTATTTTACTTTGTTTTGTGTGCTTAGAGCCCCTAGACATAGGTTGCTTGACTCGGTAGCTAGGTCCAAACATTAATAAGAATGCATGTTCCTATAGTCTACTTCGTATGGATCTAGTCAAACTTAAACAAGCTGTTCATTTGTCTCTTAGCCCTTGTGCCACAGCGAGCCCCGCAAATAGCTTTCTCCTAAACTCAAGTGTGTTGAGCAGAGGAGGGGTGAGCCAAGACCGGACCTTTTGGGCTAGAGATGAATGAGTGACTTATGGTTCTTCACGTTAATAGCAGCTAATGTTTAGGGCGATTTTGTGCCTTGCATACCAACATGTAGATAGATTTATAAATTCTGTTTTGCATACCACATGGAGAGAGCTGGGATGCACTGTAAGTCTTCTAACTCAGCATGCATCATTCGGTTCAATGGTGAGAATTCCATCATGGAACCACTTGCACGGCTTTTCCGCTATCTCCCTCTGATTTTGAGCACCTAGGACTTAAATGAAAATCTACAAAAACGTTAGGCGCTGGTATGAAAACATACTCAAAAAAAGTGAAAACCCAAAAATTAAAACAAGGGGACTGCTAAATAAACTTTGATCTTAATTACAATCTGTAATGGACTATCATTGTACCGGATTCATAAAGCCCTCATTGTTTTCAGGTACCTTGGAGGGGGACCAAAACCCTACTCCCTTGAGCGAGTGCGACCCCTAAGGATTAAAGCCAACAACCCAGTCTGCAACTGCCTTGCATATCGCCTCGATTTTCGAAGTAATGGCGCTTCTATCGTACGTAGGCGAGTAGGATTTGGTCACCAATGATGACTCTCTGTTGTATAGAGCATCGACCCTGTCCGAAGTATTGAGCATAGGCCACGCCTTCACGGGGGTGTCTGTCTCATCGTCCTGCGTCCGAGTAGGTTCTTGCACGCTCACGGGTGATTCCGTTGCGAGCGAGAACCGAAGTGTTGGTTTCGCCTATCGGCTTCCTCTCTCTATTTCTTTGGCTGAGTAGGGATCCAGGAAGGGTTACAAGGACTCCAAAAAGTAAAGACTACAGGTTACACAGGAGGAGGACAAGTACAGGATACTCTTCTGGCAGTACTCTCTCTCCTATAGGGTAGCGTACTAAGGACTTGTTACAAGATATGCCTTAAATAACAACTCTAAAAATGAAAAGACAATAAATAGCCGAGCTTTTACGGCTTCACATGGCGTGAGTTGGTGAACCCGATTTTGTATTGTGTTTGTATGGATCTAGATTAAGGTTCAAAGATCAAATCCCGCGCCTTTGCGCACATTTTGTTGTTTCTCCCTTTGACCACCCCGCTCAATTGAGCCTCTCTACTGTTTTACACTCCTTTTATTCCTCGTTGACCATCGTATCTTTCTTCCAACATCCGACCTTCTCTTGTGCTTCGCAAAGTTGATCCATGGATGGTTTTCGTCGGGACCATGCCGACACCCACATCGATTCCATGGACTCAACTCCGCCAATAAGTTCGAGGCGATTCCCGAGAACCCGATCCGGACTTTGCGGATCGATCTCCAGACTCCTCGTTTTCTACCTTTCTCTTGGCCACCCAATAAACTGGGATCACTGTTGTCCTGCTTTCACCGTTGTGAATGGAAGTCGATTACAGTCTACATCCTTCTCCATTCACAACATGCTGGGGTTGACCTGAATTCCAGCTTCATCACGACAGCTGAACATTATTGCAAGCGGTCTGATCAGGACTCTCTCATTCTGTAGATAAAAGACAGTGCGAGCCCTGGAGACTATTCCGGAGTTCATTTCATCCGACTCAGACCCTGATATGGCTCTAGGAGGAAAGGGCAAGGGTCAACAGCCACCTCAACCAGAGGGACAGATGCCAGACAAAAATCAAGTCAATGCACAACTCCTGGCGTCTATCCAAACCATACAACAGCAGCTGACTGAGCAGGCCCTCACGCAGATGGCATTTCAGGATATGTTGAATGATATGATGAACCGAGACGATGGAGGAGGATGCAGAGGCAGAGGCAGAGGAGGTAGAGGTGGAGGTGGAGATGGTGGTGGTGGTGATAACAATGATGATCCAGAATTTCCACCACAACCAAAGCCGACACTTAAAGAAACATACAATCCGGGGGACAGCCAGATGACCGAGTGGATCCTCATTCCACCGGTACACGCTCACTTTGAGCTGAAGCCCCAATTCATCGCTCTTCTCCTGCATTCCATGGAAACACTAGTGAAGAGCCGTATATTCACCTGCAGCAGTTCTCTCGCATTTGCCGCACCACCCACTATCCAAATGTCCCTTTGGACATTGTCAAAATGATGGCATTCCCATTCAGCTTACAGGACAAGGCCCTCTATTGGGTCAACCATCTGGGGAAGGTCGTGACGACCTGGGGAAGAGCTGAAGTCAGCATTTCTGCATAAATATTATCCTCTTGGTCGGCTCAACCAGATGTGAGCCCGTATCAGTAATTTCTCCCAAGGAGACCATGAGTCAGTACACGAAGCTTGGGAGAGATTCACTGACCTGCAGGAGAAGTGTCCCCATCATGAGATTCCCAAGACCAGCTTGGTCCAGCACTTCTTTGGGGGACTAAACATCGAGAGCCAGAGGCTCGTGGACGCAGCATGTGGGGGCTCACATTTTAACAAGGATGAAGACGTAGTCTGGCAGATATTTAAAGAAATGGCCGAAGGAGAGGCCGCCCTCTCTTCATCCAAGGCGTAACAGAAGCAGCCCCCAGATCCTTCAGAAACAAGTTCACATGGCAGCGTCTAAGGAAGCAGAGAGAGATGAGAGCTCCAACCTCATTATCATCGGGGGCCATCTCTCTAAAGTTGACATAATTGAGAAGCGATCACAGGACCTCGAAAAACTCGCTGTGATCGAGAAGAGGACCCAGAACTTAGACAAGCTTGATCAGATCAACAAGTATCTTGAACTGTTGGTGGGCACCATCAACTCTGTTCAGTCGGCTACACCATCAGAAGCTCCAGCTGAGAAGAAGGACGAGCAGCAACCGCAGCATCAGCCTCAACCGAGCCAGTAGCCACCGGCAGTCCAGTACGTGTACTACGTGCAGGCGCCCGACCAGGGCCAGCCGCAGCAGCAGATGGTCGTGTACCAGCCAGAGTTTCTCTCAGGACCTGATCCAGTTTTTCCACCACCACCCCTGATTCAGAAAGTTAACGGGGTATGGAGCAATGATGCACAGCCGACCCGTCCTATGGGACAACCCCAGGGTCAGCCACTTGCCAATCGGCAATACCACCAACCTTAGGGTGGTCGCTTTGGACAGTCAAGCACCAGTAGTATCAGCAGCCTCTCCAGGTTTGCACATCAATGGAGGCAGAACCCATATGTACCAGCAGCTGCAGTACCGCCATCCACAGCCGTTTCACTAGTATGCGGCTGCCCCACCACAACAATATCAGCAGTATCCTCCCCCCTCGTATCAACAACTTCAACTTCTGCACCACCAGCAGCGTGGTCTGCACGCTGAACCCACTGAAGTACCCTCTGCGAACCCCACCATGGATTGCCTGGCCCAGCTTGTCAAAGGGCTAGCGGAAATGACCAAGCAGCTTGATGACCTGACCGCCACCCGAACTACCATTCCGGCTCAGGTCGAAGCCAACCCCAATAATTTCAAGAAGAAAGAGCAGGTAGATTGTGATGTCCTGTCCGAGTCTGATAATGATATTACTGTTTATTCTAATGTTGTTACTCTTAGGAGCGGTAGGGCCTTGCCCCCGCCTGCTACCAAGAGTGGGGTGAATAAAGAAACAGGTGGATCGTCATCTTTCGCATCAGCCGTGCCAGCTACTGGGGCGGGTGAAGAGGAAGAAGAAGGAAAAGCCAGTCCAACTGTCGTGCATTTGCAGCAGCCTCAGCTAAAAATACAAAAAAATCAGCAAAATCAAAAACGCCAAAAAGAAGTTTGCAGCCGAAGCGAAGCCGCGCCAGCATTGGAGGAGCCGCCAGCAGCAGCCGATCCCTCGCCAGCCAACAGAGCAGACGCTACCCTTTTTGATCGCCCTGCAGCACCAGTAGGCCAAGATACAGTTTGTACTCCTTTTTGTAGTCCGGATGTACAACATTCTATGGGCGATGATTTTGATGTAAATAAGAACTCTAATTTTCCTGCTAGTGATGTACATATTCCTTTTCCTCATGCAATAGAAAAATCCAAAAAAATTGCAAAACGAAAAAAAGCATTGTCTGATCTAGGAGTTGTGGAAATTTTAGATAAGTTGACTGTTGAGATTCCTTTGTTGAAGGCTGTGGAGTACATGCCAGCTATGAAGAAAGGACTAAAGGAGGTATGTACCAGCAAGCGTAGCCCATCAAGAAAGAACAGACGCCAGCAAGTTGAGAAGCATGTCCTCACCTTGGCCACGGTAGCAGCTATCAGTATCCTCCCGCAGAAGAAGCAAGACACAGGAGCACCTCTGATCAGTTGTGAGATTTTTGACAAGGTCTTCGAGCGCACTCTCCTTGACAGTGGAACTTCCATCAACCTTCTGCCCTCATCCATAATGCAAGAATTCGGGCTGGGTCCGCTCAAGCAGACACGCATGATCCTTCAGTTCGCTGACCGATCCGTCAAGCGGCCCCCTGTTGGAAGATGTAGTAGTTAAAGTGCAGGATATGCAATTCCCAGTCGATTTTGTAGTCCTTGATATGGACTCACGTGCACCTCTACTCTAGACCCCTATCATCATTGGCCGACCATTTCTTTGTACTTCAGGTGCCGTGGTTGATTACGGGTCTGGCAAGATTACCTTTAGCTCGAACACCCAACAGATCACTATCAACATGAATAGAGAGCCGAATGCCACGACCGATGAGAGCCAGCCAGCATGCAAAGCAAACAGTGACTTTATTGCAGAGATCAGAGATTCATTCTTGTCACTGGACGATTCTTGGACCCGAGAAATCCTCACACTCGAGGAGGACTTGGAAAGCATAGTCAACCTTGGCTCCGATGATTCTTGGGAGATAGATTCTCAGATGCATGCGCATATCTTCGAGCATTCACTCCATACCGAACACGATCAACTTAGCGCAGAACCGTTCGACACATCACCAGGATCTCAACAGAATGATGAGGATGGTAGCAGCTTCAAAGAAGTACATCCCAACACCAGCATAGTATCTGAAGTGACAGATAAAGTGGACAGGTCAAAACCAGAACTCAGGCCACTTCCTACAGGCCTGAATTATGCTTTCCTTGCGGGTGAAGAACAAATGTATCCGGTCATCATCAGCAGCAGGCTGACTTCGGATCAGGAATCTCGTCTTCTCGAGGTTCTAGAAAATAACCGCAAGACACTTGGTTGGAGCGTATCAGATCTCCGAGGGATAAATCCAGCCTTGTGTTCACACCACATCTATCTGGAAGAAGATGCCAAGCCGTCCCGCGAATTCCAATGAAGGTTGAACCCTAACCTCAGGGACGTTGTCATGAAAGAGATAATGAAATGGTGTGACACAGGCTTCATCTATCCCATCTCCGACTCAAAATGGGTAAGCCCCCTGCATGTAGTTCCCAAGAAATCAGGGCTTACCGTGGTCACAAATGACAAAGGAGAGGAAATTTCCACTCGGGTACCAACATCCTGGCAGGTGTATGTTGACTATCGCCGTCTCAATGCAGCAACTAAGAAGGACCACTTTCCCTTACCTCTCATTGATCAAGTTTTGGAAAGACTAGCCGGCAAGGAGTTCTTCTGCTTTCTAAATGGGTATTCCGGGTACAACCAAGTGGCAATCGCCCCTGAAGATCAAGAGAATACTACCTTCACTTGCACGTTCGGCACCTACGCCTTCAAGAGAATGCCCTTTGGATTATGGAATGCCCCTGTAACCTTCCAAAGATGCATGTTAGCAGTCTTCGCCGAGATGGTAGGCATTTTTCTCGAGGTGTTTATGGACGACTTCTCTGTCTATGGTGATAGTTTTGATTCTTGTATTGAGCACTTAGACAGAGTGCTTCAGAAGTGTCGAGAAGTCAATTTAGTACTCTCATGGGAAAGAGCCACTTTATGGTCACAGAAGGTATTGTGCTGGGTCACGTCGTTTCCAAACGTGGCATGGAAGTCGACTCGGCAAAGGTGCATGTCATTTCAAATCTACAACCACCTCAGTCAGTGAAGAATGTAAGGTCATTCCTGGGGCATGTGGGATTCTACAGAAGATTTATCAAGGATTTTAGCCGCAGTGCCCGACCTTTGACAGAACTTTTGTGCAAGGAAACTGAGTTTATTGTAGATCAGCAGGTTCTCCTTGCTTTCAACCAGCTAAAGGAGCTTATTACTCATGCTCCAATCTTATAGCCGCCTGACTGGACTCTTCCTTTTGAGATAATGACCGATGCGTCAGACTTTGCGGTCGGGTCGGTTCTTGGGTAAAGGAAAGACAAAGCACCCTATGCCATTCACTATGCCAGCAGAACATTAGATGAAGTATAGAGAAACTATACAGTGATAGAGAAAGAGTTGCTAGTTGTGGTTTTCGTCCTTGAGAAGTTTAGATCCTATTTGCTTGGATTGAAAGTCACAATTTTCACGGACCACTCTGCTATCCGGTACCTACAGCAGAAGAAGGATGCCAAGCCAAGACTGATTCGTTGGATCCTTCTCCTCCAGGAATTTGATTTGGAAATTACAGACAAGCCTGGAGTTCAGAATGTGGTAGCAGATCATCTCTCCAGAATCGAACAGCACGAGCCTCATCTGAACAGTGTACCTATTACAGAAACCTTTCCTGACGAAGCCATTTTAGCAGTGGACTCTCTTCCTTGGTATGCTGACATAGTCAACTACCTCACCTCGGGGGTAACACCATCGGATTGGACGAAGAATCAGAAGAACAAATTTATGTCGACCATCCGTTTCTACCAATGGGAGGATCCTCTTTTATTCAGGGAAGGAGCAGATTGCATTTGGCGCAGGTGCATCCCTCGGGAGGAGCAATCTAGTGTCCTCGAGCATTGTCACTCGCTCGAATCTGGTGGACATCACTCTGGAGATCGTACGGCAGCCAAAGTACTTCAGTATGGCTTCTGGTGGCCCACATTATTTAAGGATGCTGCAGAGTTTGCCAAAAGATGTATTGACTATCAGAGATTGAAAGGTACACTTACTGCCAAAGATTCGATGCCCCTAAAAATCATTCAGATAGCAGATGTTTTCGATGCATGGGGCATTGACTTCATGGGACCGTTCCCTAACAGTCAAGGTTTTGAGCACATCCTTCTTGCCGTCGATTATGTGAGTCATTGGGTTGAAGCTATCCCTACTCGAGCCGCCAACAGCCGTACAGTCTGTCAGTTCCTAAAGAAGAACATCATTTCGCGGTTCGGGATACCGAAAATTCTCATATCAGATGGGGGTAGCCACTTCATTAACAAAGAGGTCAAGAAGTTAACGAAGGAGTACGGCATCGATCATCGTGTCGCATCTCCTTACCATCCTCAGACCAATGGCATGGCGGAGTTATCAAATAGAGAAATCAAGACTATACTGCAGAAACATGTTAGGCCAAACAGAAAAGACTGGTCTCAACTCTTGGATTCGGTCCTATGGGCTTACCGAACTGCCTGCAAGTCTCCCTTGGGCATGTCACCCTATTGTCTTGTATATGGAAAACCATGCCATATGCCTGTGGAATTTATTCACAAGTCTTTATGGGCAGTTAACAGTTGCAATTTGGACTCACGCAAAAGTGGTCAGAAAAGAAAGGATGATCTGAACAGACTCTTGGAATTTCGAGACTATGAATACGATAACACATTGATGTACAAGGAGAAGGTGAAACGCTGGCATGACCGGCACATCAGATGAAAGACCTTTGACGTTGGACAGAAGGTGTGGTTATTTGATGCAAAGTTGCGGATATTCCCGGGTAAATTAAAGAGTAAGTAGACAAGGCCATTTCGAATTTGTGAAGTGCATGACAATGGAAGTATTGCTATATCAGAATTGTCCCCTAACGCACAGCCATTCGTTGTCAACGGTCAACTACTGAAGCCTTACCTCGAACCACACACATTCTTGGTCGTTGTTGACTCCATTCAGCTCGTGCACCATGATGACAGATCCACAGCACCTGCGGCATCAAAAGATTCAGACTATGCAATCCAACAACTGTTTAATTGATTTTCTTCTTTTCTTCTTTTCCTTTTCTATCTTCTTTGCGTATCAAAAAGGTGCTGCCCTTGTAGACAATTTTCTACACTTAGGACGTACTTTGTCCCAAGTATAGGGGGGTGTGCACCGTGAGTGTTCATTTCATTCCGATCCTCTCCATTGTCTCCTCTTCTTGTCTATACTTAGGAGTATCTTATCCTAAGTATAGGGGGGGAGACAATCTGAGTACGATCTGTGCATTCCCACCCTTGACCCTCCCTGCTTTTTGTACAGTCTGCTATACTTAGGATTACTTGATCCTAAGTATAGGGGGGACGGTCAACTTCTCATTCATTCATTCATATATATTCTTTAGATCTGTCTATACTCATTACGAGTTATGTCTTCGTTTTTCTCTTCGACCTATGGGACATAGCTCAAGCTAGGTATAGGGGGGTCGTATATACTATAAGCCATAACTCATACTGAAAAATAAAATATCACCTCAATATAAGATATAATGTAAAAAAGTAGCTCTATAATAATGAAAGATGGTTGTGAGCTCCTCAGACTCTTTGTACTTATACTGATTATTAAATCAGGAAAAGTGTTTTGTGCAAAACATTCTATTTGAAAAATATTGTGAAAATTGCTTGAAAAATAGTCTGTACAAGTATTCAACCTTTGAAAAATCAGTTTTGTGTGTAAAATTTATTTTCTTTGAGTGAAATAAAAATGTGTGGAAACTAGTGTGCAAATGATTGTAAAAATTGATTGTCAAACTGTTTTGAAAAACCTATCTATGCTGTGTAAAACCTATTGCAAAAATCATTGTCAAATGCGTGTACATGTTTGAAAAATTATTTTGGAATAGAGTTCTCAAAAATTTTTTGAAAAGGATTCTCGAATAAGTCTGAGGAGTCTGCACAAAAATATCTCATTCGTAAATAAGGAATAAGCCCAAATAAAGCTTATAAGAGCCAAAACCATATTGTACATCAAATACAGTTTTGCTTCTTTTGTATATATTGATTAATAAATCAAGTTAAATACCGATACAGGATGATTTGAAAAAGGACCTGTTTGAAAAATTTGCTGTGAAATGTTTTCAACCTGTGTGAAACTGTTTTGTTTGCAAAAACTTTTCTTTGTGTGAAAGAAAGGATTTGAAAAACCTATGTGCAAATGTTTTGAAAAATGTTTGTCAAAACTATTGTGAAAGATGTATATATGGTGTGAAAAATCTTTATAAAAATAGTTTTCAAATGTGTGTAAATGATTGCAAAAATTATCGTGTATGAAGAATAAAAACACCATTACAAATACTTGTAAATCATAAATAAAATGCATAAAATTCTTTCTGTGCAACCTGAATAAACTACTTCATTAAAACCCGTAAAGTCTTTATAAATCCATACAGTTTGTAAATAAAGCGGCACGCCTGTGTAAATAATTGTATGAACTGTTTGTATGTGTCAAGCTTTTAATTTGCGAAAGAAATTCTTTGTGTAAAAACATTCTTTGATTCTTTTAAATTCTTTGCGAAAAATTACATCATTCATTGTGCATAGCATAAGCATACCATTCATATTCTTTTTGAGTGACCTTGATGATTGATTCAGTCTAATAAAGTCTCAAATTGGAGCTTAATTGGACCTTACCGCACCTAACTACACTGGACCCTTATGGGAACTAGGTTTAAGGTACTTCAACTCTACGCAGACTTAATTCTTTGAGGAATCAGGGATGGGTTCAAGTCATCTCAGTGGACTAACTAGAACTTTTCGAGATACACGTACGACTCTTGCCGACCGTGACCTAACTTGGACACCTGCACCTTTCACTTGGCTCAACTTAGTTGGAGTGGTGAGGGGGTTGGATTTGCCAGTCTGAGACGCACACGGGTGGAAACATTCGTCCTCGTCTAGGGAGGGAAGTGCACCCCGACCTGGTCCAGTAGCCATGAGGTCTAAAGACAGGAGATTGTGGGTTGCAATAAAGCTTCAAAAGAGGGATAGTCTACTGGCTCGAGAGGAAAAACTCCTTATGTAAATGTTGTTGTGAATAGTATGTTGAAAAAAAAATGGTCAGGCCTGTACAAAAATAAAATTCCTGCAAAGTATGTACATATGTTGTAAAGCCAATAAGCAAGCTTGAGTTCCAAAGTCAAATGTGTAAGCCTGCAGCTGGATGACTTGACTACACTGGTCTTGCATCCTAGGATAGGTAGCTACACTGGCTACCGTCCATTCTTCTCTTCACCCCCTCCTCTTGAGCTGGTTGCCACTTGAACTTAGAAGGGAATACCCTGCTCCTCGAGGAAAGAGCTGTTGGATTGGGGAATCATTGGGTTGTCATTCTGGAGAAGTCAGTTCCTTTATCATTTCAGTTGGGGAGAGCCACTATCACTTACACTGTACAAGTCAGCTTCATAGTTATAAGGGTTTGCGTATGATGTAGACCAGTTCTGACCAGGCTATTGAGGTGGGTTGAACCGAGTTCTTTGACTATCGAAGGCTGTTGTATTTTAGAGTTGGTTCCCGACTAGGTTCCACACACATCTACACTCAAGGTCTGACAGGAGCTCCAAATTCAGATTTTATAAAGACATGCATGGCACTGAAAGCATCCTTATTCACTCTATCCTTCTTTAATTCTCCTTTTTATTTTCTTTATTCTTTTTGTACTTATTGCATAAGTGTTTGCTAGGGACTAGCAAAGGCAAGTATAAGGGGGTGATGAATCTCTATTTCATCGCCTTTATTCTATCATTTTGACCTCAAAAACCCCAGCAAATGCATGTAAAGAGCACCAATTTGTGCATAATAGCATTCATGATTCATTGTATTAATTACACATTAAATAAGGTGTTTAATGCCAAAATTATAGAATAAAGAGAAGAAAAGAAAAAAGAGTAAAATATTGCAAATATTTTCTGACCCTAACCCTGAGACCAAGGCCAGCATGGAATTGGTCGACAAGGAATAAAGTAGGGGGTGATAAGGGCCAGTGTATAATAAATACCTCATTTATTCATGCATTTATTTATGCATTTTTGACACCTATTTTGTACATAATTATTTATTCATCAAATAAAGAAACTGTGTTCATAAAAGTTGTAGATAATAATGTAATAAAAATACAAAATTGAGTTTGTGTAAAAATAATACTCAGTGTACATTTTATACACAGAATAAAAAGCCAAAATCTCAACTTCACAGACCCATATCTTGCAAATAAAAACTCCAAATCACCCAAACTCACCTTTAATTGTATATATCTTTCCAAGAACTATTTAATAAAATTGGTTTCATAATTTTTAGAGTCCATCTGCAAAAGTTAGGTTTTTGGCCTTCATTGTGCAGCCTGCCTGATTAAAATATTCAATATATTCATTGTCCATTATTTTTAGCAAATTATATTTTTAGAATTTTGTAAATAATGTATATTATACATGAACATACTGAAATTATAATAAAACTAAAGGGGATTTACAAAATAAAATAAGTAAATGCAAGATAATAGGCAAAATACCTATGATCCAAAATGTACATAAAGAAAAAGGGAAAACATTCTTTAATTATTTTCTTTTCTGATATTTTTATAATGTTGTACATATTATACATAATATATTAAAAATACAAATCCAAAATAAAAACCAAGAAAATACATTAAAATAAATAAAGTATACATAATATATAGGTAAAAAACGTATAAGTATAACTACATATACATATACCTATTTATTTAAAAATGTAATAAACTCAAAAAAATTAAATAAAAATATATTTATACTCATAAAAACAAGTTATAAATTTATAAAATAAAAAAATAAAATAATAAAATAAAAATAAACAAAATAAAAATAAATACATATAAACATACTTATAAATACATTATTAAAATAAACCCGTAATAAACACATCAAGAAAATAAATAAAAATCATAAATAAATACTAAATTAATAATAAACAATTTTTATTTTATAAATAAATTCTAATTAAATCATTTATTATGTCTAATAATTGGGTCAAGATCGGTCTGATGTGGGCCAATCAGAGGCCAGGGACTGTTGACCTCTGGTCAACTCCCCCCTGTGCCTCTGACTCCCGTCAGAACCATCAAGTCCCCCGTTTTCCTCCTTTTTTCCCACTCGACTCGTCCATCGTTGGCCATTGACGTCTTCTGACAAAATGATCTCCGATCATTGTACATCACCGCCACCAACCCAGATCGACCATCTAACCTGCCGATTCTTCGTGGTGCCCCGGTCAATAAGGGTACATACCCATGTCTATAAATAACTCCTTCGACCTCCTTCCCCATTTTTGTCTCCCTTCGGTCGCTTTCCACCCTCAATTCCAGCCCTTGGAGGATCCTCGTGACAGGGGGGTACTCCTGGCAGTCTCAGTCGGTCGGAGGAGTCGAAGGAAGTGTCCACGGCCGCCGCTCGCCGGAGGTCCTGCTCCCTGGTCGACCGCCGGGTATAAGAGCTGATTTATCTCATTTTGTAGCTTAGTTTTAGTTTTAATCTTTAATCCAGTCTTTAGAGTAATCAGTAGGACCTTAGGTGCTCGATTAGACCCAGATCGAAGTTCACCGGAGTTCAGTTCCGACAAACCTCTCTACCCTGATTTACGCACCATCCGACCCCTCGCTTCACCTCATTTCATTTCCCTGCACGTTCCACGCTTAACCCACGCATCAGATCATCCAGAGCTTCTCCATCTCTGCAAATCGAGGTCCAACTCCTCCGCTTCGCCGAACCTCGCCACCCCCAGTCATTCCCTATCTCTTTAGCCTTAAACCCTGGTCGAGGAAGACCCCCTCGAGCCCCTCATACTTTTGGTGCAGGTTAGAAGCTGAACGGAGCCCCCTGGGGCTCGAATCGATCCCCTGCGAGGTTCCAGGACCCCCCTTTCTTCTCCGAGCTCGTTGAACCGATCTAGGGGGTCCTGGACCTTCTGGAGTACCTCGGACGGTGCGCACCACCTCGCCGGACATATGGAACCCATCGCCGTCAACCAGGAGCGTCTGGAGGTGGAGAAATCAAAGATCGAAGCCAGAGAATCCAGATGTTCTTCCATGTTCTTCGTGATCAGCAACCACCGTCGGATGAAGGAGACATCCCCAGATCTAATCAGGGTCGTCCATGTAGCAGCTGCCTCGGCCGTTCGATCAGACATCAGAAGCAATCTCGGTCGAAGATCGTCGAAGGGGTATCGGGCTTCGAGGGCTCGACACGTGGATAAGTGGCGCGCCCATCGCCGTCCATTTGCGCGCCTTAGGGGGTAAATTACACTGAGCCCCCTCGAACTTTTTGTATTTAATGTTTAATACTGTAAATAGATTCACACATTGTAAATAAGTTGTACATTTTGTAGTAGGACCCCTATATTTTCCCGAATTGCAATTAGGTCCTTCCGCGCCTCACGTGCCGCCCCACGTGAGGCGCATGAAAATTGCAGTCAAACCCATGGCGGATTTAGTATTTCATTTTAGCCCTTAAAATTGCAGTTCACGTGTAATATTTTTTGTGTTTTTGCACAGAAGTCCCTGAGTTTATTTTTATTTGCAAAAATGCCCCTGCCAGGCCAAATATTTTTGTATGCTTTGTCCATTCATTTTATGCTTCATATTAACTTGAAAGATTTTGCAAAAATGGATATAAGCTCCTGTTAGCTTGCTCTTGCACGTCATATTTTTAGTTTTTAATTTTATTGCATTTTTGCATTTATTAAAAATCAAAAACATGCTTTTATTTACTGTCTAACTTATAAAATACCAAAAAAATATTAAACCACCTCATGAAATTCCAAAAAAAATTACCTATGGTCTACCTTGTCATGTTTTAGTGTCAGTCCAAAAATCACTAAAAATCTCAAAAGAAAAACCTTAAAAATTCAAAATACTCCAAAACTTCTAAAAAATATAAAAAATTCTAGAAAACCCCAAAAATTGCAAACTCAACTCCTGTAGGTTCTATATTTTATCCTCGTTATTTTAAAAATAGTTGAAAAAATTTTGTGGTTGTTTTCGATTTTTAATTCCCATTTTACCCTGAGCGAGTAGCTATTTCACTGTTTTACTTTATTTTGCTATTCAAAAATACCAAAAATATTTTGAAAAATACCCAAAAATCACAAAAAGAATAGAAAATCATGAAAATACCAAAAATATTTTATTTATGAATTTTTGACCATTTTTGTATATTTTTATAAATAGTGTATCATCCCTCTCTCTATATTATCTATATATACATTTTCCTTTATTGAAAAAGAAAATTTAAAAAATAAAATAAAATAAAAAATATATATTTATTTATTAATGTATAAAAATATAAAAAAAAGAGAAAGAAAAAAATATATATAACTATATATATACCTATATATAATGTATATATCATACATACTCTTTATGGGAATATATCTCTATATATTTATATTCTATAAAATATATATATTGCATAAGTATATATTATTAATTTTTAAAAAAATTAAAAAATAATCATAAAAACCCACAAAAATAGGCTTCACACAAGGATGACTCTGTGGTACATGCACATCATAGGCTACTGCATTTTTGTATTGCTCTCTGTGGATCGACCTCTACATACTTATTCACTGTGCATTTTGTGGTAGAGAAATAAATATTAATTCACACTTTCTGGACTTAATTCATTCATTCTTTTAGTGTGGGTTAATTGCTGATCAACATGGTAGTCTGTGAGCGGTCGCCTCAGCGACACTATATACATATTATTGTGACCCTCGCAGACTTCTAGGTTATTAGTCGGCCATCTCCGAAATAAAAGATGGGGATCAGGAGAACACGATAGTCAACTCAAGCTATGCAAAGAAAAAAATCGTAAATGAGCGGAATGATCGAGAATGCATACAATCAATCACAAACAATATACACAAAGCAAAACACACCACTCAATTCACCTACTCAACTCAATGTTAAGACAGTAAAGATTCGGACAACTATCTTGTCAATTTTTAGAGTTTAGTGAGAATACAATCTATCATAGCAGTTTAAGCGAGCTCTTAGGAACCCAATGCTCCCAGGAGACTGTCCCAATCTTATAACTAGTTTTTCCCATCCAGTATGGGTGCAGACCATTTATCGGCTACCTGATCTGCCCACTCTACTAAGGAAGTCCCAGACCGATTACCAGCTACCCAGTGAAGTCCTTACAGGAGAACAACTAATCACAAGACAGTAGTTTGAAGAGAGTTCATGCGTGGCTCTATCCTAGTGTGCGAGTCGCTCTCTTGCCGTAGATAAATCAAACAAGGAGGGGGTGACTCTCCCCAAAATAATGATTTTTCCTTACGTTTATTTTAGTGTCGAGTTTTCTTTAGTAGTTCCAAATTTTAGGCATTTGTCACTTGGTTTAAATATTTTCAATGAATCGCCTACCTAGTGTCCAATTTCCTTTTTAACTTATGCGAGTGAAAACAAGGAAGGAGATCAGAAATGCCAATGCGCCATTAAATACAATGATGCATGCAGGGTTTGAGATGCGTACCTTGTCGCGAACACTCTACATGTAGGTTGATATGCACTGAATTTAAATACAGAAAAATAAACTAACCTATATGCAAATACAAGTGAACCGTCCTAACAATAGCTTCTATTAACATGCAAGAACCAATTAAATTTGACTAAGTCCAATTACGCTCTATTCTCTAGGTACAAAAATTCTTGTTTAGAGTGTTTGGACCTAATTAATTACCTGGCTCAAGCAAATTCATTAAAGCAATCAATAGGTAACTCAGAAATCCGCATGAAACAAAGAAAAATAAGGCAATGAAAACAAAATCGGTGAGGCCCTCAAGTGCACCGACACTTAGCGAAACAGACCCCACAATAAATGAATGTCTGTTTACAAGAGTTTGAATACTAGAAATAAATAAAAAAAAGTCTATTTTTGGTCTCCTTCAAATCTTCTCCTCTACTCATGCTCTCATGCGGCTCAGTGAAAAATAAAACCGCATCCGCTTCGCTTGGGTGCTTCGGCTCTCCCAAGATCGCCTCCTTCGCTCCGTGGGCCCTTACAAGAAAAAGAAAAGAGAGAATGTTTAAGAAATGCAATTATAAAATGTGATCAGGAAAAATGAAATAAAAATAGTGAATTTGAACAATGGAATAAATATGGAAAAATATAAAGAAATATGTACAACCAAGAATAGCGGGCCAAAAGAGAAACCTAACTACCTTCGCCATGCCTCCCCGGCAACAGTGCCATTTTTTTGTCACGCTTCTCTTTGATTTTAATTAGATAAATTATGAATAAGTCGATGCAAAAGCCAATTAAGCGTCAATAAAAAAATTATTTTTTTCAAGCCAATAATTATAAGAAAATTTGAGAAGAGATTTTTGCTATTTATTTTACCTGTATAGCAATAGGACCGAACTCAGGGAGGCTACAAATCTTGAGGGTTATTATATCAATGAAGAAAATCAATGAAATAATGAGGGAATTCTAAGAACACTATGCTTGGTTTTATGAGATTGTTGTCTTTTTGTATTTTTATGGGTTTATTATTTTATTATTTTTTACTTTTCAGGTTTTTATTTTTTAATGATTTTAGTTTTGCAAAAAAAATGTATATTTAAAAATATGGTTTTCAAAATAAATTTATACGTAAAAGAAATGCACTTTTTTAGATTTTTCAAATATCAGAAAAATGCTCAAAATGTATAAAGAAAATCTTTTTTTATTTTTATGATTTTTTACTATTTTTATAATTTTTTGAGATTTCTAGATTTATTAGGATTTTAAAATGAGTAAAAAAGGGAATAATTAAAACATTGAGCACACTGGATTATTTCGCAAATTGAAAATTTAAAATGAAATAAAAAAATATAAAAACAATGTTTATTAAAAACTAGAAGAAATTATCTACCAACAAGAACTCAAATCACATTTTTTATTTTTCTACAAGTTTATATGATTTTTTAAGAATTTGAATTTTTACAATTTTTTGAGTTTCATAAATAATCAATGCATGAATTTGGACATGAAGATAAATAAACAAAAAAACTACTCTAATTTTTTAAAATTTTTGAAATAATATTCGAATTTTTATGATTTTTCAAATTTCAAACAGGGAAAAAATTGTCATATTTTTTATTTTTTAATAATAACAACTAAAATTAAAATGCAATGAAATTTTTATATAACGATCAGGCACACATCATGAGTCTACATAAATTTTTGTAGAATTTTCAAACGAAATAAATTTATTTCAATGGAAAGATCATGCCAAATCAGGGTCTGGAAGTACAAGATTGAAATGCAAATGTTTATTGCTCTTGCATAAATAAATAATAAGAAATAACCTGCAGTAAGAAAATGCAAATTATCCAAGAAAAGCATGCAGAACACGTGAATGAATGGTGTCGGGTGTCTTATTGCAGATCTCAGAAATTCCAGGGAACAAGATGTAATTTGTCCAAATTTTTTTATTACTTCCCTTAGGGTTCTCTTCGTTCTTTCGTTCCAAGCAAGGGGAGGGGTGCCATTGCCGCCCCTCCCTTCTCTTCTCCTCCAAGCACGACACACGACGACAGCGGCGAGCTGGTGTGATGGCGAAAGGTGGCATTGCAGCGGATCCAGGCACACCTTTGATGCTTAGATGGTAGCGTCCTGCGGCGCTACGTATGTGGAATAGGAGGTGGATGATGCTGTAACAGATCACTGTTAGGATGGTGGATGGTGTTGTGGTTCTAAGACGGTGGGCTTTGGTTGATGGGTGGCCGATGGCGGTGGTTCTCAGATGGTCGCGTGCGCATCAGGGGATGGGTTACGAGATGGTGCGTGAGGCGGAGTTCGCTCGGAGGTCGGCGGTGCGGTGGCACTGCTGAACGACGGTGGAGATCTGAGTGCCCCTTCGTGCGCAGGAGCTCGACGGCTAGGTGCTCTTGCAGGCGCGAGGGCTCCTCCCCGTAGTGGAGCATGGCTGACATTGAGGCGGAGGAGGCTTCTACAGGTGGTTGATGGGTTGCATGTGGCTGCAGGTGGTCGGAGGCGACGATGGTGGCGGCAATAGTGCCACCCACTTCCTTTTTATTTCTTTAAAATGTAAAATCAGAAACTGAAAATCCTTTTTTAAAAAAAACTGCAGAAATTTTTATTATTGTAAAAATATAAACAATTTTTTATATTTTCCTATTTTTCTGAAATATTTTTTATATTTCATGTAAAGATAACAATTGTATTTTTTGTAATTTTTATTCCAAGAAATAGAATATAGATAAAAAATGTTATCTGACTCGAGCACGACGACTCGGTCTAAAATCCAATACGGAAATGTGATCCGACGGTTGTGATGGAAGATCTGTGTCTCCAGTCACCGTGCGTGATTGGAGTTGAGAGATCGTGTGAGGTAGAATGTGAACTTGGATAGATTGAGAAAATGAGATGAAAAATCGAAATTGGGGATGTATCGAATGTGACAGAATAATGATCTACGATTATGATATATTATCTAGAGAAAATGACAATAAGTTAAAAGTGCAAAAATTAAACTACGATTAATGTAGGTTAAGAACAAGAAAAAATGGATCTCACCGTGGGAGCGGATAACACTGTAATGGCCTCGACGAAGACCGACTCGCTGTCACCAGACGGCTCGGAGGTTAGACACATTTCTACAACAAGAAGCTCTTGGTGATTAGGCTCCTCTCACCAAAGATTGATCCTGTGAGAATGGGGGAGGAGTCAATTAAGTAGAAAAATAATTGAATTTCAATTTTTAAAATATAATGGAGATAAAGAGAGATAAGAAAGAATTTGAATTAATATAAAGATAAAAAAGGAAATTAGTGTTAAAATCATTTACAAAAAATAATTTTTTTATTTTGTCACCTTATTAAATTAAATAATAAATGTTAAATGTTTTATTTTTTGTGGTGGTTATTTAAGAATATCAACTATATACATATACTATATACATATACTATATACATATGGTACATTATATACATAGTTAGATAAGGAAATTAGTTTTTTTATTTTAAAATTTTTATTTTATTTTTTCTTATTTTTAATTTTTTATTTTCAATAATTATAAAAAAAAATATTTACAAGTATTTACAAATACAATATGTACAAATAAATGACAAAATTGCAAAAACCACCCTAGAAAATCGTCTTTCAAATCTTAACTTCAAAAATTATGAAACTAAAACCATTTTAAAGATAATTTAATTTAGAATACAATGGAAGTGAGTTTGGTTCAAGTTGGGTTCATATGGAGCTGAAATTGGTTTTTCAATTGTCGCTATGGTTTTTTCTGGATGTGGTTACCTTTATTTTGTACATGATTTTATTTTACAAACATTCTTATTATATAGAAAACATTTTTATTTACAATTTTTGTTTTGAAAATTATTTAATTTAAGGTCATTGCATGTACAAATAAAATCGTTTATGTTTTATACAAATATACACAGAAAAGTATTTACAAAATATTTTTTTAGATTTTTTGATTAAGGACCCTATCTCCCTCTATTTTATTCCTAGTCGATCGGGTCAAGTCTTGACCTTCTCTCGAGGTTTGGGTCAGCATGTATCTATTACACATATACAGTCTCTTTTTTTTTCTTTTTTTCCCTTTCTTTCTTTCTTTATTTATTTTTGGTTAAAATAGTAATAAGTGTACGATATCTATACACGGATGCAAGTTAGTAAGAATATGGAGTTAGTATTATATACATGTGTTTTATAAGGGATTTTAAGCTAAAATAAATGATAAAAGATGATGAAATGCATATTCATCACACTGTCCCCTGAGTCATCATGAAATGACTCTTCTCCCAAGATAATACGAGGTTGACCTCTATGCAGCGCTGAAGTACACGATCTAGGCAGTCAAGACAAGCATCAAATCCATCACCATAGACCGAGAACTCATCCATGAAGACCTCCAAACAGTCACCCACCATGTCTAAGAAGATGGAAAGCATGCACCTTTGGAATGTAGCTGGGGAATTACATAAACCAAAGGGAATCTGTCTAAAAGCATACGTCCCAAACAGACATGTGAATATCGTCTTATCCTGGTCTTCGGGCACTATGGCCACCTGCTTGTACCCCAAGTACACATCCAGAAAATAGTAATGACTCTTCCTAGCTAGTCTCTCGATAATCTGATCAATAAATGGTAGCGGGAAGTGGTCTTTCTTAGTGGCCTAGTTCAATCGTCTGTAGTCCACATAGATATGCCAAGAAGTGGGTACCCGGGTACCTATCTCCTCTCCAGACTCGCTCAAAACTTAGTGATACTCATCTTCTTAGGTACCACATGTAATGGACTAACCCACTTGGAGTCGGAGATGGGGTAGATAAAATCGGTACTCCACCACTTCGATATTTCCTTCATGATCACATCTTGAAGATTTGGGTTCAGCCGTCGTTGGAACTCACGTGATGGCTTGGCATCCTCCTCAAGATAGATGTGGTGGGAGCACATGGACGGACTTATCCCCTAGAGATTAGCTATAGTCCATCCGATCACCTTGTGGTTTCTTTCAAGAACCGCTATCAAACGAGATTCTTGATCTCCAGTCAAATCTTTCGAGATAAGGACTAGGAACATGTTAGGCTCATCCACAAGGAATCTGAACTTTATCAACTACGACAAGGTCTTTAATTTTGGGCATGTGGGAGCTGTAAAATCTCACTTCTAGAATGTTTGAGTGAAGGATACCATATTTGCGTGTGAGAACTCTCGTTGCATCAGTGAATCCGATGAAGACGGCCTTGTTGGTGTATATGTAATCTGTGCTGGCTCACTCTCCACCCTAACTGTCAGCTCTGTAGGAATCAGACATGGTAAATAATCATCAACGTCCTCCCAATCAGTGTCTGAATCCGAGGGATCTGAATCTAAAGAACATGAAATGTAATCTTCCTCGCAATCCTGACCATGATCATCAGCCTCAAATGTGTCCACTGCCAAGAGTGTCTTCTCCAAACTCTCATATGCTAAAATATGTAAGTCTATAATATCTGAAGGTGGGACAAGAGCTTGTGATGCTGGTTCTGACAAAACTGCTTCATTATCTCTGATTACAAAGTTGTACTCCTGGTGGACATCTTGCTCTGCATCTGTCATCTACTTTGAACCACTCAACTGCTCGGAGCAGACTGAATCTCTCACTCTAGTCTCCTTGATCATCTTTATTTGTAAACTCTCACCGTCAATGCGAAAGTATACCTTCCTGCTATCATGATCGGATATCGTCTTGGCTATGGCCAAGAATGGGCATGTTAGTATGATGGGGGTGTTTGTGACAGACTCAGGGATCTCCATGTCCAATACAATAAAGTCCACGGGGAATTTCAGGCCCTGAATTGTGACGACTACAACCTTCAATAACCCCTTCGACCTCTTGACAGATCTATCAACAAACTAAAGGATTGTCCTGCTCTGTCTAAGAGGGTCAAACTCGAATCGGTTGAGTAAGGCTGCCAAAGAAGTTTAATATAAGAGTCACTGACTAATAGGGTACGATCGAACCGCTTCTCATGGATATGGCATTTGACATATGGAGCTCATGCATCAGGTCTCTTGGCTGGCAATCGGTTCTGAATCGCGAAGCACGTTGCACGAGTAAGCACATGGATATCTACATTATGGTTCCTTCTCTTCCTACGGATGGTAGTCTTCTCTCTCAAACTCTTCTGGAAGAGAGGGATGTGATTTAATGCCTCCTGTAGAGTCAGTTGTATCTGGTATTGATCAATCATCTGCTGGGTGAACTCTAATTGGTGACTTTTTTTTTTGGATTTTCTTTTTGGGTCCCCTTTCCTAAGCGGAGTGCTTGAGGGAAGGGGATGAAGGGACCCTCTCTAAGGAGATAAGGGTCAAGAATAGGTTCCTGAGCATGTAGTATACTAGAATCCGTACCAAGATCATCATGTAATACATATGGACTCACAAGGGATAAACAAACCTTTCCTTTATTCATATTTTTTCATTTCGTTTTTCAATTTTTTTGTATTTTTCTATCTTGAGATACAAACTGAGGTAACAAACTGAAAGAAAATTGGTGGAATTAGAGCCACCCACAACATCTAGACTTGTGGCATCAACACTGCACTCTGGCTACGCATCTATCATCAAGATGGCATCAGCACAAATGTCTGCATCTGGAATCACGATGGACTCAGTACTGTTAGTTGGATCAACATCCTTGGTGGCTTTAGCACCACCATCACCATCATCATGAGTGTTATCAACATTGCTTCCATCCTTGTATGGTGCTCCGGAATCTCTACGTGGCCATCACTTAGATGAAGCTCCGCCAGCTGGCATCCTACCACTCCTAAGTGGTCTCTGTAAACTGTACCTGCTCAGATTTCCTCTTCAGATTATTCAAGTTAGGTTCAATCTGAGATGGTATGGCATCCTTGCCCTTAATAATCTCCCTCATTTCCTGTCAGAACTTGTCCATCACTCGTCGGAAGGATGCCTGCTAGTCAGAAAGTAAGAGGGAGATGTCATCAAGGGATGGGTTCTCATACATAGGTGCATGAGAACTGGACGGGTTTCCTTGCTGGAAATGAGGTTGAGACTGTTGTTGCTGGTAGTGAGGAGGCCTGTCTTACTTGAGCTAGAGGCTGCTACTGGGAAGAGGTGCCTCCAGTAGACCATTTGAATCTGGGATGGTCACGATAAATCCAAGGCTGAGTTTTGTACTAGGAGTACCAGATCCCGTTGACTTCCATCAACAGCTCCTACTCGAGGTGTGGAGAGGGACAGAATGCCAGGGGCTGATCCGATTGGTAGACCACCATCTGAGTGTCCAGCGATGGCGGTGGCTGCTGGTAGTGCTGTAGCTGCTAGACTGGCTCTGCCTGAATGTGATGGACCTGACTGTACGTGGAAGATGGTTGGGTAGAATACTGCTGGGATCAGCCCGTGACCTGAGATGGGGCTGAGACAACGTCTATGCCTCCTTGAGACACATGATCTGAGTCTTCAAGTCACTCAGTGTCTGTGCCAACTAATCAATCTAGTTCAGACCCTGGCACTACTTTTTCTCTATGATATTGATGCGGTCCAACTTCTCAATGATGATGCCCATGTCAGCGGCTAAAGACTCGTCTTGTGCTGCTAATGACGAAGCATTGGAAGGACCGACATCGACACATGCAATCCTCTGGTAGGAAATGGCCTATGGAAGGGGCTTCCCCTGAGTGTAGACTCAGGTATGGGACATTACTGTGTAGTTTTCTGCCATCTCCTCATAGATGGACCAGACGTGGTCCTCATCCTTGGCAAAATAGGACCCTCCACATGAGGCATTTACTAGCCCTTGCAGCTCCGGTGTTAACCCACAAAAGAAGCTCTGAACAAGGGTGGGCTTGGATATCTCGTGATGTGGACATCGTTCAATGTGCTCCCTGAATCAATCCCGAGCCTCGTGAAACTGCTCATTTGGGATCATGGTGAAGTTGTCGATCATAGCTCGTGCTACATTGGTCCGGTCAAATGGATAGTACTTGTTTAAGTACTCGATCCGGAGCTGCTCGGTAACATACCTCCCAAAATGCTTCTGCAAGTAGGCTGCTCTGTCAACTAAGGAGAATGGGAGGGCGATCATAATGATAGCGTCCTCATCCACGAATCTGTCGTAGACAGTGTTGTGAATCATCTCAAATTCTTATAGATGTAGGTGCGGCTCCTCGGTGGCTAGCCCATGGAACTTGGGCAAAATCTGGATGGTCTGAGGCGAAGCTCGAAGTCTCCAAGGATCTATCTATGATAGTTGGATCCAACTGTGGGTGAGAGTTGCACTAGGATTGTGCAACTGCCTCATCGTGCATGGTGGCTTGGTTGGATCCTGCAGCTCCTCAGGTCGTCTGTCTCCACCACCCTCCTGGCGTGGTATATCTCCACCGGCTGGTCTCTGCGACTCTGCCCTGCCTGCTCGCATCTGTGTCAGCTCTCGTCTCACCTCGGTCATGAATGCTCCCTGGTCCCTGATCTGTCGTTGCATGATCTCCAGGGAAGCAAGCAGTGTGTTGTTGATGGCTGCCTAGTCTAATACCTAGAACGAAGACTGCGACTGCTCATCAGTGCGGTTCTCACTGCTGGACATCTCTTGGTACTCTACAAAGGCAAAAGACCCCAACTCAAGTGTCATCAAGTGAACAAATAACCGTGCTGGCCTCTACTCTAGCATCTCAGGAGTTGAAGAAGGGTGGTCAAGCGGGATCAGGGTGGTAGCGAACTTGAGTTCAGAGAGCAGGTCTAGGCTCTCTGAAGTCATCCTAGATGAATGGAGAGGAGTGCTCGAAAGCGGTGTTATCAAAGGCAGCCTAAAGGACCTCCTTCCCATCATCATGATGTAGGGATTTATGAGGATTGGATCTGGAGTGCAAACAAGATGAAAAGTCAAACCCCTTTTTCACCTACTCAACACTCGAGCTGATGACCGTGAGAGATCGGTCTTTAATCTTGTCAAATTTTATTAAGGTGATCAATCAATCAATCAATCAGAGCGATTAAGTGAGTTGTTAGGAGCCCAATACTCCCAGGAGACTGGCCCAATCTCATAGTTAGTTTTTCCAACCAGTATGAGTGCAGACCGTTTACCGGCTACCCAATCTGCCCAATTTGCTAACGAAGTCTCGGACCGATTACCAGCTACCCGATGAAATCCTCACTGGAGAACAACTAACCACAAGACTAGTAGTCTGAAGAAAGATCAAACGTGGCTCTACCTATTATGCGAGTCACTCTTTCGCTGTAGATAAATAAATCAATGAGGTGGTGACTCTCCCCAAAACGAAGATTTTTCGGTGAAATGTATTTTATGGTCAAGTTTACCTTAGCAGCCTTAATTTTATTTTGTTTTCACTTTTTATATCTTTTTTCTGAAATAAAACAACGCCTAACGAATTTTCTGGTTTACTTGGTTATTTTAAGTCCAATAAAACCGGGGGAGAAAGTCGGAAAAGCTGATGCACGATCAAACACAATGATGCGTGCAGAGATAGAAATGCGTACCTGACTCCAGCACTCTACATGTAGGGTGATCTGCACATAAAAGTAAAGACAATAAATAAACTATCTATATGATGCACAAGGAAATCGGTCTTAGATGAGCAACTTCTATTAATCGTGAAGAACAAGTAGCTAACTATCGGGAAGAGAGACCGGAGTCCGATCGTAGATGTCAATCGTGCCCACCACAATGGGTCCTGTCAGCTGTATATGGCCTCTCTCGGCACGTGGTCTCTAATCCCAATGAGTTAACTTTTTTAATTTTATTTTACCTAAATCCAATTACGATCTATAGGAACAGATAAGCAATTAGTTGTGGAGCCTTACCTAATTACGTCACAATCAATAGAAAGTCCTAACTATAGGGGCTAAAACCTCAGAAACCAAAAAGAAATAAAGGCGAGAAAAACAAAACCACGAAAAACTGTAGTGAGGTCCCCCGAGTACACCGGTACTCGAAGAAACAGACCCCGAAGTCTAAGAGTCCAAAGAGTATCTTAGAGTTAATTATTACAACAATAGGAATGTCTGCAGAAATAAAACTAATCTATCTAAGAAAACTACCTCTCCTTTTGCTCCTCCTCGGATGCGGTCACCTCCAACAAAAAGTCAAACTGTCCTTCAAGTGGTTCCTCATACAAAAAGTGAAACAAAAAGATGTCAGAAGGCAATTATATAAAATAGATACAAATATGGACAAAAGTGAAAAATGACTACAAAGCCGTGCTCCCCGACAACAACAATATTTTAATGAGAGAAAAATCTGATCCACTGAAGTGGAAAAATATGCAATGTCGTCGTGTTCAATCAATCCGATCACTTAATCGAGAAAATAAAACCACTCAAGGAAAATTAAATAATCAAAGCATGTAAGAAGTTTGCTATTTTTATTTACCTAGTATAGACATCAGTGTCGAACAAAATGAGCACATTTGAAAAACTAAGTAGTCAAATTTAAAAAAAAACTAAAACAATTTTTGTGGATTTTATTTTTTTTTAAAATAATTTTTGAATAAAACAAACAAGCACAAAATAAAGAGAACAAACACAACAATCTTAATGGAATTTTCAGAAAGGCTAAAAATACTCAGAAAATAAAACTAAAAATATTTTTGGGTTTTCTTGGTTTTAAAGTGTTTTCAGTAATTTTAATGGAATTTTCAAATGTTTTTTTGATTTTATAAAAACAAAGCTCAAAAGATAAAATAGTGCATAGCCAGGACCAAATTGCAAATCAAAAATATGTAAAATACCCCAAGGTCCTGGATAACAATTTTATGAGAAGATAAAAATGAAAACATACAAGTAGGAACTAAAATTATACTTTTTGTATTTTTCTTTAATTTTTATGATTTTTATAAGTTTTCATTTGTTTGTGATTTTTAGGGTTTTTTATAATTAATTTTCGAACAACATTAATATTATAATTAAAACACAATAAAAGCCACATATTGTAATTTTTATGGAATTTTTAAAGTATTTTTTAAATTTTTATAACTTTTCTAAGGTAAAAGGGATGCTTTTAAGGGTTTTTGAATTATCAAAAATAGAAAATGCAATCAAATCAATCTAAGAAAATCATAATAAAACCTACACACTAGCAAAAAGTAATAGTAATTTGTAGGTAATTTTTAGAATTAATTTAATATTTTTATAAGTCTAATAAAAACAAGCAATTAATCACAGTTCACAGGTACCAAATTGAAAATATTTTAAGTTCTGGACCAAAGGATAACACACAGTTAAAGTCTAGGGTCAAATCTGCAAAAAGTCCAATTAATTTACGCACATGCTCAATATCCAACGTACATGGGTATAAATGCAGGTTCTAGAAATTTAACATTCATTTATAATCAGCAGTAAAGTTCAAGGTAGAACATGCAAATAACCCAAACTACACGTAAGCATACATGTGCTTTAGACTTAGAGGGACTAAAATGCAAATACCAAAAGTGCAAGGTCCAAACTGTAAATGTTCTTAACTACAACATCCATTTAATGGACTAAAGCTAAAAACAGAAATATGTGGGGCAGAATATGAAATATACCCTTGGCAGGGGCACATGGCGCGCATGGAGGAGGGTGCTAGCGTATGACTCTGATCTGATGGCCAGGCATATCTGATGGCCTACGGAGAATGTCGAGGACGTGTGGGGTAGATGCGTCAGAGGATCTGATCTAACAGCCCAAAGGCTGTCACTGTCTGGCAGCTCAGATCAGATCTGTCGGGAAGGTGCTCACCCAACGGTGGGAGAAGGGTCAGCAAGAACGTGCCCAGGTCGAACTTCAATCGAGCGAGGGAAGGGATCCGTCGACCCGATGAAGACTTTGAGGGCTCCGGCAGTATCGTGAGGATGCACCGCATCCGGTGAAGGGGTCCGATAGAGGAATTGTCAATTTGATTGGCGTCATGGTGAAGGAATCCCTGGAGCTGCTCTGCCTAAGCAGATGAGTGCTCAAAGTGGTCTCCTTGCGCGTGTCAGGGCCTGCAAAAGATATTGTGCTTGGAGACAAAGCTTTGGCAGGGATTATTGAAGCAAAACAATAAGGGAAACGACGGGAATGGTGTTGTGGGTCGTTGGGGGATGGAGACCTGACCTAATCTCGGCCCCCTCTGGGTGGTAGGCTGTAGAAGAAGGTGCGGGGCAAGTCGATGAATCGATCTGAACAGATGAAGGGGTGTTGCGGAGCTCCGACTAGTTGGTTGGAGCAAAGGAATGGTGATGGCGGCAAAATGGACAAAGATGGATAAAAAATGGAAATGTAGAAGAAAAGATAACTACCTGAAGGTTCAGATGCACTCCTAGGCTTAAGGTGAAGGTTGGAGATGAGGTCTTGGCCTCAACCAAGCCACGGCTGGTTGGGAGGCCTCACACGGTGGAGCTCCGGCCACATCGTGAGCTTCTAGCCTCCAGGCGCCTCCTGATGGTCCTAAAGCTCTCCTCTGATAGTTGTCACTCTAAGGAAGGTGGCTTAGGGTTTGTGGTGGCACGAGGGACGAGCTCCGTTGTTGTGGAAGTGAGAGGAGATGATTTATAGGGTGCTCAAGGGTCCCAAAAGATTGGAGCGATGCGCGGAACCCTAGGCAGATCCGACTGTGCTTAGGGATCTGCGATGATCATGGAATATAGGTCTTGCTAAAAAGAAGAGCTAAAATAAAAGAATAAAGAGTGAGAATCATGGATTCATCACTAGGGTAATTACAAACCTCACCCTTCACCATCATAACGATTGGTCACCTCCGCCTTTAAAACCACCTCTCCTCCTTCGTTCCTCCTCATCCACCATCTTGCACATGGAGCCCTTGTCATCCTCCCCCATCTTGTGACAGAGGAGGGCACCTCTGGTGATCATCAAGCTCCCTAGACCGGTCACCCAGGTCTAGCGATGATCGGAGGACCTCTAGGTCCTCAGCCCAAACCACCTCTTCCGACCAATTACCCTCTCTAATTAGGTATTGATTCTCTCACTTTTTATTGAATTTTTTCCTAATTTTTCTTCCCACACACACTTAGCTTCACCGTCACTTCACCGCATCACCTTTCATGCATCATTCACACTGACCACCTCTCCCACCTTCTCCTTCTGCTGCAACCCCCATCTGCTCCGGGCATACTCCTCCACCAGAGGTGGAGGAGGACATACTATGGGATCCAATTGCTCTTCCCCTAAGCCCTCCACTCACTTGCACACATGCCTTGGCTATCAACTAACCCCCCATGTAGGTGTTTCCTTCAGTGGTTGGAGCTTTGATAGTTGCTCCATTCTAGATCCCAGTCACTAGCGATCCTGCACCATCTCAACGACATGCACCTCCTCCTCGCTTCTCCAGGCTTCCATGATCCTTGCCAAGGGATGATGAAGCTTTTGAATGTTTCAGCCTATGAAGTGGAGCATGGAGGAGGCTTGGTGGGCTCGTCGGAGTCCCACCATCATCGCCGCACCAGGGAGCTTGACCCTTCGATCTATATGATCGAACGACCCAGATCATCCCGTAACCTCCGTCCCACACCTACTGGCTCGTCGGGACCGAGCCACTGTACTGAGCGCGGAGGCCACATGCACCAACCAGCCTGACCCACACACGTGCCATAGGCATGCAAGCATGGCTATTTGCATCTATGCCTAACATTTTCAAGAATTACAAACAGATCCATGCCTAGGCGTACGCGTGTCACATGCCGCACCTAGGCAAATTGCATAGGGGCCCTGCTAGCTATTGAAAATTACAGAAAAACCTATTTGAAGGACCTTTTTGCATATATTATCTTTTGTTTTCATGTTTTCTCTATATTTATGCCACTGCACTCTTTACTTCATAACTTGAGCAACTCTAAATTGAATGATTCCCATTTCATCGTTTTGCTAATTCGATGGTATTCATGATGGTATATTTTATTATTGGATTTGATGTATACTTTAAGATGTTAAATTTTAAATGCTCATTGTTTCATTTGCTCCTTATGATAATGCCATTATTGAATTTATGTTGCATATATGCACTACAATTTGATAATGAAATTAAATCATCCTTAATTGCTCTATAATTCGACTATTTCAGGTCATATTTGTTCTTGCTTCATCATACATGATAACATCTCGTTGAATTCTTGCATTATTGCTAAAAAACAAATAAAAATGCATATCTCTCATCATTTGAAGTGTACATTGCTCACCATTCCATGTATCACCCATTTCCTTGCATGTTGTATCTAGTTTACTTTGCATGCATAAAATTAAAAGGAAAAATATAAATGCATTACCATTCTATTTATGTTCATCATTGTTTAGACATTATCACTGTTTAGTTGTCTTGTCATTTGCATCAATCATTTTATACATCATACTATGTTTGCATATGTCCATTTTGTCTTCATTAGAAGACCAAGATCAATGAAGTTATTCTCTTATTTAATCAATAATTTCCAATAAATTGATGAGGAGGCCCATGTCTCTATGTTCGTCCTTGGTAGAATTACCAAGTTTTAAATATTTCACATATTCAAAAGTGTGATATTCGGCATGAATTCTGAAATCGTCTCCTATACTACGAAGATAAATATTACTTATTAAGTAGGCAATTTTGCAGATCATCAAATGCCATCATTGTTAGGGACACAACTCATCCTTATTTATTTATTGGATTTTATTTTACTAACTGAGTCGATTTCCCTCAAAAATATAGGCTCCTTACTGTGCCTATTTTTGCATCATTTTTGTTGATTAAACTCCTTGACGAATTTCTGACACTCTTCTTTTCTGGCAGGTCCCATAGAGATGGAGGATGCTTGATCTGCATGGAAGCGTGGAGTTGGGAGCTCCCACTGCAAGGAACTACATAATAAAACTTCTGAAGTTCTCGAGGATTTTAATTAACAAATCATTCCATTTTCAAGTTGTGTATATTATTGTAATAATTGCATTTCCAACGGTCCTCGTTTGAGGGCTCATGTGTGAAGCATGGACCTGGACTTTGCATATGCATGTGGATCCTATTTTACCCCACTCCGGGTTGGGTTTCACTTGAGTGTTCGAACCTAGAATTAGGCACGTGACTCTCTGAGCTTCCTTCATTTTCAAACATTTTGTGCTTGATTCGTAGGATAGGACAAACGATAAGAGTCGAAGAGATTCACTTCATCTCCCTGACTCATTGAGATGCACGTAAACATCGATCTATCTAGCCAAAATTTATCCAATTCTTCCCGCTAGTAGTATCATGTTTAGATGTGGTTTCCTTGACTTGCAAGCATATAGCATAAAATTTTAATACAGTCTTGCATATGCATGGAGAATGTTAGAGGCAATGTAAGTTTTTCTCTCAAGCATGCATCATGATTTTCTCGAATGCATTGGCTTCTCTCGATCTTCCTCTTGATTTATCACTTAGGATAATAAGGGAAATTGAGAATGACCGCTTAGATGATGAATGATTGATTTGTGCTCTCACATTAATGCAGTGATAACCTTAAGCTAAAATAGGGTTGTAATGCGAGTTGACCAAAAAATGGAATAAAATGAATCTTGGATTATGGGAGAGCAATACCCTCATTGTACGCCTATCACTAAACCCTATGTAATGGACTCGATATTTGGATGATCACTAACTGAACTAGACAAGATAAACAAGGCCGAACTTTTATGATCCTCATGTGTGTGTTGGTGAATCATGGTTTTATGCCTGCTTGGTTAACCATGATTTGTGTATTCTACCCAACCCTCTCGTATCCACTCTCCATCTCCACAGATTCACTCATTTTTGCATATCCATTCCCCCTCTAACCCTAATAATTCCCCGATTCCCCATCCTTAATTATTCATATCCCAATACTTAGGCTACTCTTCAACCAAAGTATAGGGGGAACCTTATACAGTCTCTGAGTACACATCGCTGGTCCTACTATCCTCATTGCATACTCGCTACTTAGTCTATTCTCAGCCAAAGTTAGAGGGACCCAAGACAATTATATTCTTCCCTCTTCTTGTTGTTCTTATACTTAAGTTATTTTAACCTAAGCATAGGGGGCATCTAAGTAAGTTTTGCTATATCACCTTATATTTTAACCTGAGTTATGGCTTTGTATCACTTCGTGCTATGAGGACATAGAAAACGTTAAGTACATGTGGGTATATCTTATACATATACTTTATCGATATCTCATATTTTGAAAATTTTGAAAATTTTGAAATTTTCTGGGGCTAGGATATAAGTATTTATGAACTGATTTTCGTAAAATGTTTGTAAATGCTTTCAAAAGTTTTCTAATTGTGTGGCATTATTTTGAAAAATATTTGAAAATGGTTTGAAAAATGGGATTTGATTCGTTTTGAAAAATCATTTGAAAAATGCTTTGAAAATCTATATTATATATGACATGGTTTGAAAAATGTTCTCAAAAATCTTTTCGAAAATGAGGGACTAACTGACTTGCTTTTGTAAATACAATTAACCTTATTAAAAAATTCCACAAAAATCAGAAAAATCAAAATCTTTTCTTGAGCAACGATTCTTACTACTGAGCTTAAAAATGAGTATCTACTTCTCAATGAGGTAACTACGGTCTCCCTTAGTAAAGTGGGTGGTTAAAAGACAATGCGAATGTCACTGTCTTGAAGTAATACATGTAGCCATCTAACGGTCAGTACATACACCAATAGGGGCTGGAAGTGGATGCAACTATTCATATAAGGTTGGACCAGTCATTATTTCTATAATAAAACCAAGAAAATCATAAAAATTGCAAAATTCAAAAATAAAAAAAATTCACTAACTTTGGAGTTGGTGTATTCCTGACACATTCCCTATCACTCAAGGCTTAAGGTTTCAAGTACACTTGGTTTTTGAGATCTTGAGAGTCGGAGTTAACCGACCTTAGTCATTAGGGTTTGAGACTTAATAATACACACTTCCCTAGTTTGAAAGATATGAGCACTATATTGCATTCTTAATCTCTACCTTCTAAGAATATGATCATCACATTACTTTCACAACTGCATGAATAATGAGACGAGTTGAGGTTTCACTTGAGGGACTAGGAATGGAGATTTTAGTCTAGACCCAATCGAATAATACTTGCGGATGGGATAAAGTCAATTAAGTCTTCAAGAAACCTGAGTGTCAGCAAACCCTAGCTAGCCAGTATGTGAACAGGTTCTCATGCTATCATTTGATATTTACCTATGTGCCAAGGTGTGATGAAACTAAATAATTATTGATCAGTGTGCGCCAACTCTTGGTAAAAGCAGTGGAACTAGACAAAAAGAAATATTGAAAGAAAAAATCTCTTAATATAAATTCAATCTCAAAGAGCTTCAAAGGCGGGCACTCCTAACCAATTCAAATTTTCCACTTGGACTAAAGCTATTAGGACTAGTGAGTCGGGCTAGTACATCAAAAGGGTTCTACATCATAAGCGATACAAGTCCAGGTCTAAGTGTATTAGATACTTAAAGAAGACACACCCCGATGTACTCCAAGGAAAATAAGTACAAGCGACTCGACAACTCTTGACGGACACATTGATCAACAAACTGAAAATATATGTGTTGAGTAATAAGGCACTAGATAGGATCCTTATTCCAATGTGAGGGAGACAAGAAAATACACAATCATGTGCCCTCCATTATCTAACATTCCATCTACACTCTCAAGTCTAACAAACTAATGAGACGGTAGGTTGAACGCGAGAAAAGAACTATTCCCTAGTGTTGAGCATTAGGTCTAAAGGAGAGTCTCTTGGACTGAGACCTTGGGTGACATCTCGACCCGAGTCTCGTGATTGCAGTACACTAAATGTCAAACCCTTATATTATATATACTGAGAGAGAGTCTGATAATTAGAAGTTGGATTCCTTTTGAGTAAAGCATGGTTGAACCCAAAAATTTAGGATCACCAAATTAAGGGTCTTCGATGAATTGAGTCTTGAAAATTCACATGCACTTTCAGGAATTAATTCTACTCCTTCATTCTTTCGATGCCCGAGGACGAGTATAATTTAAGTATAGGGTGATGATGAATCTCTCATTAATCGTATTATACATCAATTATTATCCTCCTTGATTAAACACATTAATCCAAATCTTCATCTATTCTGCATTATTAACAATTAACCCTCTTCTTGTAAATAACCCTAATTATTGTCTATAAATTAACAATTTTTCTTATTTTATTTCTGATTAAAAACTCCCTAAAAGTTAGATTAAATATTGTAAATATTTGTTTTGGTTTGAAAAGAAATTAAAAAGACAAAAAAATAACAAAAGAATTAAACCAAGTGGTTTTAAACCTTTAAAATAATTTTCAAATTTTTTGCTTTGTGTATTTGATCTTATTTGGCTTTTTGTCCAACATGAAACTTGTAGATATCCTCAAGATCTACAAGTTTCATGTTTTTACTTTTTCCTAATTCTACCTCCTTCTATTTCCTTTGAGTTTCTCTTTATTCCTTCTTTTCCTTAATTTTCATTGGGCCATGTGGAGCTCCTTAGACCCGCCACGCGCCCCAGCTCTTTGGCCACGACGTGCCCTCCTTCCTCTGCCCTTGGATCTCCTCCGCCCACCTCCATCTCCATCGTTCATCTCCGCCTCTTCCTCTGACCATCCATTCAACTCTGCCCGCTTCCATCCTAGCCGCCCCCTTCTGCCCTCAACACAACTGCAAGGTGATAGTGAATCCTACGGTTAGAACCTACCACATCTCCATTATTTCCTCACCCATAGCATGATTCTCCTAATCGCATATGAACCGCTCGCTCTTGCCTATCTCCCAACTGCTTGATCAGATCTTCTGATCTGATCTTAGCCACTCGTTTGCACCACATTTAGGGTCGTTGGATCGCAAGATCGAATGTCTAGGAGCCCTTCTTCCTCGTCTACCGCCTCTATCTTCCACGTAACTTCCTATGCACCTCACCCTCTTCCAATTTTAGTTGCCACCACCAATTGCCTCGCCATATTGTAACTCCTCCTCCACAAATCCCAGTTATCCCTCACCCTGATGGACCCATTAATATCCATGATCCTTCTTTCTAGTGCCTGCTAAGGCGGTGAGGAACCTCACCCTTCACTATCATAACAACCGGTCACTTCTTCCGTTAAAACCCCCGCTTGGCCTCCGCTCATCCTCATCCACCATTTTACGCATGGATCCCTAGTCATCCTCTCCATCCTATGATAGAGGAGGGTCGAGTTGATGTATGATAATGTGTACCTTTGCTGGTGTTGACCCATGGCCATCATGTCCATGTCACTACGCCTCCGTTGATCGTCAAACTCCATGGATTGATCGCCTAGGTCGAGTAACGACCGATCCTTAGTGCAGACCACCTCCTCCGCCCAATTACCATCATCTCCGATCAGGTATGATTCTATACATTTTTTATTGAATTTTCTCTAATTTTTCTCCCCATGCACACTTAGCTTCACTATTGCTTCACTGCACCACGAGCTTCGTCGTTCATCCATCAATCACGTCGACCACCTCACCCACCTTCTCCTTCTGCTAAAACCTCCATCCACTCTAGGCATCCTCCTCCACCAGAGGTGGAGGACCCACTATGGGCTCCACATGCTCCCCCCTAAGCCCTCTACTCACTCGCAGACACACCTCAGCTATCGACTAATCCTCCTTGCAGGTGATTCCTTCAATGGTCGAAGCTTCGATAGTTGCTCCGTTGTATAGCCTAATTGTCGGCGATCCTGCGCCATCTCCATGACCTGCACCTCCTCCTCACTCTGCCAAGCTTCCACTATCTTCACCAAGTGACGACGAAGCTTTCCAATGTTTCAGACTATGAAGTGGAGCACAAGGGATACTTGGTGGACTCGTCAAGCCCCACCATCACCGTCTCACAAGGGAGGCAGAGGAAGAAGACGACCATGCTCCAGATACCATTCGATCTATTTGATCGGACAGGCCATATCATCCCACAACCTCTGTCCCATACATATTGGAGCAGTGGGACTAAGCAGTTGTATGAAGCACGAAGGCCACACCACGTGGCCTATGAACCTGCATCGACCTGCTGCCTTGATCTAAGCATGAACGGCACGCGTGCCCTATGCGTGTGAGCTAGGCTATTTGCATCTATGGCTTGACACTCTCAAGAATTGCAAACAAGTCCCCTCCCAAGCACTCGTGCATTACGTGTCGCACATGGGCAAATTGCATAGGGGCCTCACCAACAGTTAAAACTTACATAAATACCCCTCTGAAGGACTTTTTGTGTATATTATCTTTTTATTTCCATGTTTTCTCTATATGTATGTCCTTGCACTCTTTACTTTGAAAAACTAAGTAATTTTTTAAATTTTCTAAAAATCAAATATTTTTTGTGGTTTTTAATCTTCCAAATTTTTAATTTTCAATAAAATAAAACAAGTACAAGAAATAAAAGACACACACCACACTCTTTGTATTTTTCAAAAGTATCAAAATTGCTCAAAAAAATTAAAGTAAAAATATGTTTGGGTTTTTAAAGTGTTTTTTGGTAAATTTTATGAGATTTTCATATGTTTTTGTGAATTTTTAAAAATAAAATAGTGATAAAACTCAAAACAGTACACAAATACGAATAATTTGCAAATTAAAAATATTTAAAGTACCTAAAATTCCTGGATGATATTTTTATATTAAAAAGAAGTAAAAACCTACAAACAAAAACTGGAAACACTATTTTAGGATTTTTCTTTGATTTTATTTTTATAAGTTTTTAGTTTTTTGTAATTTTTTGGGTTTTTATAAAGATTTATCAAACAAAATTAATATCAGAGATAAAACACAACAAAACACAACTAAGGAATTTTTGTAGAATTTTAAGGCATTTTTCAAATTTTTATTATATTTATAACACAAGCAAGACTCTTTTTAGGAGGTTTTGAATTTTTAATAATAGAAAATAAATTCAATTTGGAAAACCAAAAATATCACGTAAATAACAAGTAAGCATGAACTAATTAGAATTGTTGTAGATTTTTTCGGGCCAATTTGGTATTTATTTCATTGAAAACAAGACAAGTAGTCACAAATAGCTTATAGGGACCATTTTGCAAAGAAAATAAGTTCAAGGGACCTGCAGATAACAAGTATTAAAGTTCCATGGCCAAACTTGCATTTTTTCCAGAAAAATCGAGCGCTACACATGATCAAGACTCACAAGGGTATAAATACAAATTTCAAAACTTTTCATTCATTTCATAGTAGCATAAAAGTTCAGGAAAGAAAGTGTAAATAACCCAAAATAGCACGTGGGGACACCCATGACTCGACTCAATTGGACTGAAATGCAAATAGATAAAAATATTAGGTCTGAACTACAAATGTTTTTAACTAATTATTAGATTTATTGTACTTAACGGAAAAGACATAAAAGAGTAGGGGAAAATAAAAATATATCCATCATGAATACGTGGCGCATGCTCGTGGAGGTAGAGATGGCTCTAATATTCCCCTGAAAAGCAATCTGACGGTCTGGAAAGCAGGCAAACGTGCATGTCAAATCCTCCCAAGGATCTGATCAGACCATTAAAAATCGAGCATGGGTGTACGATCTTGATCAAATCTGGGGGGGCATCTCCTGATTGAGCGGCAGAAAAGGGTCCTGGACGAACTCAGCTCAGGAGAACTTCAACTGAGCACAGACGAAGATCTGATGCTTCGATGAAGGCTCTGATGAGTCCAACAAGGTCATAGGAGCACTCTGCGTTGAGTGAGCCACTCCGATGATCGATAGGATGGTCGGATGGGCGAGGCGGTGAGTCTCGTCCTGAAGCTACTCCGTTCGGAACAGCTGGGGTACCAAATAGGTCTCCTGGCGCATCCCTGCTCCTAAAAAGGGTAGAACGACTCGAAGGGGTCTCTCCAGTCAATTTATTGCATGGCAAAACAAGGAGAAGCGACGGGGTATGGAGTCTTGGGTTTCCTGTGAAAATGGAGGAAGGAAACCTGACTAATCCTGCTCCGATGAGCAGGATTCAGGGGGATAGATTGCACTGGAAGATGAAGGGTGAGTAGGGGTGTTGATTCATGCCGATAGATGGGGTGAATGGGGGATCCAAACCTAGTGGTTGGAGCTGGCAAAATACGACGGTGATAGAAGATGAAATCTAAACAAACGTAGAAATGGGGATGATATGAAGGATACCTGAGGCTTTTGAAGTGCTTAGCAACGTCAAGCGGAGATGGATGCCAGGGTTATGGCCTCTACCTAGTTGTGGAAGGCTTGGAGGCTAATTGCGATAGAGATGTCCGGCCACAAGCTGAGCAGGCTTACCCGGTCATTGATGCTACCTCCTAAGGACACCTACGAGCTCCTATCACGATGCTGAGTGTTCACAAGGGAGGAGAGTGGCGCGAGGAACGAGCTACTGAGCTGAAGGAGCAGAATAGAGAATATATAGGATGCCTGAGGGTTTGGGAAGATCGATAGGTGGAGCAAAACCCTAGACAGATCCGACTGCACCTGGGTATATATGAGAATCATGGATCCTAGGAGCGCTATAGGGCGGTGGAATCGAGGCAAAAGGAAGTCGGGTGCGATCGGGAAAAAATTTAGAAGAAGCTCCAATGAGGCAATGGTAGACCCGACCCGGCTAGAAGGAGACATTGACTAGGGTCATCAATCCGACGTGGCCCAATCAAGGATCATAATCTACAAAAAATAAAAGGAAATTAAATATAAAATAGTAAATGAATTTAAAATAAAAAGTGTATAAAAAAATGTTTATTATTTTATAAACTATTTTTATGTGATTTTTAATTATTTTTATGAAAATATAAATAGGTTATATATTGTATTAAGTGTTATATACATATATATTATACCTATGTATTATGTACAAGTATTTTTATTTTATTATTTTTACAAAAAAATATTTTTCATTTATGTTTTATTTATTTATAAAATAATTTAAGTAATACAATGGATTTTTTTATTTTTATAAATTTATTAGGGTTGTAAAATAAATAGGTGTTGTATTATATACAAGCGTCTTTTGTACAAGGAATTGTTTATTTTTATTTTGTTTTTCTGATTTTTATTTTATATTATATTATTTCAAGGGCTATATACAAGTATGTAAAAATAATAGGATATTTATATTTTGTCAAAAATAAATAAATAAATAGTTTGTACAAGTATAGGTGGTATGTACAATACATAGTGTACCCTTATCTCTCTACTTATTTTCTTTGCGATCTAATCAAAATTTGACCTTCTCTTGGGGTTTGGGTCACTCTGTATTTATTCTAAATACATCCTTATTTTTATTTTCCCTTTATTATTTTATTTTTGAAAAATAGATGTTATTTTTTTGATATTAACAATGACTTGCACAATGTTAAGTTATTGTATTTACAGGTAGTTATAGATAGTTTTGCTAAGACAAAGACCTAAAATAAAAGAATAAAGAATGAGAATCGTAGATTCATGATAAGAAGAACTGGTCACACCTTCTGGACTCATTTATATGGGCTTATCAGACCGCCTACAAGTCTCCCTTGGGCACGTTGCCATATCATCTTATATATGGAAAGCCATGCCACCTTCCAGTGTAATTGATTCACAAATCTCTTTGGTCAGTGAACATCTACAACCTCGATTGACAAAAAAGTGGTCAAAATAGGAAAGTAGATCTAAACAATCTCTAGGAATTCCGAGATTATGCATTAACAACATCTTGATGTACAATGAGAAGGTCAAACGCCAGCACGACGGCACATCAGACAAAATACCTTTGATCTTGGACATAAAGTGTAGTTGTTTGATGCAAAGTTAAAGATATTCCAAGGTAAATTGAAGATAAATGGGTGTGGCCATTCATCATCAAAACTGTACATGAAAATGGAAGTATTCTCATATCAGAGTTGTCAGCTGACGTACAATCATTTGTTGTCAACGTCCATTGCTAAAGCCATATCTAGATTATGACACATTCCTGGACCGTTGTCGATTTGATGAAGATACCAAAAATATTCTTGATTAATTTTCTTCTTTTCATTTCAATTTTCAATTCTTTCATTCTTTTGCATTTCGCTCATCCAATTCATTTGCGCATAAACTTAGGATATGATTCATCCTAAGTACGGGGGATGAATATATTCAGGTTATTCTTTGTTTATTCTCTCGCTTATCCCTCAAGTTGTTGATATTCTGTGTATACTTAGGGATATTTCACATTGAGTTCAGGGGAACAACATGAGCTGATTGATTTTGTAAATTTCGATCCTGGATCATCCCCTCTTTGTGTACAATTTGCTATACATAGGATTAGTTGATCCTAAGTATAGCGTGAATAATTGATTTCATATTCTTTATTTAGTCGTTGTAGTATAGGCTTTTCTATACTCAGCATGAGTTATGTTTTCCTTTTTCTATATGATCACTATGAGGACATAGTTCACGTTAAGTATAGGGGGTCGTATATACATTGTATATACTCTAGACATAACTCTTACTTTTATATTTTCAATAATATGGCTAAAATACCATACTAGGTAAGGATATATAATAAGTCAATTATAAGTAATACACTCTGAATATGTATAGAATTTTACAAATTCTTTATAAATATGATTAATAAATTGGTTTAAAAATGTTTTGCAAAATAATGTGAAAAATGTTTGTAAACTTCCTTGAAAAACTTTTGAAAATCGTTTGAAAAAGTTTGTAAAAGTTTTTCAGACCTTTATAAAACCTTTGTAAATGTTTGCAAAATTTGTTTCATTTGTTTGAATAAAATGTTTTGAATATTAAAATTGCAAATTATTTAGAAAACAGTTATAAAAATGCTTTGAAAAATCTTTGCCTTTGAAAAATCTTTGTAAATATTCAAACGTTGTAAATGTTTGTAAATAGTTTGTAAAATTATTTGCAAAATAAAGTTTCCAAAATGTTTGTAAAATTATTTTCAAACTATTTTGAGAATCTTGTATATAATTGTAGCAACTAAAATTCTTTTTATATAACCCTTATATATATAAACTTGTAAATAATAACTAACCTATACATGAATTTCCAATGAAAATTTCTACACTCAATTCTTGTAAATATGTACGCATTCCCATGTAAAATATTTGTACATACATCTTCCACTAAGCTTTATCAAAAACCCCAAAAAATTGCAAGATTTCGGAACCTGATAAAAAAATGTAAAATGTTTTAAAATCTCATGAAATTTGCAAAACTTTTTCAAAAATTCATAAAAGTTCAAAATCAGATAATGTATTTTACAAAAATATTTTATTACATCACAATTGCATTTTTCGGATTGATAATGACAATTGAACTGGTCTGGGATAAAATCCGAAAATTGGAGCTTGGTTGGACCTTAATCCACTTATTCACAAGAACCTTATAAGAATTGGAATTACGACATTTCAGGTCTGCTGGACTTAATTCTATGAGTCACAAGACTGGGTTCTTATGTCATTTTGATTGCCTAAGTAGAATATTTCAAAACTGGATTCTTATGTCATCTTGATTGCCTAAGTATGATATTTAGAAACCACACGTATAACTCTTATTGTCAGTGACCTAAATTGGACATATGCACTTTACACTAGCTCAACTCAATTGAAGTGGTAGAGTGCTGGACTTGCCAACATGAGATACACACGAATGGAAACATACGAAGTCACAATCTCTGTCCATTGTACCCAATCGATCCAGTAGCAATGAGATCCAATGATAGGATGTTGCGGATCGAGAAACTACTTCAAAAGAGCGAAAAGTATACTGACTCATGACTCAAAAGGAAAATGTCCTTATGTAAATGCCGTTGTACATATATCTTCAAAAAAGGAGAAAAAAAGAGATTGCAATAAATACCTCAAAAAGTTAGACGGGAACAAATCAAAGAAAAATCAATTCTCGTCGGAATTATGTATTTAATAAGCAAGGCTTATGCTTCAAAGTCAAAGATTTTACAGTGTCTGGAGCTATATGACTTGGCTACGCTGGTCAAGCATCCTAAGATAGGTATCTACACTGGCAACTATCCATTTTCTTCTCCACCTCCTCTTCTTGAGCCGATTGTACTTGAACTTAGAAGGGAATATCCCACTCCTTGAGAAAAGAGTTGCTAGATGGGGAATTAAGGTCTCCATGTTGGAGAAAACTCCTTTCTTTACCACTACAGTCGAGAGGAGACATATATCACTTACATAGTACAAGATAGAAATCATAGTCATAAAGGTCTGCATATGATGTAGACTTGTTCTGACTTGGCTTGTGAGGAGACTTGAATAGAGTTTTGTAGTTCTTGAAGATTATTGAGTTTCAAGTCCGATTCCCAATAATGTTCCGACCAACCTTAAATTCCGAAAGGTCTGACTGACTTCCAAACTTTGATTTTTTTAAATATAAGTTTAAAAAGTTAAAATCAATCCAAGCTTTTTTCTTTCTTTATTTTCTTTGTTGCACTCATTGTCATAAGTGTTTGCTAGGGATTATTAAAGGCACAGTATGGGGTGGTGATGAATCTCCATTTCATCACTTGTATTCATTCATTTTGGCCTTAAATCTCTAGTTAAATGCATGTATATAGCACTAATTTGTGCACAATAACACCTATAAATTGATATGTAAATACTGTATAAATGCATATATTTAATTCTATAATAAAAAATAAAGGAAAAAAATAAAAAGAAATGAAGTATCAAAACATACTAAATGACCATAAACCCAGAAAATGAGTCAATATATTAGTCAATAAGGAATAAAGCAGGAGGATATATGGCAATTAAATTAGAGAAAAAACACATCAAAACGCTAAATTTATTTATCAATAAATGGCTATTTATAACATATTTTGTTTTCTATTTTTATAAACGTAAAATAAATAAATGTTAAACATGAAGCTTTTACATAAAATACATAGAAAAACACAAAATAATTGCACATAAAAAATAATGCATAGTGTGAACTGGAACACAGAAGAAAAACACGTAAACAAAACTTCATAGACCTGTATCTCCTCCATATGAACCCAAAATTTACCAAACTCGCTTTTATTGTTAAAAAATAAAATAATCTATCTAATTAAGGTCATTTCATTTAAAATGGAGCTAAGATGCAAAAGTCGACTTTCAGTCCTATTGTATTGTACACCTGCATATTTTATTCATTAAATTCATTCTTCATATTTTTACTTTCTTATATTTTTAAAATACTTGTAAATATTATGTGAAATATGTTTAAAACTTAAATACAAAATAAAGGAATTACAAATAAATTAAAAGAAATAATGAATTTATATATATATATATATATGTATGTATGTATGTATACTACCTCCTAGCAACAATCCTTTCTTCAGCTACCACCTGTATCAAAGCTCGTGTCCTTCTGACTTTTCCAATTTCTTTCCCTTCCTCCACTATACCATTTTCTCGAGACCACCACCACTTTTCTCCTCCCTCATCCTAACCCGCGCGCGACCCATAGATTTCACCAAGCTCATCTCCATCACACGCCATCTCCCCCTTGAACCTCTCCCATCGTCGTGTTCTATAAATAACACCCATCCCCCCCCCCCCCCCATTTTGACATTTTTATCCTTTTTACTCCACTGTAACCCCAAGATTCATCAAAGATTGAGCCCCTTAGTGACAGGGAGGTGTTGCTTTCTGAACCGAGGCGTGGCCAAGGCGGAGGAAGGTGATCCGGGGGCTACCAGTGACCCTCACGCGAACCTCATCTGCTCAGTGGAACCCCCAGGTTTGAGCTGTTGTAATTAAGATTTATATTACTTTTTCATTCTGCATTCTAGTTTAAGTTTTAATTGATGCAATGAACTCTCAACATCGTGTAATTTTATATTTCTAGTTTGTTAAAGCCTTAGGATCCAACTCAATTCCATTGTGAACCGACTTGCCATTACTGTCATCTTCATCGCCATACGCTTCTCCATGAGAACCACATATTCCCATCTTTGATCCCGCACGAATCAAGACGAATCAAGCTTCTTACTTCACAGACCATCGGATCTCATCGCACTTCATCCCTCCGTTGCTCAGCTGCTTCAAGAACTGGTCAAGGACCTTTACCTCGAGTTGGAGAATAATTTTCTGCGGGTACGTACATACCTTCGAGGGACCTCCTGGAGTTGAATCCAAGCGTCAACAGAAGCTCCAGGTTGTGGCGAAAAGTCAGATCCCCATGTATTCAAGGAGACCTGGATCCATTCAAGGACTAACTGCATGTGCGACTGGCTCCTAGGATGATTTTGGGCCTATCAGCGAAGAGATCGACGATAGGAGCTCAGAGATATCAACGATTGAAGTGGCCCCGTGCTGAGTTCTTGAGTGTCCTTCAAGGTCGTCTAATCACTATCGGATCACGCCTCACTCAAGGTCTATCACAACCATTGGATCAACATCGAATCGAAGCGCCCTCCCCGTTGTTGATACTATTTAAGTGGAGTAGCTGGTACTCCTACTGTCACTCGATGAAGCTCTTTAAGGGGTAAATTTCACAAACTCCAACTGGCACCGATTTTTGCAATTTCTAAAATAGTCTTGTAAATATTATTTTAAGTGTAATTGTGTGAAACTTGCATAGGACCTCTTGAACTTTGCCTCTATTATGTTTAGGTCCTTTGCTAGCTCACGTTACAGTCCCATACGCATGAGGTGCTGGATATTTTGCATTTAAGCCCTCACATGTTTAAGTATTTGTATTTAGTACTAAAACTTGCACATATAGTGTTATATTTTGGGGAAATTTGCATGCAAACACCTGTACTTTATTTTATTTGTAATTATATCCCTGTTAGTCTTGTATTTTATTTTACAGCATCTTTATTTTATTAAATAACTTCTGAATTGTTAATAATGTTGGCAAAAATATAATAGATGCCCGATATGTAGTCTAATTATTCATGCCCACATTTTTATTTCACATACTACATTTTCCTATCTTTTTTAAAAAAGGAGCATTTTATTCTCTATTTTATCATTAAAATCCAAAATTTTATAAAATTACCATCAAAATTCCAAAAAAGCATAATATGTATTACTATTTATTCTACCTAACTAAATCACAAAAAAAACCTAAAACCCTAAAAGTCACAAAACCCTAAAATCTGTATAAAAATAAAAGATCATTAAAAATTAAAAAAATAGTTTTCTATTCTATATTTTTCTTATGTTATATACTACACAATAAAATTAGTTTTGGATTTTTGGCTCTGTTATCTATTTTTAAACCTCGCAAAACATTTGACCTATTTATTCTCTCCCTATTTTGTATGTTTTAATATATTCAAATATTAAAATAAGAAAAATATATTAAAATCCTAAAATAGAGAAAAATATCAAAAGTGCAAAAACATTTTATTTTCTAACTTTTGAGTGGTTATTTATATATTTAAAATTATAAAACCTCATATATATTATATATACTTTAAAATAATTATATCCTACATATTACTATTATTATTTATAAATATATAATATATATTTTAAAACTTTCAAAAAAATATTGCTCCTTTATATATATTTACTATATACTTTATATATTATTTATAATGTTTGTAAAATTATATTATTACATATATATATTATTTTTAAAATAAAAAGTAACTAAAATTTTTAAAAATTAAAAATAAAAATAAAATTTTAAAATATATAATATATATAAACCTATTTAAAATATATGAATTTAAATATAATTAAAAAACACATAAAAATTAGCAAAATTTGGAAACTACAAAATAATTATTATTAGTCATTAATAATTAATAATTATACATATACTTTCAAGGGTTCAACCCCTACACTTGCTGGTTATACACACATTTATGGTAGGGTATAATAAATTTCACCCTGCACATTTAGGTTTTATTTCGTGTATCGTGGGTTGATTGTTGATTTAGTAGCATTGATTTGGTACCTAGTGCTGTGAGAGTGACCGATACATCAATTGTCAGAGTCGATTGTCGACACCGATAACCCTCCAAGACCAGATGTTAGATACCTCGATCTCTGCTGACTAATCAGTCGGTGCTTCAAGTTATCTCAACATGAAAATATGGTGGGAACTGAGGCAAGGATAAATCAACTCCAACAAATCCAAAGTTGTCATTACAACAAAATCGGCTTATTACAACAATAATCTGGAACTCATTATCATATATTTCATAATTAAATTAATAACAAAGAATATTATTATTCGTATGCTTGATTCTTTGAATTTATATGAGTATAATATTCGTTGTTGCAGTTATAGCAATGAGGTTGTACAACAAAGATTAGCAACGGTTTGGCATTTTTAACGAAGTAAATGGGCAGTCATCGATTTATTAACCCTATTAGCAAAACAATATGACATCCATCGCGAATCATTATTAGAGCAAAAGATATCAAGGAATGGCTTGCATGTGTAATATTTATAGGCTAACATATATATATATATATATATAGAGAGAGAGAGAGAGAGAGAGAGGAGTGATCCTATGAGAGCAAAAAATGTGAGAGCATGAGAGCATGCATTCTGGATCACATGATTCTGTTTTCTCTCTCTTGCTCTTCTCTCTCCTGGTTGTATCATGTGGTCCAGAATGCATGCTCTTATGCTCTCACAGATTTTGGCTCTCATAGGATCACTCCTCTCTCTCTCTCTATATATATAGTTAAAAGGAGTCGAAATGTAACAGGTAATAAAACAAAATCTAGCGAACTTGATGCCAACAAATCACTTACAAGTGCTGTAGTTGTGAGAAGTTGGCGAGAGATGCCGGAATTTCCCCGGTCAAACCACTTGATGAAAGGTTGCTGTAGAGCAATCAACAGACAATAGAAGTAGAAGCTGTTCAGTTCATCACTACTATGTAAAAGACTCGCGAAAATTGCTTACAGATAGATGATCCTTGGGCTGCTTGAATAGCCGTAACTGCAATTTAAGCCATCCCAGGTGAATTCCTTCGGGGCACAAGGATCTCCCATCCAGTTTCTCTTCAGGTTGTACAGTCCCTTCATTTCCAGGATGGCAGTGACTTTTTTTGGTTGTTGTTAAACCAGACATGGTGGAAATGAACATAATGGAAAGGGATTTGATTTAAGAAATAAGAATAGGAAGGAAATTACGTGGAAAATAAATTTTCTGAAATCAGTGCATAAAATAGGCATACCATCAGTACTGTCAGTTTCCAATCCAGAGAAATCCACAACCCTGTAAATCTCTATGGCATTGATGATCGGTGGCAAGGTGGACCCATCCGTCTTGCTAATGTTGACATATATCTTCTCATAGTCCTCAAGGCGGCTTGGATAAACAGTCGTAGTCTTCAAGTAGACAGGACTGATGTTCTGCTTCCATCTTTCACCGTTTATGTATACATCGAATATCCTGGATTCACCTGCTTTGAGAGGTCGAAGTTCTGCAAAGTGCATGGCTACTAAGAATTTATTAGGTTTTGCGGTCCTTCTGTCTTCTGTCGTCTTCCAAAAGAATTCCAAGTATGAGCTCGAGTTTGGAGAGTTGGCCGTGCTCATGACTACTGATGGCGGCTGGAAGATTGCTGTTGCGCTAACGTTTGATGCAGTTTGGACTGCTTCGTACGCGGGCCCTGATAGGTTGAAGGCGTACCAAATGCGGTCGTATTTATCGAATGGGTACCTAAATGATGTCAGTGACTGAGAGTATCTAAAAGAGAGAAAGGTAGAGCATAAAATGGAAATGGGCACATAAAAACAAGCAACAAAAACTGCATAACAGCCAATCAGGACGCACAACACGTCAGTTCGAGGTACACGATCTAGTAAAGAAAGAAGAAACCCGGTGCTCCGAGATGCCCCTAAACATAAATGTTGTCTTCTCCGGATGGTCAAGAGGGAAGGGCTAGCTCGGTTTGGCTTTTGCTCGGAAGAAGGTTGCTTGTTTCGTACCCACTCTCTTGGAAGTTGGAACAAGAGATCTTATTTTGGAATTGTACGTATACTCCCAAGGTTTGGTCTAGGACTTGCTCCGCTATGAAGTTGCCAGCACTAGGAATGTTGGGTTGCATCTTGTATACTATCGAATGGGTGAAAAGGCTTCACGGTTCCGACACACAAATATAATTACGCGCAATATAAAGAGGAGGATTATGTTGAAATTTATCTTGTGAAGACTGATTGGTTGAATACAAGTGAATAGCATTGATGATGTGACTGATCTCCCTCTTGTCTTCTTATTGGTTGAGAGTTGTCAGGCTGGATTGCTGAGGTGTCTAATCCGTCTCCTGCATCCTGATTGGCCAAGAGGTATTGAGATGGATTGCTGAGATGCACAATCCACCTCCTGCATCCTCATTGGCTGAGAGCTAATGGTGGGAATCGCTGAATACATTCGGTATTCTTCTGTTGTAGTATAAAAGGGACCATGGGGCACCATATATTGTATCCAACATCATTCAAACAATAGTAGAGAGACTCCGTGGTGAGCTGGTGGAATAGACACATTGCTGAATCATTATAAATCCTTATCTTGTGCGAATGTGTGTACTTTCTTCTTCAATTGTGGTTCTATCATGTGGTACTAGATTGGATCCATCCCGAAAAACTAGTATCAGAGCAAGGTTCGGAGATTAACGTCTACTTCCATTGGTGGCTTCAAATATTGCATGACAATGGTGAATCTTTTCAAAGCTCTTGAAAATATGCATGAAAAGCAATCTGCATCAAATAAGGTGTATTCAATGAAAAAGATTTTCAATTTGAAGATGATTGAGAGAAACGTAGTAGCTTCATATATGTATGATCTGAATAATATCATCAACCAGTTAGAGTATGTAAAGATCATGTTTTATGATGAGTTGAAGTTGGAGGATATCACTGGCCTTCTTCTTAAAGAATAGGTACGACGGAAGACATCTGGAGAAGAACACTCATCAGGTCCACCTTGAATACATAATGAAAATGTAGGAAAAGCTAAAGGAAACCAAAAACATTCTAGGGGAAAGTTGGTAAAAGGAAGATCCAAATCCAGCGATTCGAAATCTGTGGTTTGTCTGAACTGCAATCAAAAGGGGGCATCACTAGACAGAATGCAATGTCAAAAGAAAGTAGAAAGGAGAAAATGACAAAGATAAGGGTATTGTAAATCTTACTGATGATGAGGATAGCAATGCCTTAATATGCGTTGCAAATGATCGAATTAAGTCTTGGATTATGGACTCAAATTCTTTGTTTCATACCACTCTGGAAAAGGATATCCTCCAAAATTATGTGAAAGGTGATTTTGAAAAGGTGTAGCTGGGAGATGATGAATGCCGAAGCATTATAGAAAAGGAAGACATTGACATATCCCAACCCAATGGTGGCTTCTTGAGATTGAAGAATGTTAGATACGTATCCAATCTAAAAATGAATCTCATATATGTTAGGTTGCTATCAGAAAGTGGCATGGCGACATCATTCGATTTAGATTCATGGAAGATGTCTAAAGGATCAGTTATCCTTGCTCGTGGTAAGGAAGAATAAGGCATATATATTGCATCAGTCATATATGATAAGATAAATGTTGCATCGTCTGGTTGTGATGCTAACACTTGACATAGATGAATTGATCATACGAGTAAAAAGGAAATAAAAATCATGCAGAAGAAGGGAAACTTTTAGGATTGCAGACTGTTGATCGAGACTTCTGTGGAGATTGTATCTTGGAAAAGCAGAAGAAAATCAATTTCTTGAAGACTGCAAGAGTATGAAAGACCGAAAAACTACAACTGGTTCACACAAACGCATGTGGTCCATCTCAAGTACCATCCCTTGACGGATCTCATTATTTTATTACTTTTATTTATGATGCAACTAGAAAATTGTGAGTTTATTTTATCAAACATAAATCCGATGTTTTTGGGACCTTCAAGATGTGGAAGGCCTTAATTGAAAGTGAGACAAGGTTAAAGTTGAAAAGTTTCAAGTCAAACAATGTGGGAGAATACTGCTGTGAGGAGCTTGAACCCTACTACACCAATAAGGAGATCAGGATATTGGAAATGATCCCAAGAAAAAAGCCTAGAAAGAATGGTGTTGTTGAACACATAAACAAGACTCTTATAGAATTTGTGACAGGCATGGGGTTACATGCATGTCTACCCAAGCGACATTGGGCTTGTAGTGAACGCAACAACATACTTAGTCAATCAAGGACCATCTCTCGCATTAGATATGGATCTTCCAGAAGAAGCTTGGATTGGAAAGGCGATAATACTTTCTCATTTACGAGTCTTTGGAAGCATAGCTTATGTTCATGTTGAGTAGGAAGACAGAGAAAAGCTTGATCCCAAAGCAAGGAAGTGTATCTTTATTGGCTATGGTATAGATAACTATGGATATAGATTGTGAGATTTTCATAACAAGAAGACAGTCAGAAGCATTGATGTTACATTCAATGAGTCTTTCATATACAATTATGAATTGATAAAAAGAAAGAAAGCTGAAGAATCTGATTTTGTGGAGTTTGATGAAACTCCTAAACAAAGCACATCACAACCACGTGATGAAAATGTACAACCCATCCCATAAAATAATCCACAACTCTGGTGCTACAAAAATCCTTCAAAATCAACAAACCTACTGTAAGGTATTCACCTTCCTTGAATTACTTATTACTGACTGATAATGTTGAGTCTGAATGCTTTGATAAAGCTTTGCAAGGTGAGATAAGGAAGCAGTGGGAGTTAGTCATGGATGATGAGATAGATTCTCTCACAAGTAATGAGATGTGGGATTTAGTCCGACTATTGAAGGAAAAGAAGGCTCTACACAACAAGTGATTGTAGAGGGTGAATGAGGCAGGTGATTGTTCCATTAGATACAAGGCTTGGCGAATGGCAAAGGGTTTTCAACAAAAAACAAGAGTCGACTTTACAGAAATCTTTGGGACCGTTGTAAAGGTCTGAACCATAAGAGTTGTATTGAGCACTATTGCAGCTGACAACCTACATTTGGAGTAGTTGGATGTTAAGACAATATTTCTCCACCTACATCCAATAACCAGAAGTCTAAGCAGCTACTGGAAAAGAAGATATGGTATGAAATCTCAGAATAAAGCCTTTATGGCTAGAAGTAGGCACCAGGACAATGGTACAACAAGTTTGATGATTTCACGGTAAACACATGGTTCTGCAAGTGGCATGCTGATTATTGTTCCCACTTCAAGAAGCTTTGTACGCCTTACATCATTCTATTATTGTACATAGATGACATGCGTGTTATAGGCTCTAGCATGGATGAAATAACAAATCTCAAGGCAGTGTTGTCCAAGGAGTTTGAGATGAAAGATCTAGGTCCTGCAAAGAAAATCATTGGAATGGAGATTAGCAGAGACATGAAGGTCAAGAAGTTGAGATTGTCTGAGGTAGATTATATTGAGAAGGAATTTAATAGGTTTAATATAACAAAATGCAAAATCTACTCTAGCACCTTTAGGAGCCATTTCAAACTTTCAAAGGAGAAAGAACCTGCTATGAAGGTGGACATGAGTACATGTCAAAGGTACCCTTTCGGTCTGTTGTTGGTAGTTTGATGTACATAATGGTTTGTACAAGATCAGGCATCTCCCATGCCATCAGAGTTGTGAGAAGATTCATGACGAATCATGGTAAGAAACATTAGGAAGCTATGAAGTGGAATCTATGATATCTGAGACTGAGAGGTACCTCTAACATGGCATTATGTTATTGCAACACTGACATTTCCATTCAAGGTTTGATGCACTCAGATTTTGTAGGAGATATCAATGGCAAGAAAAGTACAACAGGGTATGTCTTTATCCTATGGAGTGGAGCCATTAGTTGGACCTCTAGATCATAGAAGATAATGACCATCTCGACCACAGAAGCAGAATATGTGATGACAACAAAAGCTTGCAAGGAAATGATATGGTTGAAGGGTCTGATGAAAGAACTGAATAAAGAATGTGAAGATTGTCAATTATTTAGTGACAGTCAAAGTACAATTCATCTCAAAAAGAATTTTGTCTTTCATTCGAGGACTAAGCACATTTATGTGAAGTACCACTTCATTCGGACACAACTAAAAGATGTATAATTTAATTTGAAGAAGATCCACACATTAGAAAATCCTGCTGATATATTCACAAAGTCCGGAGCAGTGGAGAAGCTCAAGAGATGTTCAGCTTTTGTTGGTATTCAAGCATAGAAGACAAGGGAAAGCTAACACTAGGACTATTGAAGATGTCGCATGAACCACAAATCAACCTTCAAGTGAGAGATTGTTGAAGTTTATCCTGTGAAGATTGATTGGTTGAATACTAGTGGAGAGCATTGCTGATGTGATTGATCTCCCTCCTACCTTCTGATTGGCTGAGAGATGTTGGGTTGGATTGCTGAGGTGTCTGATCTGCCTCCCGCATCTTGATTAACCGAGAGCTATTGGAATGGATTGCTGAGATGCCCAATCCACCTCATGCATCTTGATTGGCTAAGAGTTGATGGTGAGGATTGCTGAACACAATTGGTATTCTTTTGTTGTAGTATAAAAGGGCTCTGAGGCACCACATATTTTATCCAATGTCGTACAAGTAATAGTAGAGAGAGTCTAGTGTGAGAAAGTGGAATAGGCACATTATTGAACTATTATAAATCCTTGTCTTTGTAATTGTGCATGCTTTCTTCTTCAATTATGGTTCTATTTTGTGATGCTAGATTGAATCCATCCCTAACAATTGGTATCGGAGCAAGGTTTGGAGATCAACATCTACTCAGATGGCAAAAGAATCGAAGGTCAAGATCAAGAAGTTCAATTAATTAAACTTCGTATTTGCTAGATGTAGATTGAAGATGTTATATATCAGAAGGATCTCTATCTTCCAATCGAAGGGAAGAAGCCTGAAATTATGAAGGATGAGGAGTGGAAGGTCCTAAACCAAAAGACTCTAGGAACGATAAGGCTCAACCTTACTCAATCGGTGGCTTCAAATATCACAAAGGAGACAACGATGGCAAATCTTTTCAAAGATCTTGAAAAGATGTACCAGAAGCAATCCACAAATAAGGTGTATTTGATGAAAAATCTTTTCATTTTGAAGATGAGTGAGAACTCTGTAGTAGCTTTACAGTTGAATGATATGAACAGTATCATCAATCAGTTGGAGTCTGTGAAGATCATGTTTGATGATGAGTTGAACTTGCGGGATATTACTTGTCTTCTTCTTGGAGAAGAGGCATGACGAAAGATGTATGGAGAAGAACTCTTGTTAGATTCTACCTTGAATACATAAGGAAGAATTATGAAGAGCTACAGGAATCAAAAGCATTCCAAGAAAAAGTCAGCAAGAGGAACATCCAAATCCTGTATCTGAAGTCCGTGGTCTACTGGAATTATAATCAAAAGGGGCATTACAAGATAGAATGCAAGGCCCCAAGAATCAGAAAGGAGAAAATGACAAAGATAAGAGTATTGTAAACCTTATCGATGATGAGAATAACAATGCTTTAATATGTGTTGCAGATGCTCGAAGTGGTCAAATCATAAACGAACCAAGCATGCCCCCTCCCTTCCCAAATTATTTCCTTCTACAAAACTGCCCCTTGAGCTCATCTAACACACACAAACTTTTCTAGCTGAGGGAGATGTCACATCTCTCTTGAGCGTCCGGCGCATCTTTAAATCCCTATATACAGGGGACAGAGTGGGGTGAAATTGAACTCCATAATTATAGTAGAGTCAACGGAGAATTATGGACTACCACTACCGTGGCAGTCTAGTGGATTTGGAGGGAGATCAGAAACCTACACTAGACTAATACGTCATGTGTGCCTCCTCTAGAAATGCCTAATAGAAGATATCAAAATTATTACGAGTTGAACCGATGCCCTCTCCCGGAGCCTTCTTTTAAAGACCCGTTCTTTGTCGAAAATTTGTTTAGGAAACCTTTTTTCACTTCTTACTTCTCTGTTTAGAATTGCCTAATAGAAGATATCAAAACCTTACACCTTCTGACCCCTTATCACCTCCCACCATTATTGACCCTTTGGTGAATTCTTATATACGGGCCTCCCTCTCGCCTAAAAAACTATTCGAGTGGGTAGCTGTCAACCTTTAATAAGTATATTCACTAGCAAGCCCAGTGGATGGAAGGCTCGTATGCTTGCACTACCAGCATGAGTTGCACTGTTAAACTCCAGCCTTCTCACTCATGTGGCATCTTCTATCCACTTTACATTTCCTAAAATATATTATAGAAAATTTAAAAAAAATTATTTTTTTCTGTGAAATAGGAACACTCTCTGCAAAAAAAGTAATTTGATTTCTTAGAGAAAATATACTGGCCTAAAGAAAATGATGGCCAATGGGGTATTGTGAATCTCTAAAGCTTCACAATTATGTGATATCAAAAAACATGTTAGCTAACATGGAGGGTGAGAAAGATATGCTTAGGGACCTAAGTAAATCCTCCTACTTTTGTGAAAACTCAAACCATTTCAAAAGTGTATGTTTGTCATCTATGCAAACCTAACATGTTGATTTTGTCGAGATATTCATTAATGATTTTTAAATTTATGGTGATGGCTTTGATACATGTCTTGTTTACCAATACTAGGAGTTACAAAAATATAGCGGGGTAAATCATGTGCTCTCTTAGGAAAAGAGTGACATCATAATGAACACCCACGATAGTGTCGGGGAGCATTATCTCCAACCATGATATAGAGGTTGACCCTGCCAAGATGAATGGAAGTCATCTTGAAGCTCGAGTCACCTATGATACTAAAACACTTACAATCTTTTCTTAGACATGTTGATTTGTGCTGACGATTCATTACGTATTTCTCGAAGATTGCTCGACCATTAACTAAACTTCTAGGAAAGGATATTGGAGCCTAGAATCGATTTGCTATTTTTGCTCTAATAAGGAATGATAAATAATACACGTCCACTTTGAGTGCAATTTATTTTGTAGACCTCTTAATTTTCCCCACAACGAGGTTGATGATTCGCATTGTAATTATTTTCTAATGGTGAGAGAAGACTGATGAATCCATGATTCGTCACCTTTATGCTTTCATTTTGCTAAAATTCTAGGTAAACACAGGTAAATAAACACAAAATTTCATTTGTAACACATTAACCTCATTTGTCAAAATGTTTATTTAACATTTAACTGACATGACCAACAAAACAATAAAGTACATGGGAGAGAGGGTCTCATCTATAAAAATCCTCAGAATATAAATCACATACTACATATATGTATCATATTCACTTTGTAAAAATTCAATTATTTTATTTAATATCTATATCACCTCAAACTAAATTATTTTCATCAAGGAAACTTGTTCATAAAAATGTCTACCAAATAAGAAAAATATCTCCTAAATTATATCTGGCATAGATATCTGATGAATACCCATTCATCACTCTTTATTCTTATATTTTAGCTACAAAAACCTATGCAAATGCATGTAGATATGTGTAAATAGGCAAAGTTAGCAAAAGCATGCATGTTTGTAAATATAAATAATTAGCATGTTTTTGTGCAAAAATAAAAGAATAAAGAAGAAAAAGAAAAAGAGGGAAATATTTAGAATAAATATTGAGCAACCTAACCCAAGGGAAGGCTCAGCATGGGCCTGACCGCATAAAAACCAAGTAGAGGGAGATAGGGGCTCACATATGTGTAAATATTTATGTAAATAAATAAATAATATTTTCCTCATCCAAAAATACACTTGTATATATTTTGTATATATTTAGAAACTATTAAAAACAAAATAAAAAGTTAAGAATCAAAAAGACCAAAAAGAACCCTTACACCATGTGCACATAGACCACCACCCTTATTTATTTCACCTTGTAAATACACTTATTTATTTCCAAAACTTTTTGTAAATATTTTATGGTATATATTGTACATAAAATAAATAAAAAGAATCAAAACAAAAATCAAATAAAAAATTACAAAATTAAAAACACAAAAACATCTTGTATATATACCATGTACATACATGTATATAACTAATTAATTAACCCATGTATAAAAAAATAAAAATAAAATAAAAATGGCCTTTTATTCCTCATTTTATCCTATAAATAAATAAAATATAAAATAGGAATAAAAATGTATAAAAATAACTAATTAAAAATCAAAAATCAAAAATCAGTATAATGTATATATACCTATGTATAGCTACTATGTATATACCTTATTTTTATTTCTAAAAATTTGTTAAAAATCACAAAAAAATAGAAAAAAATTAAAACAAACATTTTTCATGTTTTAAGTTTTTGAAAATTCGGCCATTTAAGGCCCCAAAAAAATCTAATAAAATTTCAATAATTGGCGGGCTCTGATTGGTCCACGGGGGATTGTTGACCCCCGGTCAACACCTCCCCCAGGACCACCAGAGCCGCGGATCTGGGTTTCGACCCGACTTCTTCCCATTTCCCCCACCAGATCCGACCACCAAATCATCAAACCCCGGGTCCGGATTGTCCCTCTTGCATCCGGCATGCTCGCCGGAGCCGCCCCCTCGGGATCCGCGCGCTCCCAAGCTCGCCCGATCATCGTCTTCCCGGACCCCTAGCACTATAAAGCCCGAGCTCAGCCGCCTTCTCCTGCCATCTTTGGCTCCCCATTCTCTCTCCCGTGACTTCCATCACAACCAGCAAGGTGACAGCTTGCATTTGCCGGTGTCGCAGAGAGGAGGAGGTGCTCGGACCATCGATCCGGCTGCCTCGCGCCGCCGTGCTCCGACGTTCAACCGGAGCTCTAGCCTCGGGCGTTGACGACCCTTGAGGCAAGGACCAGGAGCTAGCTAAGCTCCAGCATAGTCTCCAGCATCACCCAGGTAACCTTCGTTCCTTCTTGTTTAGTCTAATTTCCGATTTCGCCCAAATCCATCCTCCGACGTGTTCCCTTGATTCCGGCCTACTCGTGCATTATTTCGATCATCGGAACCCCCACACACCTTCGCCATTCCTCCACGCACGTTCTTCGCACTGTCACTCAACCCAGCTCGCCCCGGAGCTGGGAGTCGAGCTCCACCATCTTCCGCTCGCCGGAGCTCCTTCGCACCGACCCACCAGCCACTTTCACCTCGCTTCTTCGGGTCGAGGCACTTTGCCCTCGACTCGCGAAGCTTTTGGCGTGTTTTGCAGGGCAAGAGGAGGGCATCTGAGCCCCCCTCACATTCAGGCCGAAGGCTCACCGCCGCCGAGCTCGCCGGAGCCCCTCCAGGGCTCAGGTGGGCCATCGGAGGCTACCACTAGCTGCGGGGCTTCACCGCGGACCTGTTCCGATCCTTAGCAGCAGCTGAGGAGGACTGCAGCTCACGCACGAGGCCGGCGAAGTTCGCCGGCGTCGTGTTCTTCCACGATCCTCCAGCACCGTCCGATGGCTCCCAAGCTCCAGTTTTAATCCCAGCCGTCCATCTTCCGAGGAGCTACAACCGTCGATTATCCAGAGGGGCTCATCTGGACCATCAAGCAGAGAGAGGGACTCCACCGCACCTGAGCCGACCGATCTTCCACGTGGCCCCCTCTGCACCGTCGATCGGGCCTAGGAGCTGAAGAAGAGAAGCGCCAGCCATCTAGGACCGCCCGATCATCCACGTGGCGCGCATCTGGCCGTCGACGAATAAAGGGGTAATTTACTTAGGGCCCCCTCTTAGTTTGTCTTTTTATTTCTAGTCCTGTAAATATTTTTAGAACTTTATTTACGTAGGGCAAATTGCATTGTGGACCTCGTGTTTGTTGAGATTTGCATGTATGCCCCTGTGTGTATGAGACCACGTGCGTCGTCACGTGTAGCTTAGGGTTATTTGCATTTCCTTCCCTGTAGTTCTGGGTTGTTATGGAATGAAGAAAAACTTTTTGGTATTTGCAGTTGTGCCCCTGTGAGTGTTTTTATTACACATGTGCGAATTTTAGTGGGCTTTTTGCAACCATACCCTTGGACTTTTTGGTACCAGTTACCAAAGGGTCCAAGAAGTAGGTTTTTATTACAAATAGGCCCCTGAGTGCCCCAGCCACGCGCCACGCGCGTGACTTGCTGGGTATTTTGCACCTGGGCCCCCAGATTCTCGGGTATTTGCACTTACGTCCCTGTGGACTGTGCCCCCTTTGCATTTTTGAATAAAATATCAAATCACCTCCAAATCCAATGAGATTTTGACACATGGCTCCTGCCATGGTGTAGAAATTTTAGGGATTTTTGAGGACATTTCTGATTTCGTTTAGTATTTTTAAAAATTCAAAAACAGCCTTTTTAGTCACTGTCTAGGTTTAAAAATACCAAAAAAATATAAAAACACCTCCAAAAATTCTAAAAATTTTAGTTACTGTTCTTTGCTTGTTGTTTGATTTTCTAGCCAATTTTGGCTATTTTTCATCACTTAAAAACCCTACAAATTGCAAAACCCTCAAAAACTCATAAAAATTATAGTAATTAATTTAAAAATCCAAAAACAATAATTAGGGTGCCTACATTTTCCTTATTCTATCTAGTATACAGGAAAATTACCTTCAGGGCTTTTTAAGATCCTTAAATATTTTATTTTTGGGTCTTAATTCTTGCTGGACAGAACCTTTCGGTTTTCGCACTGTTTGATTTTTAGAAAATAATTTACCCATTAGAAAAATACCAAAAATTAACCAAAAACACTTAAAAACATAAAAAAACATAAAAACATTTTTTCCTTAATTTTTGCATTATTTTTGGTGTGTTTAATAAATTGTGCAAGTGTGCTTGATTTTACTTTCTTTTATTTTCTTTATCTTTTAAAAATCCAAAAAAAAATATAAAAATTAATAAAAACCACTAAAAAACACTTTTCTTCTCTTTTATTTCATTTTCACTACTTCGTAGGCCCACGGCCAATCCGTGCTCCTTGTGTTCGACCCTGGGAGCTATACCAGGTTAATCCTATAGCTAGACCGCTCTATTTTGTGCTTGATTGTTTTTATCTGATTTGAGTGGTTGATTTTTCTTGATACACCTAGTCTACTTGATCGAGGTCGCAACGACCATTTTCAGACCTTTACCCCGATCGCTTAGGCTCATGGTTATCAGAATGGCGCCGTTGCCGGGGAGCACGGCTTAGTAGTGTTTTTATTTTCGTTTTTGTTTTCGCAGTTTTTCGCGGCTCTTCGGAGCTCGCGGCTTTTCGCGGTTTTTGTATTTAGTTTCCTTTTCGTTTTATTTTGTTTTATTTTGATTTTTTTGTTTAATTTTGTGTGAGTATTTTATTTTATTTTCATTTTTGCATATATACCCTCATTATTACTTTCATTCATTTTTCTTATTATTTGATTATTTTATTGGTCTGACCACTCTTCCTGTTTTCTTGCGAGGGCCCGAGGACCGCGGAGGCGACTTTCGAGGAGCCGGTGCAGCCGCGAGACTCGGAGGCGGCTTCCTTCTCTACGAAGCCGCAGGAGAGAGCGAGAGGAGAGAGTTGAGTGGAGTGAGGCAGTAGGATAGTTTTATTCATTCATTTATTATTAATTGTAATAATACAGGCCTCTAACTGTGGACTTGGACTGTTAGACTTAGATCGTAGCGGGTCTGTTTCGCCGAGCACCGGCGTGCTCGGGGGACCCATTAGGACCTGCGGTTTTTACGCGGCTTTTCTCGCGGTTTTTCTTTTTCTTTTCTTACTGTCATTTTCCGGATTTTTCGCGGTTTTTGCTCGAGCCCCTAGACATAGGATTTTTGTTGATTGTGACGTAAGATCTCTAAGGCCCAACACTTAATAGAATATCTGTTCCTATAGAACGTAATTGGACCTTACTAAAATTCACTGAAAAAGTTAGTTTAATTGGATTTGAGACCACGTGCCGTTAGGAGTCACATACAGCGCTGGCAGGACCCGTTGTGGCGGGCACCGAGTGACTCCCAAGATCGGACTCCGGACTCGATTCGGTTAACTAACTATTGTTCTTCACGATCAATAGAAGTTGCTTGTCTAAGGCCGATTTTTACCGTTGCATCATATAGCTTAGTTTACTTTTCTGTCTTTATTTTATGCGCGGATCATTTTGCATGTAGAGAGCTGGCGACAGGTACGCATTTCTGACTTTGCATGCATCATTGATTTTCTCGTGCATCGGCTTTTTCGTCTTCTCCCCCCGTTTTTGGACTTAATAACCAGGAGAACCGAAAAATTCGTTAGGCGATTTTGTTTGCTTGAAAAATACCTAAAAAGAAAAATCATAAAATTGGGACTGTTTAAAATTATTGATCTTAAAACACGCTCACCCTAAAATTCTGTCTTGGGGAGAGCAACCCCCTCATTGATTGGTTTGCTTGTGCGAGAGAGTGACCCCGAACACTAGGTAGAGCCCACCGTTGCGAAACCTGGCTGATTACTGACTCATCCGTGCGGGCCAGTCGGTTGGGTTAGCAGCGGATATCCCAACAGGTCACGTAATCGCTCTGCTATCTTGATTGTTCACCAAAATAAAATCGACAAGATAATTTGACCGAACTTTTACGGTCTTCAGCTCGCGTTGCGTTGGTGAACCAGGGGTTTGTTTTCTGATCGTAATTTTTCCAGATCTCATCCGCCTTACTCGCTAGATCAAGATGATGGGTAGACGATCTCTTAGGCAGCCTTTGGTTGCACCGCTTTCGGGCGCGTCTACCACATCATCTAGGTTGGCTCGCGAGAGCTCGGACCCGCTCTCCGAGCCCGAGTATGATTCCACCCTGTTCCCCCTCGACCCCCTTTCTGACCGACCTGAGAGATATGAGCCCGAGGAGAGACTGATTCATTTGACGACACCTGAGTTGGGCTCATTTGGTTTTGCAGACGTCGAGATGGCCGGCGCAGGCAGTTCAGACGATCACTCCCGCCCTGAGCACTTCGTTTTAGACCAGGGAGCGATCAACTCCACCCTGATAGCATCTTTAGAGACAGTCCAGCAGCAGCTCCGCGATCAGGGAGCTTTTATGATAGAGATGAGGCGTGAGATGGAGAGGCTCAGAGCAGAGAGAGATGCACAGAGCGAGCCCGAGGAGCCCGATGAGGCACAGGCACGAGCCGCAGCAGCAGCAGCAGCAGCCGCGGCCGCCGCCGCAGCGGCAGCAGCCGCAGGAGGAGCAGGACCACCTAGACCGATGAGGGATTTACACAATCCCGGCTCTACACTGATGCACCACTGGGTGGTGGTTCCGGCTATCGTGGGGGACTTCAAGTTCCCCCCGAACACCTTGCAGATGCTTCCGCGGTTCCATGGACTGGCTACAGAGGAGCCCCACCTCCACCTACAGGAGTTCTTGATGATTTGCAGTACTGTCCACGACAGGCATGTGGACCAGGATACCATACGGATGATTGCTTTCCCCTTCTCCCTAGCAGACAGAGCAGCCACCTGGCTGAAGCATTTGGGGAGATTTGTCTACACCTGGGAGCAGCTCCGCACCGAGTACTTGAACAAGTACTATCCACTCGGGCGGACGAACGCAGCGAGGGCCCTGATCAGCAACTTCTCCATGTTCCCCAACGAGCAGTTCCACGAGGCTTGGGAGAGGTTCAGGGAGCTTCTGGACAGATGCCCACACCACGATATCACGAAGCCGAACCTAGTTCAGAGCTTCTTCAGTGGGTTGTCACCAGAGCTACAGGGCCTGGTGAACGCTTCTTGTGGCGGGTCCTACTTCGCCAAGGACCATGACCAGGTCTGGGCTATTTTTGAGGAGATGGCAGAGAACTACATGGTCATGTCCCAGACCCGGCTCTACACGCAGAAGACCCAGCCACTTCAGCCAGGTCCCGTGCAGTACCAGAGGATCGCACGGGTCGATGCAGGTCCTTCCAGTTCGTCTGCAGCAGCAGCAGCACAGGCAGAGTCGTCAGCTGCAGACATGGGCATCATCAGCGAGAAGCTGGACCGCATGGAGTTGATAGAGAAGAAGCAGTGCCAGAGCATAGCACAGATGGATCAGATGGCACAGGTCTTGAGCGACCTGAAGACACAGCTCATGTGTCTCCAGGAGACACAGACGGCTTCTCAGCCCCGTCTTCAGTCGCGAGGCGACTCCGGCAGCAGCAACAGCTCGTCCCAGCGCTCCAGCGCCCCAGCGCAGCCTAGACAGGTTCACCTTGTACAGGCGGAGCCGTACCAGCAGCCGCAGCCTACCTACCAGTCCCCACCATCTCCAGAGATGCAGATGGTGGTCTACCAGCCGGATCAGCCGTTGGCAGTACTGCCCCCAGCCCCCTTAGATGCAGAGCCGTTGATGGATGTCAACGGGATCTGGTACGACCGTCCCCAGCCTGGGATCCGACGAGACCATCCCGGATTCAGGTAGGGGAGTGGTGGTGCCCAACCCCAGCAGCAGCCGTCAGGTCAGGGAGGGCAGTACTCCCAGCCGAGAGACCATCACCAGCCGCAGCAGCAGCCCCCATCCTACCAGCAGCAGTCGTCCTATGGTCCTCGTCCCTATCAGCAGGGACAGTCTTGGAGGCGTGAGCAGCAGGCTCACCCGGGATATCAGCACCAGCAGCAGCCTCCGTCCTACCCTTCTCACCCACAGCAGTACCAGCAGCCTCACCCACAGAGAGGCTACCCGTCGGGCTCCCACGAGAGCCCTGCCTTGGACGACATCGCCCGCCTCCTCACGGACCAGCAGGCGACATTTCGACGGGAGATGGATGAGTTCCGCCAGGAGATGCGGGACCTGGTGAGAGGGAAGGCCGCCATACCTGCACAGATAGAGCCCAATCCGAACAACCTGAAGCGGAAGTCTGAGCAGGTAGTACATACTGAGTTAGCCACTCCTAGCGATCCATTTGATGATACTTCTTCAGATCTTTTTGATGTTGATTTTGCCACGCTTAGGAGCGGTAGGACCCCAGCCGGCGGCGGCGCCTCAGCTGAGCACCATCCCGAGGCGCCACAGGAGGAGGAGAGCGGTACTGAGGCCGCTCCAGATGATGACGGTGGTACTGAGGCCACCAGAGATGCTGATCCCACCGGCGGTACTGAGGTCGCCACTTCACCAGATCTAGGAGGTGGTACTGATGCCACCCCAGCAGCAGCCGAGCCAGTGAGCGGTACTGATGCCGCTCGACGTCTACCTTCGCCAGCAGCAGCAGAGCAGCCCATCCGTGGTGGTACTGAGGCCACCGGTGTTTGTAGAGAGAGATCTGATGTTGTTTTTCCTCATGGTCATGTATCTCAGGATTCTGTGATGAATAAAGGAAAAGGTTTACATTATTTTGGTCCCACTGTGGTGCATGATGTATGTGTGGATCCGGTCCTCGAACCGCGTAGATCTTTTCGTGGTCCTTCATCTGAGAAGGACCCAGTGATCCCCTTCCCTAGAGCCCTTCAAATGGGGAAGGGGAAGAAAAAAGAAAATACCAAAAAGAGAGAGTTTGAGGAGTTCAGCCAGAACATGATTGACCGCTTCCACATCCAGCTGACACTCCAGGAGGCTTTGCAGCACATCCCCCTCCTCCAGAGATCTTTGAGAGAGAGGACTACAGTTAGGAGGAGGAGGAGGAACCACACTTCAGAGATCCATGTGCCGACCAAAGCCACGTGCTTTGCGATTCAGAACCGACTGCCAGCCAAGAGGCCAGATTCAGGGGCCCCGTATGTCAGATGCCAGATCAGTGAGCAGAGGTTCGACCGTACTCTTTTAGATAGCGGATCTTCGATCAACCTACTTCCGGCAGCCCTTCTCGACCGCTTCGAGTTGGGCACTCTTCGACAGAGCAGGACAGTCCTTCAGTTCGCTGATCGATCTGTCAAGAGGCCGAAGGGGTTGTTACGAGACGTTATCGTCACGATTCAGGGTTTGCAATTCCCCGTGGACTTCGTAGTGTTGGACATGGAGATCCCTGAATCAGTGGCTGATACCCCCATCATCCTTGGTCGTCCGTTCTTGGCCACAGCCAAGGCGGTGACTGATCATGATAGCGGGAAGGTGTACTTTCGCGTCCAGGGCGAGAGTATACAAATAGAGACGGTCGAGGACTACAGAGCCAGATCCAGATCCCGCTCAGATGCCAGTACCGACTCAGAGCAACTGACAGACGCAGAGGCAGACATCCACCAGGACTGTGATTTTGTGATCACAGATGATGAGGCAGCTTGGGCAGACCTGGAGTCACAGGCTACCCTCTCACTTTCAGACACAGCTGATGCAGAGATGATAGCAGAGGAGAGTCTGGAGAGCACAGACCTGGTTCAGGATACTATTGCGGCAGCAGGGCCGGTTCTCGATCGCAGCACAGCGATTAGTGATGGTGGTGCTGAGGCCACCTTGTTTTCCGGTGGTACTGATGCCACCGAGTCTGATGCAGATCCCTCGGATTCAGAGTCTGATTGGGCCGATTGTTATGATCAGATGCCAGACCTGAGTTCACCTGAGCCTAGAGAGGAGGAGGTAGAGGCAGAGCAGAGCAGAGACAGTGCAGTTGAGCCGCCTTCTCCCGACCCAGTTTGCGAGAGTACACTTTCACTTTCCCAGGCAGATTTGGCAGACCTTGCAGCGTTTACTCAGTTTCTTCCACAGCCAGATTTGCCAGCACCCAGCATACCAGAACTGAAGCCGCTCCCTACTTCGCTGAAGTATCGATTCCTTGCGGGCGATCCTGAGATGTACCCAGTCATCATCTCAGCTGAGTTGACTGGAGAGCAGGAATCCCGTCTGATGGGGGTTCTTGAAAAGAACCGCAAGGCGATCGGATGGAGCGTAACAGATCTCCATGGGATTGATCCATCAGTGTGCTCCCACCACATCTATCTCGAGGATGGGGCGAAGCCGTCGCGTGAGTTCCAGCGGCGTCTGAACCCCAACCTGAGAGAGGTTGTCATGAAGGAAATATCGAAGTGGTGGGGTGCAGGTTTTATTTATCCCATTTCCGACTCCAAGTGGGTTAGCCCCTTGCATGTGGTGCCCAAGAAGACGGGCATCACGACTGTGATCAGTGAGTTGGGAGAGGAGATTGCTACACGAGTACCCACCTCTTGGAGGGTTTGTGTTGACTACAGGAGACTCAACCAAGCCACCAAGAAGGACCATTTCCCCCTGCCTTTTATTGACCAGATCATTGAGAGACTGGCAGGGAAGAGCCACTATTGCTTCCTGGATGGGTACTCGGGCTACAACCAAGTGGCCATCGCTCCTGAGGATCAGGAGAAGACCACCTTTACCTGTCCCTTTGGCACATACGCTTTCCGACGCATGCCATTTGGGCTATGCAACGCTCCTGCGACTTTTCAGAGGTGCATGCTGTCGATATTCTCGGACATGGTAGGGGATTGCCTAGAGGTCTTCATGGACGATTTCTCGGTCTACGGCGACGGATTCGACTCCTGTCTTGACTGCCTAGACCGGGTACTCCAGCGATGTATTGAGTACAACTTGGTGCTATCTTGGGAGAAGAGTCACTTTATGGTGACTCAAGGGACGGTGCTTGGCCACATCATCTCCAACAGGGGCATGGAGGTGGACCCGACCAAGGTCGATGTCATTAGAAAACTCACACCACCGTCCAATTTGAGGCAGCTACGGTCATTTCTGGGGCATGTTGGATTCTACAGGAGATTCATTCAGGATTTTAGCAGGATTGCCCGACCGTTGACTGACCTCTTGACGAAAGACACCGAGTTCCTTGTCGATGACAAGTGTCTTTCGTCGTTTGCTACTCTCCAGAGATGTGTGATTGAGGCTCCTGTCCTCCAGCCACCTGATTGGTCTCTCCCATTCGAGATCATGACGGACGCCTCCGATTTTGCCGTAGGGGCAGTGCTGGGACAGAGGAGGGATGGAGTACCATTTGCTATACACTATGCTAGCCGCACATTGGATTCCGCCCAGCGGAATTACACGGTCACAGAGAAGGAGATGCTAGCAGTAGTGTTTGCCCTAGATAAATTCAGATCATATATCATTGGATCCCGAGTGACTTTGTACACAGATCACACCGCCATCCGGTACCTCATGGCAAAGAAGGATGCCAAGGCCAGACTGACTAGATGGATCCTTCTACTCCAGGAGTTCGACATTGAGATTAAGGATAAGCCTGGAGTCAAGAATGTGGTGGCGGATCACCTCTCCCGTTTAGAACAGCCTGAGGAGACAGAGCAGATTGATCCGATCAGAGATACCTTCCCAGATGAGGCGATCCTTGCTATCGCCTCACTCCCATGGTATGCCGATATTGTGAACTTTCTCGTTGCTGGGAAAGTCCCACAAGATTGGCCCAGGCAGAGGCTTGAGACCTTCCTTGCGAAGGCCAAGTCTTACCATTGGGAGGATCCCATCCTTTACCACGAGGGAGGGGATAGCGTCTGGCGTCGGTGTATTCCTCAGGAGGAACACCATAGCGTCCTCACTTACTGCCACAAGCTTGAGGCAGGGGGACATCATTCTGGGAGGAGAACGGCACAGAAAGTGCTCCAATCCGGCTTGTGGTGTCCTACCCTCTTCAAGGACTCAGATGAGTTCGTGAAGAGGTGTACTGACTGTCAGAGGATGGGCACTTGTGGACAGCGTGATATGATGCCGATGCAGCCCATTCACTTCTGTGAGGTTTTTGACGCATGGGGCATCGATTTCATGGGTCCATTCCCTAAGAGTCAGGGATTCGAGTACATTCTGTTGGCCGTCGATTATGTGAGTCGTTGGGTGGAGGCTATCCCCGCCCGAGCCGCTGATGCTAGGACAGTTTGCAGATTTTTGAGGAAGCACATCATTACGCGGTTCGGGGTTCCACGAGTTCTTATTTCTGATGGGGGATCTCACTTCATCAACGACCAGGTGAAGGCACTTGCTACCGAGTTCGGCATAGACCATCGTGTTGCTACACCGTACAATCCACAGACGAATGGTCTAGCCGAAGTGTCGAATAGGGAGATCAAGACTATTCTGCAGAAAGTCGTCCGCCCTGACCGAAAGGATTGGTCACAGCTATTGGACTCGGTCTTGTGGGCATATAGGACGTCTTTCAAGACACCTTTGGGCACATCTCCCTTTCGCCTCGTGTATGGCAAGCCCTGTCACCTACCAGTTGAGCTGAGGCACAAGTCACTTTGGGCAGTTACAGACATTCTTATGGATCCAGATGGTATAGGAGACCAGAGGAGGGCAGAGCTAGCTGCCCTGGAAGAGCTTAGAGATGCAGCTTTCTCAAGCAGCTACATTATAAGGAGAAAGTCAAGGAGTGGCATGATTCTCATATCAGCCACAAACATTTTGAGATTGGACAGAGAGTATGGATGTTTGATGCGAGGCTTAGATTATTTCCAGGGAAGCTACAGAGCAAATGGAAAGGACCTTATCTGGTTCGGAAGGTACACGACAACGGTAGCATCGACATATCTGAGTTGTCTTCTGAGAGTACCTTCCGAGTGAACGGCCAGCGGCTCAAGCCATTTCTAGATCATGAGCCGTGGGTCGCTGATCTTGCCCCTATTCATTTTGCGTGAGATGTGGTCTTTGACTCACATCTAATGCATCTCACGCCTGAGCTTTACTGATCCTCCGCTGTACATAGATCCAGATGTCCATATCAGCACATTCTTTAGTCCCACATCCCTTTCTCCATCTTATGATTATGCTATACTTAGGGTGCACTTTACCCTAAGTATAGGGGGGATGTGAGACATTTTGAGTATTTCTTTTGTTTCTGTCTACCCTTGTTTTGCTGCCTATACTTGGGGGCATTTCACCCTAAGTATAGGGGGGGTAGACCCTGTACATTCTCCACTCGGGTTTCCCTTCGTGTACAGCCTGCTATACTTAGGATTACTTGATCCTAAGTATAGGGGGAAGACCCGAGATCCTTTTCACTTCTCATCTTCTTTTGTATAGCCTTTCTTTTCACTTCCCTATACATAGCACGAGTTATGTCTTCTTCATCGCTCTTGACTCTGAGGACATCGTTCGAGCTAAGTATAGGGGGGTGTGTATATATTTCATATATACTTTAGCCATAACTCGTACTTTGTGTGAGTGTGTTAATAAATAAAAATGGCTAAAAACCACAAAAATTAAAAATTTTTCATGTACATAATCTTCTTTTATTTGCACATACATAGCTAGTGTACAAATTATTTTTGTAAAAATGATTTCAAAAATCTTTTGTGTGTAAAGCTGGTGTAAATATTTTTTGTATCAAAATTATGTATATAGCACAAAATTTTTCCAAAATGTTTTGAAAAATCAAAAGTTTGCAAAAATCTTGTGTAAATGTGTGTGAATATCTCTTTGCAAAACTTGCACTTCATGCATCATCACTCATGATTTCAAAACATTTTTCAAAAATTTTTGCATGATTGTAAAATTTATGTAAATATGCATCTTTTTGTACATTGGTATATAGTTTTTCTGGATGATAGTTGACATTTAAACTAGCCTGGAATCAAATTGAGAAATGGAGCTTGATTAAGATCTTAATCCACCTAATTCTAAGAGGAACCTTATAGGGCTTAGGTTTAAGGCTTTTCAGGTCCATGGTGACTTAATTCTTTGAGTCCACTAGGCTATGATCACATGTCATCTCAATGAGCCTAAGTAGAGCACTTAACAACAACACATGACTCATATAGATTATGGCTTTACTTGGACAACCGCACTATGCACCGAGCTCTCTACGGATGAGGTGGTGAGGAGGCAGTCTTCCTTGGCTTGGGGTAGCATATGAGGGTAGTACTTCTAGGCGGAACCTCTCTTCTTCATTTAGTGAAGGAAGTGCGTCTCAACTTGGTCTGGTTGCCATGAAGTCTAACGACGGGAGTTGTGGGTTGCAATAAAGCTTCAAAAGAGGGATAGTCTACTGGCTCAAGAGGAAAAACTCCTTGTATATATGCTGCACATGTACATGTTGTATAGATGCACTCGAAAAAAAATGTGAAAAAGAAAAGAACTCCAAAAAAGTGGTGGGTCTGAGAGAAAATGATAATCCCACCGGAGTATGTATATAAGTGCAATAAGCAAAGCTTGGTTTCATGATCCACCTGTTGTAGCTTGCAGCAGGGAGACTTGGCTACACTGGTCAAGCTCCCAAGGGTACTTGGCTACACTGGCCTTGACCCATTCTCTTCTTCCCCCTCTTCTTGAGCCGGTTGTGCTTGAACTTAGAAGGGAATACCCCGCTCCTCGAGGAAAGAGTGGCCAGATTGAGGTCATAGAGTTACCTTGTTGGGGAGGGTTGTCAAGTTGCCATTTCTGAGGTGGAGAGCTTAGACCTCACTTTCACAGGACAAGAAAAGATTCATGGTCTTCAGGGTTTGTGATTGATGACTTGTTCTGATCCGGAGCATTGAGGAGTCTTGATTATAGATTAGTGGAACTTGGAGGCTGTTAGGTTTTAAGCTTAAGTCTAAATAAGGTTCCGACACATCAATAATCCAAAGATCTGATTAAGCTCCATACCTCAATTTAATAAAGGCAAGTTTAATAATCAACCTTGATCCATGTACATTCTCTTTTTCTTTTTCTTTCTTTTGCACTTCTTTTTCAAATAAGTGTTTGCTAAGGGACTAGCAAAGTATAGTATAGGGGGGTGATGAATACCCATTCATCACTCTTTATTCTTATATTTTAGCTACAAAAACCTATGCAAATGCATGTAGATATGTGTAAATAGGCAAAGTTAGCGAAAGCATGCATGTTTGTAAATATAAATAATTAGCATGTTTTTGTGCAAAAATAAAAGAATAAAGAAGAAAAAGAAAAAGAGGGAAATATTTAGAATAAATATTGAGCAACCTAACCCAAGGGAAGGCTCAGCATGGGCCTGACCGCATAAAAACCAAGTAGAGGGAGATAGGGGCTCACATATGTGTAAATATTTATGTAAATAAATAAATAATATTTTCCTCATCCAAAAATACACTTGTATATATTTTGTATATATTTAGAAACTATTAAAAACAAAATAAAAAGTTAAGAATCAAAAAGACCAAAAAGAACCCTTACACCATGTGCACATAGACCACCACCCTTATTTATTTCACCTTGTAAATACACTTATTTATTTCCAAAACTTTTTGTAAATATTTTATGGTATATATTGTACATAAAATAAATAAAAAGAATCAAAACAAAAATCAAATAAAAAATTACAAAATTAAAAACACAAAAACATCTTGTATATATACCATGTACATAAATGTATATAACTAATTAATTAACCCATGTATAAAAAAATAAAAATAAAATAAAAATGGCTTTTTATTCCTCATTTTATCCTATAAATAAATAAAATATAAAATAGGAATAAAAATGTATAAAAATAACTAATTAAAAATCAAAAATCAAAAATCAGTATAATGTATATATACCTATGTATAGCTACTATGTATATACCTTATTTTTATTTCTAAAAATTTGTTAAAAATCACAAAAAAATAGAAAAAATTAAAACAAACATTTTTCATGTTTTAAGTTTTTGAAAATTCGGCCATTTAAGGCCCCAAAAAAATCTAATAAAATTTCAATAATTGGCGGGCTCTGATTGGTCCACGGGGGATTGTTGACCCCCGGTCAACACCTCCCCCAGGACCACCAGAGCCGCGGATCTGGGTTTCGACCCGACTTCTTCCCATTTCCCCCACCAGATCCGACCGCCAAATCATCAAACCCCGGGTCCGGATTGTCCCTCTTGCATCCGGCATGCTCGCCGGAGCCGCCCCCTCGGGATCCGCGCGCTCCCAAGCTCGCCCGATCATCGTCTTCCCGGACCCCTAGCACTATAAAGCCCGAGCTCAGCCGCCTTCTCCCGCCATCTTTGGCTCCCCATTCTCTCTCCCGTGACCTCCATCGCAACCAGCAAGGTGACAGCTTGCATTTGCCGGTGTCGCAGAGAGGAGGAGGTGCTCGGACCATCGATCCGGCTGCCTCGCGCCGCCGTGCTCCGACGTTCAACCGGAGCTCGAGCCTCGGGCGTTGACGACCCTTGAGGCAAGGACCAGGAGCTAGCTAAGCTCCAGCATAGTCTCCAGCATCACCCAGGTAACCTTCGTTCCTTCTTGTTTAGTCTAATTTCCGATTTCGCCCAAATCCATCCTCCGACGTGTTCCCTTGATTCCGGCCTACTCGTGCATTATTTCGATCATCGGAACCCCCACACACCTTCGCCGTTCCTCCACGCACGTTCTTCGCACTGTCACTCAACCCAGCTCGCCCCGGAGCTGGGAGTCGAGCTCCACCATCTTCCGCTCGCCGGAGCTCCTTCGCACCGACCCACCGGCCACTTTCACCTCGCTTCTTCGGGTCGAGGCACTTTGCCCTCGACTCGCGAAGCTTTTGGCGTGTTTTGCAGGGCAAGAGGAGGGCATCTGAGCCCCCCTCACATTCAGGCCGAAGGCTCACCGTCGCCGAGCTCGCCGGAGCCCCTCCAGGGCTCAGGTGGGCCATCGGAGGCTACCACTAGCTGCGGGGCTTCACCGCGGACCTGTTCCGATCCTTAGCAACAGCTGAGGAGGACTGCAGCTCACGCACGAGGCCGGCGAAGTTCGCCGGCGTCGTGTTCTTCCACGATCCTCCAGCACCGTCCGATGGCTCCCAAGCTCCAGTTTTAATCCCAGCCGTCCATCTTCCGAGGAGCTACAGCCGTCGATTATCCAGAGGGGCTCATCTGGACCATCAAGCAGAGAGAGGGACTCCACCGCACCTGAGCCGACCGATCTTCCACGTGGCCCCCTCTGCACCGTCGATCGGGCCCAGGAGCTGAAGAAGAGAAGCGCCAGCCATCTAGGACCGCCCGATCATCCACGTGGCGCGCATCTGGCCGTCGACGAATAAAGGGGTAATTTACTTAGGGCCCCCTCTTAGTTTGTCTTTTTATTTCTAGTCCTGTAAATATTTTTAGAACTTTATTTACGTAGGGCAAATTGCATTGTGGACCTCGTGTTTGTTGAGATTTGCATGTATGCCCCTGTGTGTATGAGACCACGTGCGTCGTCACGTGTAGCTTAGGGTTATTTGCATTTCCTTCCCTGTAGTTCTGGGTTGTTATGGAATGAAGAAAAACTTTTTGGTATTTGCAGTTGTGCCCCTGTGAGTGTTTTTATTACACATGTGCGAATTTTAGTGGGCTTTTTGCAACCATACCCTTGGACTTTTTGGTACCTGTTACCAAAAGGTCCAAGAAGTAGGTTTTTATTACAAATAGGCCCCTGAGTGTCCCAGCCACGCGCCACGCGCGTGACTTGCTGGGTATTTTGCACCTGGGCCCCCAGATTCTCGGGTATTTGCACTTACGTCCCTGTGCACTGTGCCCCCTTTGCATTTTTGAATAAAATATCAAATCACCTCCAAATCCAATGAGATTTTGACACATGGCTCCTGCCATGGTGTAGAAATTTTAGGGATTTTTGAGGACATTTCTGATTTCGTTTAGTATTTTTAAAAATTCAAAAACAGCCTTTTTAGTCACTGTCTAGGTTTAAAAATACCAAAAAATATAAAAACACCTCCAAAAATTCTAAAAATTTTAGTTACTGTTCTTTGCTTGTTGTTTGATTTTCTAGCCAATTTTGGCTATTTTTCATCACTTAAAAACCCTAAAAATTGCAAAACCCTCAAAAACTCATAAAAATTATAATAATTAATTTAAAAATCCAAAAACAATAATTAGGGTGCCTACATTTTCCTTATTCTATCTAGTATACAGGAAAATTACCTTCAGGGCTTTTTAAGATCCTTAAATATTTTATTTTTGGGTCTTAAGTCTTGCTGGACAGAACCTTTCAGTTTTCGCACTGTTTGATTTTTAGAAAATAATTTACCCATTAGAAAAATACCAAAAATTCACCAAAAACACTTAAAAACATAAAAAAACATAATTACATTTTTTCCTTAATTTTTGCATTATTTTTGGTGTGTTTAATAAATTGTGCAAGTGTGCTTGATTTTACTTTCTTTTATTTTCTTTATCTTTTAAAAATCCAAAAAAAAATATAAAAATTAATAAAAACCACTAAAAAACACTTTTCTTCTCTTTTATTTCATTTTCACTACTTCGTAGGCCCACGGCCAATCCGTGCTCCTTGTGTTCGACCTTGGGAGCTATACCAGGTTAATCCTATAGCTAGACCGCTCTATTTTGTGCTTGATTGTTTTTATCTGATTTGAGTGGTTGATTTTTCTTGATACACCTAGTCTACTTGATCGAGGTCGCAACGACCATTTTCAGACCTTTACCCCGTCGCTTAGGCTCATGGTTATCAATATCATGGTACAATAAATCATAAAAATGTAATGCAACATTCAAAGCTTCATATCTACTCAAAATGAACCAAACCCATTTTTAATGTACTCGATATAAAATTATCTTTAAATGAAGATGGTGGTTTCATTAAAATCAGAATCAAGATGTGAAAGTCGGCATTTTGAGGTACCAGTGGTAGTTGTACAACTGTAAATTTTTTATTTATATATGTTTTTGTATTTTCTCAATATCTATATTTTTTTACTATTCATACTATATTTTATGAATTTTATATTAAATATACATAAAAACTACAAAAGTTAAAAATACTCGAAAATAAATATGTATATTAAATATATGTGTGAAAAAAATCTTAAACCACATGCATTTTATATAAAGGGTTTATTTGGGATAGCCCCAGGATTGAGCCAACTTGACTATTCCCATCCTTATTTTTTATTTATTAAGGTATTTTATGAAAACACCTTTGGGGGGGATTCAGTCGGCCTTTTGGTGTACCATTGGTAGTTGTACAGTTTTAAATTACATATTTACATTTAATTTCTTGTATTTTCTCATTATTTGTACTTCTACTATTTTCCCTACATTTTATAATATTTATATAAAATACATATAAATACTACAAAATTTAAAAAACTTGAAAAAATAAATATGTAAAAGCCAGCCTTTTAGGGCACCATTGGTAGATGTACAATTGCAAATTACCTATTTATATTTTATTTTTTTGTATTTTCTCATTAGTTGTATTTTTACTATTTTCCTTATATTTTATGATATTTATATAAAATACATATAAAAATTATAGAAGTTGAAAATACAAAAAAATAAATATCTATATTAAAGAATTATTTAAAAAAATACCTTAAACCACACATGTATTTTATATAAAGGGTTTAATGGGGCTACCCTCGGGGGAGCCAACTTGGCTATATCCACCCTTATTTTTTATTTCATAAGGTATTTTATGAAAACACCCGGGACGAGGTGATTCACTCCATTCGATGGGAATATGTTCTATTCAAATTTTATGTAAAATAGACATTTCTAACCCATTTATCTATTAGGGATCAAGTTCAATAATTTTAAGACTGATATAATTTGACGGTCTTGAGTGGGATAGGAGTGTCGAATTGTGTCGAAATTTAAAATGAGAACATGGTATTTTATAGTGATATAAATCCCCTCAAGTATTTTCATAAATATCTTAAGAAATAAAAAATAAGGGTTGGGATAAGCAAGTTGGCTCCCCTAAGGGGTAGCCAAATTAAACCCTATTATAAAGAATTTAATGGGCTTACCTCTTGAGGGGAGCAAACTTGGCTATCCCCGCCCTTATTTTTTTATTTCTTGGGGATCCAGTCAACTAGATGACAAAATGTTCTCAATAAAGTTTCATATAAAAAACATATTCCTAATTGTTTTATCTACAAATGGTCGATTTCAACAATTTTATGACCGTTAAAATTTAACAGATTTGATGGATGGGATATGAGTATCGAATTGAGTCGACATTTCAATGAGAAAATAGTACCATATAGTAATCTAAATTCCCTTGGGTATTTTAGGAAAATACCATAAGAAATAGAAAAATAAGGGTGGAGGTAGCTAAGTTGGCTCCCCCCTAAGGGTAGCTCCATTAAACCCTATCGTAAGTAGGAGAATTTATATATATATATATATAAACATAAAAATATAATAAAAATATATTTAAAACTCTTAAAATATATAAAAATAAATGAAATAAAAAAGGAATATATATATATATATATTTTAAAAAAATGCATACTTATATATGTAGGTATAATGTACCTATAATGTAAATATAACTATTTATTTATGCCTTTTAATAATGATTTAAGAATAAAAATAAAAATTTATTTATAATCCTTAATAATATGTTAAATTAATAAATATAAATAATGTAACTTATTTATGAAAGTAAAAAATTTAAAATATTGATGAACGCAAAAATGACTACTCGGATAAAGGTGCTAAACGGTCGTTGCGACCCAAGCAATCAAATGCGTACAATCAAGAAAATTAGACCACCAAGATAGATAAAATCACTCAAAACACGAAAGCGGTCATGCTATTAGATTAACCTGGTATAGCGACCAGGGTCGATCACAAGGAGCACGGGTTGGCCTCTCGGCCTACGAAGTAGTCAAAAAGAAAAATAAAATAAAAGAAGCAAATATTTTTTGGTGGTTTTTAATTATTTAATATTTTTTTTGGATTTTTAATGAATTAAGAAAATAGGAAAAGTAAATAAACACACACTTCAACAAATTATTAAAAGCAATAAAAATCAACCAAAAATTCAAACAAAAATATTTTTATGTGTTCTATAATTTTTAGTGTTTTTTGTGAATTTTTGAGAATTTTCTGATGTTTATTTGATTTTCTAAAAATCAAAAAGTGACTCAAACAGTAGGTACTGTCCAGCCGAGCTAAAAGGGCCTAGATAAAATATCTAAAGGCCCCAAATTAGCTGGAAGGTAATTTTCCTGTAAAGAGAATAAAACAAGGAAAATTTAGGCACCTATTTTATTATTTTTGGATTTTTGGTTTAATTACTAGAAATTTTATAAGGTTTTAGGTGTTTTTCAATTTTTAGGTGTTTTAGATAATGAAAAGTAGCCAAAATTGGCTAGAAAATCAAGCTAAGCAAACCAAACAGTAGACAATTTTTGTGGAATTTTTAAATGAGTTTTAATATTTTTTTAGGGTTTTTAAAGTTAGACAGTAGTAAAATTAAGTGTTTTTGATTTTTTAAAAATATCAAGTGAAAACAAAAATGTCCTCAAAAATCCTAGAACATTTTACACTATGGCAGGGGCCATGTGTCCAATTTTCGTTGGATTTGGAGGTAATTTGCTATTTTATTCAAAAATAAAGAGGGGGCACAGTGCAGACGGACCAAAGTGCAAATACCTAGGAGTCTGGGGGGTCTGGTGTAATTAACCCAGCGAAACACGTGCTACGCACGTGTCTGGGGCACTCAGGGACCTATATGTAAGAAAAATAAGTTCCAAGGGCTTATTGGTAACAGGTACCAAAAGTCCAGGGACCTATTCGCAAAATACCCAAAAAATCACGCACATGTTCAAATGTATCACGCACAGGGGTATAACTGCAAATAATTAAAAACTTTCATTCAATTGATAACAACCAGAACTACAGGGTAGATAATGTAAAAAGCCCAACAGATCACGTGTCGATGCACGTGTCAGACCACACACAGGGGCATATCGGTCAATACATGCAATCACAAGGGTTTCTATGCAAATATTCCCAAAACTAAACAACTAAACGAACTAATTACAGGACTAAATGCTAAATGAAATAAACTGAAGGGCCTAAGGGTAGTTTACCCTTTATTAATGAAGCGGGTGGATGGAGACCACGTGGATCATCTGACGGTGGCGAACGACGGGCGCTCCAGATCTCTCCTCCTCAGATCGAACGGTGACGGTTGCTCCTGCGATGGACAGCCCTGATGAAGACTGGAGCTGGAGGGACGATCGAACGGCGGCTGAAGGTCGAGGAAGAACAGGTGGCCGACGAACTTCGCCGTCCCAGTGCGAGCGCTCCTGACCTCCTCGCGGGGCGCTGATGATCGGAACAGGTCGGGTGTGGGCCTCCGCGTCGGATAGGAGTCTCCGATGACCCAGCCGAGCTCTGAGGAGCTCGGGCGAGGTCGGCAGAGCTGCGCCTCCTGGCTGGATGTCGAAGGACCTCAGATGGCCTTCGTTCGACCTGCAAAGCAATCTAGAAGACTCGCGGGTCGAGGGCAAACTGCCTCGACCCAGTTAGGTGGAGTGGCGGTGGACGATGGGTCGCAGCGGACGAGCTCCGGCGAAGTGGGGACGGTGGAGCTCGAGCCCCAGCTCCTGTGCGAGCTGGGTTGGATGGGGATGTGGAGAAGGTGCGCGGGAAGACGGCGAAGGCTATGGCGATGCCCGATGATCGAATGGCGGTCGGAATCGATAGGAATCGGCGAAATGCGGCGGAGCGACGATTTGGGCGTAAACAAAAATCAAGGTTAAAGAAGGGTCTAAGGGATTACCTGGGTGGACGAGGAGACTGGGTAGGAGCTAAGGAAGCTTCTGGTCTTCGCCTCGAGGAGCGTCTCCCTCCGAGGCTCGATGCTCCTGCTGGTGGCGGAGCAACGGCTGCGAAGCTCGCCGGATCAATGGACACGCCTCCTCTCCTCGCTTCAACAGCGCCAAACGCGAGCTGTCACTCTCACGAGCACGCTGGAGCTCACAGGGGGTGGATTCGAATGACCAAAGATGAGATTCGAGGTGGCGGAGCAACGGCTAAATATGGGTGCGGGTCCGGCTAGAAGAGGTCGGGTAGGGTGATTGAGCGCGCGGATCCCGATGTGGATACCCCGGCGAGGGTCTCGGATGTGGCGTGGACGGATCTGACACGGGGTTTAGGTGAGAATCAATCGGGTTTAGGCGCTAGAAATTAGGGAAATCGGGCCGGGCGCCTAAGCCCGTGAGAAGTGGTCCTGGGGGGGTAGTTGACCGGGCGGTCAACAATCCCAAGACCAGTAGGAAGCGGCCACGTGGCTGGATCTTATAAGTGAAAATTAGGGTAGCTAGGGGCCGATTTAGCAAAAAGTTAAAACATGAAATATTTTTATTTTATTTTTTTCTATTTTTAGTGATTATAATAATTTTTTCGAAATAAAAATAAGGTATATACATAATATGTAATATATAGGTATATGTACACTATATAGGGTTTTTAATTTTTGATTTTTTTAATTATTTTTATGCTATTTTATATTTTATTTATTTTCATTATAAAATAAGGAATAAAAAGATATTTTTATTTTATTTTTATTATTCATATACATAGGTAAAATAAATACATATATACATTTATATACATGGTATATTTATAATATATTTTTGTGTTTTTAATTTTGTTATTTTTATTTTGTTTTTGTTTTAATTGTTTTTATTTTGTTTATTTACACTATATAGGATATTTACAAGAATTTTGCAAATTCATTTTATTTATTTATAAGGCTAAATAAATATAAAGGTGGTTCTATGTATAATGTGACCATGTACAATTTGTGTTTTTGTTTTCTTTTTAATTTTTTAAATTTTTATTTGGTTTTATATTTATAAATTTATGCAAATATTTACAAGCCTATTTTTGTGAGGAAAATATTTTTATTTTATTTACACATATATTTACACACATGAGCCCCTATCTCCCTCTACTTTGGCTTTTATGCGGTTAGGCCCATGCTGAGCCCTCCCTTGGGTTAGGTTGCTCAATATTTATTCTAAATATTTCCCTCTTTTTCTTTTTAATCTTTATTCTTTTATTTTTGCACAAAAACATGCTAATTATAGGTTTTTTACACAATGCATGCTTTTGGTAATTATTTCTATTTACACATATCTACATGCATTTGCAAAGGTTTTTGTAGCTAAAATATAAGAATAAAGAGTGATGAATGAGTATTCATCACCCCCTATACTTAACTTTGCTAGTCCCTTAGCAAACACTTATTTGAAAAAGAAGTGAAAAAGAAATAAAGAAAAAGAAAAAGAGAATATACATGGATCAAGGCTGATTATTAAACTTGCCTTCATTAAATTAAGGTATGGAGCTCGATCAGATCTTTGGATTATTAATGTGTCGGAACCTTATTTGGACTTAAGTCTAAAACTCAACAGCCTCTAAGTTCCACTAATCTATAACCAAGACTCCTCAATGCTCCAGATCAGAACAAGTCATCAATCACAAACCCTGAAGACCATGAATCTTTTCTTGTCCTGTGAAAGTGAGGTCTATGCTCTCCACCTCAGAAATGGCAACTTGACAACCCTCCCCAACAAGGTAACTCTATGACCTCAATCTGGCCACTCTTTCCTCGAGGAGCGGGGTATTCCCTTCTAAGTTCAAGTTTAACCGGCTCAAGAAGAGGAGGAAGAAGAGAATGGGTCAAGGCCAGTGTAGCCAAGTACCCTTGGGAGCTTGACCAGTGTAGCCAAGTCTCCCTGCTGCAAGCTACATCAGGTGGATCATGAAACCAAGCTTTGCTTATTACACTCTATATACTACTCCGGTGGGATTATCATTTTCTCTCAGACCCACCACTTTTTTGGAGTTATTTTCTTTTTGCACATTTTTTTTTCGAGTGCATCTATTCAACATATACATGTGCAGCATATGTACAAGGAGTTTTTCCTCTTGAGCCAGTAGACTATCCCTCTTTTGAAGCTTTATTGCAACCCACAACTCCCGTCGTTAGACCTCATGGCAACCAGACCAAGTTGAGACGCACTTCCTTCACTAAAAGAAGAAGAGAGGTTCCGCCTAGAAGTACTACCCTCATATGCTACCCCAAGTCAAGGAAGACTGCCTCCTCACCACCTCATCCGTAGAGAGCTCGGTGCATAGTGTTGGTGTCCAAGTAAAGCCATAATCTATACGAGTCATGTGTTGTTGTTAAGTGCTCTACTTAGGCTCATTGAGATGACATATGATCATAGCCTAGTGGACTCAAAGAATTAAGTCACCATGGACCTGAAAAGCCTTAAACCTAAGCCCTATAAGGTTCCTCTTAGAAGTTAGGTGGATTAAGATCTTAATCAAGCTCCATTTCTCAATTTGATTCCAGGCTAGTTTAAATGTCAACTATCATCCAGGAAAACTATATACATATGTACAAAAGATGATATTTACACAAATTTTACAATCATGCAAAATTTTTGAAAAAATGTTTTGAAATCATGAATGGATGATGCATGAAGTGCAAGTTTTGCAAAAAGATATTTACACAAATTTAAACAAGATTTTTGCAAACTTCTGATTTTCAAAACATTTTGGAAAATTTTTGTACTATATACATAATTTTGATACAAAAATATTTACACAAGCTTTACACAAAAGATTTTTGAAAACATTTTTACAAAAATAATTTGTACACTAGCTATTTATGTGCAAATAAAAGAAGTTTATGTACATGAAAAATTTTTAATTTTTGTGATTTTTAGCCATTTTATTTATTAACACACTCACACAAAGTACGAGTTATGGCTAAAGTATATATGAAATATATACACACCCCCCTATACTTAGCTCGAACGATGTCCTCAGAGTCAAGAGCGATGAAGAAGACATAACTCGTGCTAGGTATAGGGAAGTGAAAAGAAGGGCTATATACAAAGAAGAAGAATGAAATAGAAAAGTCAAGAGGGTCTCGGGTCTTCCCCCTATACTTAGGATCATGTAATCCTAAGTATAGCAGGTTGTATACTAAGGGAAAAACCGAGTGGAGAATGTACAGGGTCTACCCCCCCTATACTTAGGGTGAAATATCCCTAAGTATAGGCAGCAAAATAGGGGTAGCAAGAAACAAAAGAAATACCCAAAGGTCTCACATCCCCCCTATACTTAGGGTAAAGTGCACCCTAAGTATAGCATAATCATAAGATGAAGAAAGGGATGGGAGACTAAAGAATGTAGTGATATAGACATATGGATCTATACAAGGCGGAGGATCAGTGAAACTCAGGCGTGAGATGCATTAGATGTGAGTCGAAAGACCACATCTCACGCAAAATGAATAGGGGCAAGATCAGCGACCCGCGGCTCATGATCTAGAAATGGCTTGAGCCGCTGGCCATTCACTCGAAAGGTACTCTCAGAAGACAACTCAGATATATCAATGCTACCGTTGTTGTGTACCTTTCTGACCAAGTAGGGTCCCTTCCATTTGCTCTGTAGCTTCCCTGGAAACAAATGAAGCCTCGCATCAAACAGCCATACTCTCTGTCCAATCTCAAAATGCTTGTGGCTGATATGAGAATCATGCCACTCCTTCACTCTCTCCTTATACTGTAGGCTGTTTGAGAAAGCTGTATCTCTAAGCTCTTCCAGGTCGGCTAACTCTGCCCTCCTCTGGTCTCCTACACCATCTGGATCTATAAGAATATCTGTAATTGCCCAAAGTGACTTGTGCCTCAGCTCAACAGGTAAATGGCACGGCTTGCCATATACGAGGCGAAAGGGAGATGTGCCCAATGGAGTCTTGAAAGACGTCCTATATGCCCACAAGACCGAGTCCAAAAGCTGTGACCAATCCTTTCGGTCAGGGCGGACGACTTTCTGCAATATCGTCTTGATCTCCCTATTCGACACCTCGGCTAGACCATTCGTCTGTGGGTGGTAAGGTGTAGCAACACGATGCTCTATACCGAACTCGCTAGCAAGGGCCTTCACCTGGTCGTTGATGAAATGAGACCCCCCATCAGAAATCAGAACTCGTGGAACCCCGAACCACGTGATGATGTGCTTCCTCAAAAATCTGCAAACTGTACTCGCATCAGCGGCTCGGGCGGGGATAGCCTCTTAGGGAATGGACCCATGAAATCGATGCCCCATGCATAAAAAACCTCACAGAAGTGAATGGGCTGCATCGGCATCATATCACGCTGTCCATAAGTGCCCATCCTCTGACAGTCAGTACACCTCTTCACGAACTCATCTGAGTCCTTGAAGAGGGTAGGCCACCACAAGCCGGATTGGAGCACTTTCTGTGCCGTTCTCCTCCCAGAATGATGTCCTCATGCCTCAAGCTTGTGGCAGTAAGTGAGGACGCTATGGTGTTCCTCCTGAGGAATACACCGACGCCAGACGCTATCCCCTCCTTCGTGGTAAAGGATGGGATCCTCCCAATGGTAGGACTTGGCCTTCGCAAAGAAGGTCTCAAGCCTCTGCCTGGGCCAATCTTGTGGGACTTTCCCAGCAACGAGAAAGTTCACAATATCAGCATACCACGGGAGTGAGGCGATAGCAAGGATCACCTCATCTGGGAAGGTATCTCGAATGGGGTCAATCTGCTCAGACTCCTCAGGCTGCTCTAAACGGGAGAGATGATCCGCCACCACATTCTTGACTCAAGGCTTATCCTTGATCTCAATGTCAAACTCCTGGAGTAGAAGGATCCATCTAGTCAATCTGGCCTTGGCATCCTTCTTTGCCATGAGGTACCTGATGGCGGTGTGATCTGTGTACAAAGTCACTCTAGATCCAATGATATAAGATCGAAACTTATCTAGGGCAAACACTACGGCTAGCATCTCCTTCTCTGTGACCGTGTAATTCCGCTAGGCGGAATCCAATGTGCGGCTAGCGTAGTGAATGGCAAATGGAACTCCATCCCTCCTCTATCCCAACACTGCCCCTATGGCAAAATCGGAGGCATCCGTCATGATATCGAATGGGAGAGACCAATCAGGCGGCTGGAGGACAGGAGCCTCAATAACACACTGCTGGAGAGTCGCAAAGGACGAAAGACACTTGTCATCGACAAGGAACTCGGTGTCTTTCGTCAAGAGGTCAGTCAACTGCCGGGCAATCCTGCTGAAATCCTGAATAAATCTCCTATAAAATCCAACGTGCCCCAGGAATGACCGTAGCTGCCTAAAATTGGACGGTGGTACGAGTTTTCTAATGACATCAACCTTGGCCGGATCGACCTCCATGCCCCAGTTGGAGATGATATGGCCAAGCACCGTCCCTTGAGTAACCATGAAGTGACTCTTCTCCCAAGATAAAACCAAATGGTACTCAATACGTCCCTGGAGTACTCGGTCTAGGCAGTCAAGACAGGAGTCGAATCCATCGCCGTAGACCGAGAAATCGTCCATGAAGACCTCCAAACACTCCCCTACCATGTCCGAAAAGATCGACAGCATGCACCTCTGAAAAGTCGCAGGGGCATTGCATAGCCCAAATGGCATGCGTCAAAAGGCATATGTACCAAAGGGACAGGTAAAGGTGGTCTTCTCCTGATCCTCAGGAGCGATGGCCACCTGGTTGTAGCCCGAGTACCCATCCAGGAAGCAATAATGGCTCTTCCCTGCCAGTCTCTCAATGATCTGGTCAATAAAAGGCAGGGGGAAATGGTCCTTCTTGGTGGCCTGGTTGAGTCTCCTATAGTCAACACAGACCCTCCAAGAGGTGGGTACTCGTGTAGCAATCTCCTCTCCCGACTCACTGATCACAGTTGTGATGCCCGTCTTTTTGGGCACCACATGCAAGGGGCTGACCCACTTGGAGTCGGAAATGGGATAAATAAAATCTGCACTCCACTATTTTGATATTTCCTTCATCACGACCTCTCTCAGGTTGGGGTTCAGTCGCCGTTGGAACTCACGCGACGGCTTCGCCCCCTCCTCGAGATAAATATGGTGGGAGCACACTGATGTACTAATCCCATGGAGATCTGCTACGCTCCATCCGATTGCCTTGCGGTTCTTTTCAAGAACCCCCATCAAACGGGATTCTTGCTCTCCAGTCAGATCGGCGGAGATGATGACTGGGTACATCTCAGGCTCGCCCGCAAGGAACCGATACTTCAGCGAAGTAGGGAGCGGCTTCAGCTCTGGATAGCTGGGTGCTGGTAAATCTGGCCTCGGAAGAAGATGTGTGAGTGCTGCTAAGTCTGCCAAATCTGCCTGGGAGAAAGAAAGCGGACTCTCGCAAACTGGGTCTGGAGGAGGCTGCTCAACTGTGTTGTCTCTGATCTGCTCTGCCTCTACCTCCTCCTCATCTGAAGGCTCAGGTGGACTCAAGTCTGGCATCTGATCATCGCAATCTGCCCATTCAGACTCTGAATCCGAGGGATCTGCATCAAACACGGTGGCATCAGTACAACCGTAACACAAGGTGGCCTCAGCACCACCATCACTGCAAACCGTGTCGCGATCAAGAACCGGCTCTGCTGCCTCTATGGTATCCTGGACCAGGGCTGTGCTCTCCAGACTCTCCTCTGCTATCATCTCGGCATCAGCTGTATCTGAAAATGAGAGGATGGCCTGTGCTACAGGATCTGCCCATGCTGCCTCGTCGTTTGTGATCACAAAATCATAGTCCTGGTGGATGTCTAACCCGACGTCGGTCAGCTGCTCTGAATCTGTGCTGGCCTCTGAGCAGGCTCTCTCTCTAGCTCTGTAGTCCTCGACCGTCTCTATTTGTATACTCTCGCCCTCGACGCGAAAGTATACCTTCCCGTTGTCATGATCAGTCACCGCCTTGGATGTGGCCAAGAACGGACGACCGAGGATGATGGGGGTATCGGCCACAGAATCAGGGATCTCCATGTCCAACACTACGAAGTCCACGAGGAATTTCAGGCCCTGAATCATGATGATAACATCTCGCAATAACCTTTCGACCTCTTGACAGATCAATCAACAAACTGAAGGACTGTCCTGCTCTGTCTAAGAGTGCCCAACTCGAAGCGGTCGAGAAGGGCTGCTGGAAGGAGGTTGATCGACGATCCGCTATCCAATAGAGTCCGGTCGAACCTCTGCTCACTAATCTAGCATCTGACATACGGGGCCCCTGAATCTGGCCTCTTGGCCGGCAGACGGTTCTGGATCGCGAAACACGTGGATTTCGTCAGCACATGAATCTCTGAAGTGTGGTTCCTCCTCCTCCTCCTGACTGTGGTCCTGTCTCTCAAAGATCGCTGAAGAAGGGGGATGTGCTGCAAAGCCTCCTGAAGGGTCAGCTGTATGTGAAATCTGTCGATCATGCTCTGGCTGAACTCCTCCTACTCTCTCTTTTTTGGATCTTTTTCTTTTTTTTCCCCTTCCCCATCTGAAGGGCTCTAGGGAAGGGGATCATAGGGTCCTTCGCAGATGAAGGACTAGGAAAAGGCATAGACGGCTCGACGGCCAGATCCGCACATACATCAATCACCACAGTGGGACCAGAAGAAACTAAACCTTTTCCTTTATTCAAAACAGTGTTCTGAGATACATCAGCATGAGGAAAAACAACATCTCTATCTATATGAACACCGATGGCCTCAGTACCACCACGGGCTGGCTCTGTTGCTGGACGTCTCGCGGCCTCAGTACCGCGGGCTGGCTCGGCTACTCTGGTGGCGTCAGCACCACCTCCTCGAACTGGTGAAGCGGCGGCCTCAGTACCGCCGGTGGAATCAGCATCCTTGGTGGCATCAGTACCACCATCATCATCGTGTGCGGCCTCAGTACCGCTCTCCTCCTCCTCATCTGACGCCCTGGGTGGATCCTCGTGCCGTTGCTCAGATGAGGCGCCGCCTGCTGGTGCTCTACCGCTCCTAAGTGTAACAAAATCAGCATCAAATAGATCCGAAGACATATCATCAAATGGATCACTAGGAGTGGCATGCTCAGTGTGAACTACCTGCTCAGACTTCCTCTCGAGGCTATTGGGGTTCGGCTCTATCTGTGCAGGGATGGCGGCCTTCCCTCTCACCAAGTCCCGCATCTCCTGGCGGAACTCGTCCATCTCCCGTCTAAAGGTAGCCTGCTGGTCCGTGAGGAGGCGGGCTATGTCATCCAAGGCTGGGCTCTCATGGGAGCCCGACGGGTAGCCTCTCTGTTAATGAGGCTGCTGGAACTGCTGCTGGTGCTGCTGAGAGGGGTAGGAGGAAGGATTCTGCTGCTGGTGTGGTGGGTGAGCCTGCTGCTCACGTCTCCAAGACTGTCCCTGCTGCTGATAGGGACGAGGAACGAAGGATGACTGCTGGTGTGACTGATAGGCTGGGGGCTGCTGCTGCGGCTGGTGATCCCTCTGCTGGCCATACTGCCCTCCCTGACCGGATGACTGCTGCTGGGGCTGGGTACCTTCACTCCCCCACCTAAATCCGGGATGGTCTCGTCGGATCCCAGGCTGGGGACGGTCATACCAAATCCCGTTGACATCCATCAACGGCTCTGCATCATATGGGGATGGCGGGAGTACTGCCAGAGGCAGATCCGGCTGGTATACCACCATCTGCAAGTCTGGAGATGGTGGTGTCTGGTAGGTGGGCTGCTGCTGGTACGGCTCCGCCTGTACAAGGTGAACCTGTCTAGGCTGCTGAAAGAGCTGGAGCGCTGGGACGAGCTGTTGCTGCCGCCGGTATCGCCTCGTGACTGAAGACGGGGCTGGGAAGCCGTCTGTGCCTCCTGGAGACACATGAGCTGGGTCTTCATGTCGCTCAGAGTCTATGCCATCTGTTCGATCTACGTGATTCCCTGGCACTGCTTCTTCTCGATCAGCTCCATCCGGTCCAACTTCTCGCTGATGATACCCATATCCGCAGCGGACGACTCTGCCTGTGCTGCTGCAACTGCGGATGAACTGGATTGACCGGCATCGACCCGTGCTATCCTCTGGTACTGCACGGGTCCTGGCTGCTGCTGGGGTCTCCCCTGAGTGTACAACCGGGTCTGGGACATCACCATATAATTCTCGGCCATCTCCTCGTAGATGGCCCAGACCTGGTCGTGGTCCTTGGCGAAGTAGGACCCGCAGTAAGAAGCATTCACCAGGCCCTGGAGCTCTGGTGTCAACCCGCTGAAGAAGCTCTGCACAAGGTTCGGCTTCGAAATGTCATGGTGCGGGCATCGGTCTGTGAGCTCTCGGAACCTCTCCCATGCCTCATGGAATTGCTCGCTGGGGAGCATGGAGAAGTTGCTGATCAGGGCCCTCGCTGCATTCGTCCGCTGAGTGGATAGTACTTGTTCAAGTACTCGGTGCGGAGCTGCTCCCAGGTGTAAACAAACTTCCCCAAATGCTTCAGCCAGGTGGCTGCTATGTCTGCTAGGGAGAAGGGGAAGGCGATCATCCTGATCGTGTCCTGGTCCACCTGACGGTCGTGGACAGTGCTGCATATCATCAAGAACTCCTGGAGGTGGAGATGGGGCTCCTCTGTCGCGAGTCCGTGGAAGCGGGGGAGTAGCTGCAAAGTGTTCGGAGGGAACTTGAAGTCCCCCACGATCGCTGGAAGTACTACCCAGTGGTGCGTCAGCGTCGATCCGGGGTTGTGTAACTCCCGCATCGGTCTCGGTGGTCCTCAGGCCACGGCTGCGGCAGCTGCCGCTGCTGCGGCGGCTGCTGCTGCAGCTGCTGCATCCGCATCATCTGGGATCCTCGGTCCCTCTCTCCTCTGCTCTCGCTCTGCTCTCATCTGCTCCATCTCTCTCCTCATGTCGATCATGAATGCTCCCTGATCCCTCAGCTGCTGCTGGACGGTCTCTAACGAGGCGATCAGGGTGGAGTTGATCGCTCCCTGATCCAATACGAAGTGCTCAGGCTGATGGGAGCGATCCTCAGAACTGCCGGCCATAACGTCTGCAAAATCAAATGAGCCCAACTCAGGTGCTGTCAAATCTGCTAATCTCTCCTCGGGCTCATGTCGCTCAGGTTTGAAAGAAAGGGGATCGAGGGGGAACAGGGCGGAGTCGTACTCGGGCTCGGAGAGCTGGTCTCGGCTCTCGCGAACCAACCTAGATGATCGGGTAGACGTGCCCGAAAGCGGTGCAGCCAGAGGCTGCCTAAGAGAGCGTCTACCCATCATCTTGATCTGGCGAGTAGTGCGGATGAGATCTGGAGAAACTATGATCAAAATGCAAACCCCCGGTTCACCAACGCAACGCGAGCTGAAGACCGTAAAAGCTCGGTCAAATTATCTTGTCAATTTTTATTAGGTGAACACACAAGATATCAGAGCGCTTACGTGACCTATTAGGATACCCGATGCTACCCCAACCGACTGGCCCGCACGGAGAAGTCGGTAATCAGTCGGGAATAACACCGTAGGGCTCTACCTAGGGTGCGGGTCACTCTCTCGCGCAATCAAACCAAACAATGAGGGGGTTGCTCTCCCCAAGACAAATTTTTAAGGTGAGTGTCTTTTAGGGTCAATAGTCTTATCCAGTCCCAATTTTATGATTTTTCTTTTTAATATTTTTCAAATGAAAAACAAAGCCTAACGAATTTTTCGGTTCTCCTGGTTATTTAATCCAAAACGGGGGGGGAGAAGACGAAAAAGCCGATGCGCGATGAAATCAATGATGCATGCTGAGATAGAAATGCATACCTTGCCTCCAGCACTCTACATGCAAGTGATCCGCGCAGAATTTAAAGACAGGAAATAAACTACCTAAATGATGCCGGGGGAGGAACCGAGTCCTAGATCAACAATTTCTACTCGCAGAACCGTCTAATCGGTCACCAACCTCCAAGCCAAAGGGTCCGGTCTTGGCCCACCCCTCCTCTGCCCGATAAATCAGGGGTAGGAGAAAGCGCTTTACACGGTGGACTGCGGCACGTAGGCTACGAAGGAGATGAGTCGATTATTTTTATTAATCTATTATTAGTAGGTCCAATTAAGCGTACTATAGGAACATGCAGATAATTAAGTGTGGGGACCCTACTAATTACGGCACAAGCAAGAGAAAATCCTAAGTCCAGGGGCTCGATGAAAAACCCGTAAACACCGGAAAAGGCAGTAAAAATTGAAGAAAATAAAACCGCGTAAAAAGCCGTGAAAAGCTCCTAAGGGTCCCTCGAGCACACCGGTGCTCGGCGAAACAGACCCGCTAAGTCCAAGAGTCCACAAGTCTAGTCTCTGAGAGTACCTGTATTATTACAATAATAATAATAAAAAGAAAACCTAATCTAAACCTCACCCACTCAACTCTCTCTCTCTCTCGCTCTCTCCTGCGGCTCCGTAGAGAAGGGAGCCGCCTTCAAGTCCTGCGGTTGCGTCGGCTCCTCGAAAGTCGCCTCCGCGAGGTCCTCGGGCCCTCGCAAGAAACAGAGACAAGTGGTCAGTCCAAAGTAATCAAATAATAAGGAAAATAAATGAAAGTGAAAGTGAGGGTATATATGCAAAAATACAAAATAGAATAAACACTCAAAATAAAACAAAAACAAAAACAAGAGAAAAGAAAATAAAACAAAATAAAACAAAATAAAATATAGACAAAAGCTGCGAGAAAGCCGCGAGCTCTGAAAGAGCCGCGAAAACAAAAACAAAAAATAAAATAAAAACTACTAAGTCGTGCTCCCCGGCAACGGCGCCATTCTGATGAACGCAAAAATGACTACTCGGATAAAGGTGCTAAACGGTCGTTGCGACCAAAGCAAACAAATGCGTACAATCAAGAAAATTAGACCACCAAGATAGATACAATCACTCAAAACACGAAAGCGGTCCTGCTATTAGATTAACTTGGTATAGCGACCGGGGTCGATCACAAGGAGCACGGGTTGGCCTCTCGGCCTATGAAGTAGTCAAAAAGAAAAATAAAATAAAAGAAGCAAATATTTTTTGGTGGTTTTTAATTATTTAATATTTTTTTGGATTTTTAATGAATTAAGAAAATAGGAAAAGTAAATAAACACACACTTCAACAAATTATTAAAAGCAATAAAAATCAACCAAAAATTCAAACAAAAATATTTTTACGTGTTTTATAATTTTTAGTGTTTTTGGTGAATTTTTGAGAATTTTCTGATGTTTATTTGATTTTCTAAAAATAAAAAAGTGATTCAAATAGTAGGTACTGTCCAGCCGAAATAAAAGGGCCTAGGTAAAATATCTAGAGGCCCCAACTTAGCTGGGAGGTAATTTTCCTGTAAAGAGAATAAAACAAGGAAAATTTAGGCACCTATTTTATTATTTTTGGATTTTTGGTTTAATTACTAGAATTTTTATAAGGTTTTAGGTGTTTTTCACTTTTTCGGTGTTTTAGATAATGAAAAATAGCCAAAATTGACTAGAAAATCAAGCTAAGCAAATCAAACAGTAGACAATTTTTGTGGAATTTTTAAATGAGTTTTAATATTTTTTTGGGGTTTTCAAAGTTAGACAGTAGCAAAATTAAGTGTTTTTGATTTTTTAAAAATATCAAGTGAAAACAAAAATGTCCTCAAAAATCCTAGAAAATTTTACACTATGGCAGGGGCCATGTGTCCAATTTTCGTTGGATTTGGAGGTAATTTGCTATTTTATTCAAAAATAAAGAGGGGGCACAATGCAAAGGGACCAAAGTGCAAATACCCAAGAGTCTGGGGGTCTGGTGCAATTAACCCAGCGAAACATGTGCTACGCGCGTGTCTGGGGCACTCAGGGACCATATGTAAGAAAAATAAGTTCCAAGGGCTTATTGGTAATAGGTACCAAAAGTCCAGGGACCTATTCGCAAAATACCCAAAAAATCATGCACATGTTCAAATGTATCACGCACAGGGGTATAACTGCAAATAATTAAAAATTTCATTCAATTGATAACAACCAGAACTACAGGGTAGGTAATGTAAAAAGCCCAACAGATCACGTGTCGATGCACGTGTCAGACCACACACAGGGGCATATCGGTCAATACATGCAATCACAAGGGTCTCTATGCAAATATTCCCAAAACTAAACAACTAAACGAACTAATTACAGGACTAAATGCTAAATGAAATAAACTGAAGGGCCTAAGGGTAGTTTACCCTTTATTAATGAAGCGGGTGGATGGAGACCACGTGGATCATCTGACGGTGGCGAACGACGGGCGCTCCAGATCTCTCCTCCTCAGATCGAACGGTGACGGTTGCTCCTGCGATGGACGGCCCTGATGAAGACTGGAGCTGGAGGGACGATCGAACGGCGGCGGAAGGTTGAGGAAGAACAGGTGGCCGGCGGACTTCGCCGGCCCAGTGCGAGCGCTCCTGACCTCCTCGCAGGGCGCTGATGATCGGAACAGGTCGGGTGTGGGCCTCCGCGTCGGATAGGGGTCTCCGATGACCCAGCCGAGCTCTGAGGAGCTCGGGCGAGGTCGGCGGAACTGCGCCTCCTGGCTGGATGTCGAAGGACCTCAGATGGCCTTCGTTCGACCTGCAAAGCAATCCAGAAGACTCGCGGGTCGAGGGCAAACTGCCTCGACCCGGTTAGGTGGAGTGGCGGTGGACGATGGGTCGCAGCGGACGAGCTCCGGCGAAGTGGGGACGGTGGAGCTCGAGCCCCAGCTCCTGTGCGAGCTGGATTGGATGGGGATGTGGAGAAGGTGCGCGGGAAGACGGCGAAGGCTATGGCGATGCCCGATGATTGAATGGCGGTCGGAATCGATAGGAATCGGCGAAATGCTGCGGAGCGATGATTTGGGCGTAAACGAAAATCAAGGTTAAAGAAGGGTCTAAGGGATTACCTGGGTGGACGAGGAGACTGGGGAGGAGCTAAGGAAGCTCCTGGTCTTCGCCTCGAGGAGCGTCTCCCTCCGAGGCTCGATGCTCCTACTGGTGGCGGAGCAACGGCGGCGAAGCTCGCCGGATCAGGGGACACGCCTCCTCTCCTCGCTTCAACAGCGCCAAACGCGAGCTGTCACTCTCACGAGCACGCTGGATCTCACAGGGGGTGGATTCGAATGACCAAAGATGAGATTCAAGGTGGCGGAGCAACGGCTAAATATGGGTGCGGGTCCGGCTAGAAGAGGTCGAGTAGGGTGATTGAGCACGCAGATCCCGATGTGGATACTCCAGCGAGGGTCTCGGATGTGGCGTGGACGGATCTGACCCGGGGTTTAGGTGAGAATCAATCGGGTTTAGGCGCTAGAAATTAGGGAAATCGGGTCGGGCGCCTAAGCCCGTGAGAAGTGGTCCTGGGGGGGTAGTTGACCGGGCGGTCAACAATCCCAGGACCAGTAGGAAGCGGCCACATGGCTGGATCTTAGAAGTGAAAATTAGGGTAGCTATGGGCCGATTTAACAAAAAGTTAAAACATGAAATATTTTTATTTTATTTTTTTCTATTTCTTAGTAATTTTAATAATTTTTTCGAAATAAAAATAAGGTATATACATAATATGTAATATATAGGTATATGTACACTATATAGGGTTTTTAATTTTTGATTTTTTTAATTATTTTTATGCTATTTTATATTTTATTTATTTTCATTATAAAATAAGGAATAAAAAGATATTTTTATTTTATTTTTATTATTCATATACATAGGTAAAATAAATACATATATACATTTATATACATGGTATATTTATAATATATTTTTGTGTTTTTAATTTTGTTATTTTTATTTTGTTTTTGTTTTAATTGTTTTTATTTTGTTTATTTACACTATATAGGATATTTACAAGAATTTTGGAAATTCATTTTATTTATTTATAAGGCTAAATAAATATAAAGGTGGTTCTATGTATAATGTGACCATGTACAAGTTGTGTTTTTGTTTTCTTTTTAATTTTATAAATTTTTATTTTGATTTTATATTTATAAATTTATGCAAATATTTACAAGCCTATTTTTGTGAGGAAAATATTTTTATTTTATTTACACATATATTTACACACATGAGCCCCTATCTCCCTCTACTTTGGCTTTTATGCGGTTAGGCCCATGCTGAGCCCTCCCTTGGGTTAGGTTGCTCAATATTTATTCTAAATATTTCCCTCTTTTTCTTTTTAATCTTTATTCTTTTATTTTTGCACAAAAACATGCTAATTATAGGTTTTTTACATAATGCATGCTTTTGGTAATTATTTCTATTTACACATATCTACATGCATTTGCAAAGGTTTTTGTAGCTAAAATATAAGAATAAAGAGTGATGAATGAGTATTCATCAAATATGTACGCTACTGTATATTGGTAAAATATACCAATAATGTATACTATTTAATTAAATTGACTGTTTAAGTTAAGCTATTTAATTTATTAAATAACATCATAAAAATTATTATTATTAAAACATTATTTATTTTAAATATTTCTTAATTTAAATTAATTTATTATCTATTATATCTTTTATATGGTATTTTATACTTGTCATTTTATAAGTTTGGCCTCTATTAGACAATCCACTTGGCAGCATTTCCTTGGGCCCTCTAGAGATGTTGATCTTTGATTAGCTCTCCTCCTTCCGATCTTCCCCTTTTTCTTCATTTCTTCCTCCTCTACCTCTTCTGCTCCAAAAAATCACCTCAACTAACACTTTGTTCCTCCAACAAACCCCGAGCCATGTCAGCCCTTCGCCACCATTCAGGTTTAACTAAGCCAGACATCTACTTCTTTGTTCACCTCTCCCAAACTCCTCTTCTTTTAATCCTGGGCCCAACTTGAGACCCCATTTTGGCTATTTCCAACTTCTCTCGAGTGAGATCTGAGAGCTTCCATTGTTGGTGATAAATGCGAGAGGAGGTCAGTCTTGTTGTATCTAGGTCTAGGGGTGACCATGTCATCGATCCAATGTCTCCTCCAAGCTTCTCCATCAACTCCCAATGATAATTCAGCCTCCACAGACTGCAACAGCGTCGAGGAAATGACCCCAATGTTCCGTCGAGCTTAAAGCCCATGCAATTGTACCTCAATCTTGGTCAGGAGTCCTCTATCTTCTCTTTTGCTCCTTCTCCCTTCTTTTCTTGATCCTATCCATTCTTCTTTGTAAATCTATCTACGCTTGATGGATGATTATCCATCAAACAATGCTCCATCAACTACTATCTACCAAATGTAGATACTTAGATATATAGATGTATATTTGTTTATGCTCGAAGGATGAGTGCACGTCTTGTAACATTCTAACGTGTGAGTCTTACTATCTTGATCTCATAAACTTATCTCTTTATATTGACTAGTCGACACCTTTGAATCTCAATTCCTTTACTAGTCAGTCATTAGTCTTTGTAGAAGATTGCCATTATTTTCACACTGGAGATCCTCCATTGATATACAATTCGTGATGTCAATCTGGGTGTATCCGTTGGATACTTGATCTGAACTCGCTCCCTTTAGTGACCTAAAACCCGCCCCATATATTTAAACATGTTTGGGTTTGAAATTTACTACCCATACGAGTATGGGTTCGGGTTTGGAATTTCCTTATGCATACTCGAACCCGACTACACTTAAGTACACATATGCGTGTACATATACATAAACATGTACATATACATATATGTATGTGTGTGCTTATGTGTTGCACGTTATTTAAGCTAGTCCAACCTAATCGAAATCTAATTGTTTTCAACTCATCTATGTAAAAGTCTTCTTATACTCCATCAAGTCACTCACTAATTCATATTCAACTATCTTTTTTAACTCTAACATACTTTTTTTTAAATCCAATGTGAATAATCAATCTAACTAATATAAATCCATGATATTTCCAGCACATGTGTTGCATATAGTTGATGTTCCTACATAGATCTTACACATTACGTGTTACCCATGGACTAAATGTCAACGTGTTATGTATCTTCAATATTTTCATACAATATATATCTCAGGTATCCTCAAAGAATTTATACCATTAATTGATTTATAACTGAATATAGGTTGAATGTGTACATGAAATTTCTGTATAACTTACTTTTATTATCTTTTTATAAAAATATATTGTATGAATGTTTAGTTTAAGATTTGATTTTATATTAGATATGCGGATACCCGTTGGGTACATGGATACTTGATGGATATATGGGTATCCACTTATAATTACTCATTTAATAAGTGAGGGGATTTGAGTAGAGATTTTTTAAATGGGTATGGATTTGGAAATACTAATACCCGTTCTGAACCCGATCCCCTAACATCCCTACATACAATGCTAGTTGTCTCCTCAATCTAACTTCTTAGATCACCAACTGCACATCAACTTATATAATCTACGATTGCAAATCACTAGCTCTGTGATGCCTAATGCGGGCCATGGTGCAATCCTTTTTTTAATATAAGGATTTGATTGATAATGTGAATATAAATACATCTTATTTCAGATATGTAATCCTATAAGGGATAATAGGATACATGCACCATATAATTGGAAAAAAACATGCTTTACAGACTTCAAAATCATGTGAGAATGTAGGATTGGAGTTAGGATTGCGTGTTTCTTATTGGGTTCTATAAACCTAAAATTGGAAGTGGGTCCAACAATGTTTCTGCTCTATTATGGGATTGCCTCTTCTCTACTAAGTTGATGCACATTCATATTTCTATTGGGAACAGCTTCCAAATATAGATTGAATCGTGGAAAAATACCAAAATAAATAAATAGATCTTGCACAATATATCAATTACAACTAAGGATAAAAATTCCAACCACAAAAAAAATCAACCACAGAAACACAGGGAATTTTTTTAACGTGGAAAATCGTCAACGTGAGGGGAAAATCATGTGGTTGATAAGAACTCAAATTCCGTACTATAATTAAATCAATCTCTCGTGCGGGGATTGCACAAAGCCAACCCTCTATGCGATACTACAAATCACCAAACGGTGGACAATAGTAGAGAGGAGAAGTATCACCAAGCTGAAAAATCTGACGTCAAAATATATGGAAGAATGCTGGAGGAAAAATGTTCCAAAGATTACTCCCTTCAAGCTTTTATACAACCACAAACCTTCTTTCTTCTTCCTCTCTCTCTTATTTCTTTCTTGTGCTACGAGAACTTGTGTTGGGATGTGTTGGTGTGCACCCAACACCCTTTATTTATACTCATGAAAATGATAACATAAGGAAGTATACTATTCTACTTCCCAAAGAATAGGAAAAGATGACTCCAATTCCTAAAAGGTAACTAATTTCCATCTCTAATTAGGACTTGATTTTTCTTTTTCAATTAGTACTGCCAATGTCCTATATAAGGGTTAGATTCGTATAAGTAGGGGGAACCCAATCCCCGTAACCGACGATGTTGGAACTGCCTACGATGGAACATGTCTCGAACTTCCCAAGCAGCAAAGTCTTTGTCATAATATCAACACGGTTGTCTTTGTGTAAATCTTGTTAAGTATAATTTTTTTGATTCTAACACATCACTTATCCAAATATCCGACATTGATGTGCTTTGACATTGCATGAAAAGTAGATCTCTTGCGAAAGTGAATCACACTCTGATTATCACAATAAAGGATATACTTATCTTAAACAAAGTTAAGTTCATGCATAAACTTCTTCATCTACAAGAGATCGATGTTATCTTCTAAATTTATAATGAATTCTGCCTCTATAATAGATAATGCCGCACACTTCTGCAACCTTGATTGCCATGAAACAACATCACATGTGTATGTCATCAAGTAACATTATATATATCATCTACCATCAACCTCACATGTCATATTGGAGTATGTGTAGCCTTGTATGGATGCCTTCTCTGCTCCAAAATAAATATAAATGTTGCTAGTGTAACGAAGATATCTCAAGATCCATTTAATTGTATGGTAACGCTCTTTTCCTGTATTTGAGGTAAACTTGCTGAAAACACTAACTGAATGAGCAATGTTAGGTATTGTACATATCATAGTGTACGCCATACTACATGTGACTAAGGCAAAATGAATCTTCTCCACATCCTTCTCTTTATCTTTTGTTTGTGGACTATGCTCGGTGCTAACCAAAAGTGTACTGTAAGAGGGGTATTCACATGCTTGTCTTTGTCCATGTTGAATCTTTGAAGTACTTTCTCAATGTTCTTCTCTTGAGATAAGCAATCTCTTCAACTTTCTATCATGGGTAATATTCATAAGAAAAATCTGACTTGTAGATCTGAAGTCCTTCATAGCAAAGGACTTGCTTAGTTCATCCTTCAGACTTGAAAATCTCGAGGCAGTACTGCTAACAATGAGCATGTCAAAAACATAGATAAACAAAATGATGAATCATCATGTGAGTTTTTATGTAGCCATGTTTCATCATAAATGACTTTATGTAGTTGAAGACACAATGATATGAAGTTGACTTTATGACTTTATGAGTTTTCTTGTTAGAAGACACAATGATATGAAGTTGTCTTTACGTAGCCATACTCGTCATAAATGACTCAAATTTCTTATATTAATGTCTAGGAGCATGCTTTAGCCCATGCACGCTTTTCCTCAATCTGTAAGCACAGTCTTCTTTTGCTATGACCATAGATTCCTCGGGTTGTGCCATATAGATTTCCTCCTCGAGATCACTATGGAGGATGGAGGTCTTCACATCCATCTATTCAATCTCTAAGTCTTGATTGGATTCCAAAATGATAATAATGTTGATGGACGATATCTTCACTACAGGAGAAAATATCTCACCAAAGTCGAGTCCCTTTTTTTGCTATAGCTTTTCACAACCAAACTAACTTTTTGTCTTGGATTTAAAAATTTCTACATTATACTTCACTTAATCAACATACTTATTTTCCAAAACTCTTTTCCCTTAAGGCAATTTTTTAAGCTTAAAAGTATGGTTGTCATTTAATGATTGCATTTCATCTTGCATGGATATAATCCACTTGTCTTTGCGCATCTTGCATAACATCTTCATTGAATTTTAGGTTGCCATCATCTGTTAAAATAGCCATAATGCGTAGAATATCTTAAAGAGGGTAGCCTTTCCCTCATGGATTTGCGAGGATGATTTCCATTAGAGGAAGAGCCTTCGTCTTGATTGCTAGTATGGACATCTTTCATGTCATCATCGTCTTCCTCATGGTGAGAAGTCTCCTCATGGATTTATGTATCTACATCTCGTGCATGCTACAAAGGAATATGATCTACATCAACTGACTTGTAGTTCTTCTGAGATGGTTTCTTGAGTGTGTTCTGGATGTGTTCAATATTATGATCTTCGACAAAGATTATATCCCATTTCTCACAAGTTTCTTCTCTACAGGATCATATAACCAATAGCCAATAACATCTTATGCATATCCCACAAAGATACATTGTCTAGTCTTTGATTCCAACTTTGATCTCTCACCTGTTGGAACATGCGCAAAGACTCTGCAACCAAACATGCATAGTGCTCTAAGGAAATATCTTTCCATAAAAAAAACTCTATTAGGAATATATCCATCCAAAGTACCGTATGGAGATAGGTTAATCACATGAGCAGTGGTGCTCAAGGCTTCACCCTAAAAGGAACTGAGTAGCTTTGTTCAAAAAGTAGGCACATGACTCTCTCCATGAGAGTATTGTTGATCTTCTCATCAACATCATTCAACTAAGGAGTCTTTGGTGGATTCTTCTAATGTCTGATTTCGTGAGAAAGAAAATACTTATCAAAGGGTCCCGCATACTCTCCACCATTTGCATTGCAAGTGAACTTCAACTTAATTCATATTTTCCTCTCTACGAGTTAATGGAAGTCCTTGAGCACACTATAGATCTTATCCTACCTCTTTTGGGTATAGACCCATAACTTCAATCATCAATAAAGGTGACAAAATAAAGTACACCACCAAGAGATCTAACCTTGAGAGTTCCACATAATCTATGTGAACTAACTCCAATACGTGCACCTTCATGGAGGGTGAGTTACTTTAAAATGTAAATTTCGACTGCTTAACAAATGAAATAATGAGTGAAATGCTCTATCTTTTCTTTCTTTATGTTTGGAAGAATATTCCTCATGATCAAGGTATACAATCCCTTCTCGCTCATATGTTCGAGCCTCTTATGCCACAACTCAATTGAACAATTATCATGAGCTATACTGACTACAAACTTGGAATTTGATGCCTGCATAACATAGAAATTATTGACGCACTTCTTCCTTTCTGCCAAGGGAAGCGCCCTTGCCAAGCTTCCACTGTCCACCGCCAAATTTGTTGCAATAATCTTTATCGCCAAGCGTTCCCATGGAAATCGGGCTCGTATGTATATCAGAAGCATATCTCACATCTTCTAGCTTCAAAGGAACTCCAGTAACATTTTGCAAATAACTTTTCCCTTGCCAATACTACATATTCACTTACTAGCCCCATATAATTAATAAAACACTATTTTTGTTGAAGTCTCTTGTTTGTATTTCTCATCAAAGGGTGCTATTCTATATTGTTCATTTAACATATCTCCTACATACCCCCCCCCCCAACCACACACACATACGATGTTCAAAACTCTTTATTAGAGACTACTTGAAGAGTTGAAACACTATTGATAAGGTAACATGCATTATTTCTAGCGACATTCAACATATCTAAGTCGGACACTATAAATCATGCCCAGTAGAGACGGCAACTACAATGTCATCCTGGCTATTTATTCTTTGCTTACTTCCCCTCTCTTATAAGTTTGCATCAATACTTCTTGACATGGCCTTTAAATCCATGATTTATCATCTTAATATCTATTTATTATCCCTCTATCTTTAACAATTCCAATAAATTAATCAACACTTACTTGAAATTAACAATTGACCTTTTGTAAATATGTAACCCTAATTATTGTAGATAAATAACATGTCTATGTGTTCTATATTATGCTAGTATTTTATGTATTTTTCTAATTATGAAAAACTCATAAAAATAACATTGTAAATAATAATATGTATATTATTCATTATTCAAAATATCAAAAAATAACAAAAAAAAATAAGTAATATATATATACTTGCAAAAAATTATCTCCATCGAATCCAGCAGCATCTTCGATCGATGGTCATCGTTTTTACAGCTTATAAATAGGCTCCTCCAGCTCTGTTTCCAATTTTGATATATCTTCGGTCATTTTTAGCCCCTCAGGAACCCCTAATATCTTCTCCTTTGTGACAACAAGAAGCAGATCTAATTTGCAGCGAGGAGGAGTGATTGAACAAGGTGATCCAATTATCGTCGGAGGTCGTCCATCGGTTGGTTTCGCCTCCTCGACTCCGATCAAATCGAAGCTTATTTCTTCCATTTTTAGGTATAACTATAGTTCTAATTACATTCATGTACTTTAATTTTAGATTTAATTTTGAAAACACCCAACTTGCCTGGATCTGGAGCTCCATGATGATTCATCGTGCTCTCGTCGTTAATCCGGCCCCACTTCCACACCATTTCACTCCCATCACATTCTCTGTCAAACTATCCATCCTTCCACCCAATATCCATCGTTGATCTGCGAGTCAAGCTCGATCTACCACCTTCGACGGAGCTACATCACCACCTCATCCTTGATCATTTATAGAACATTCCAAGGTCGAGGGAGTAGCCCTAGAGCTGAGGATTGTTTTGGTGTAGGTCACAAGCCTCGGCAACCCATCTGGAACCCAAGTTAAGACTTGGAGCAGCTCCTGGTCATCTGGAGCAGTCCGAGCTCTTAGGGCACCATCATCTTCATCGGAGTGGATTGTTACATGCGGAGGAGTCCCAACTAGATGTTGAGCCTGTCATAGGGAAGATCCATTGCCGGAGCAAGAGGAACATCAAATCAAAGCTCTCTGACCAACAGTCCATCAATTGTTCTTGCTACCCCCTTCCAAGTCGTGCAATCAAGAACACGTCCCAGATCTAATATGGGCTTTTCATCTAATTCAAAGAGGTGCATAAGGGCAACCGTTAGATCATCCACTTGATAGTGTAAGTAGTGCTTGTATCAAAGTACGTTAAGTGGTAACCGTTGCATCTGACCCCTTCCTCATTTTTTATTTTGTAAAAGGTGTTGTAAACATTTAATTAAGTTGAAAACTTTTGGGACTAATTGCATGTATCCCCTTGGCACTCTTTAATATTATGGTTAAGTCTAGTGCCAAGTCACCTCACGTGGACCCCACGTAAGTGGAAATTTTGCAGGTGTACCCTCGCAACTTTTGTACTTATTGTTTAGTGCATAAAATCAAGTTGAAGTACAAAACTTATGGTTGTTTTGCATCCGACCCCTGAGCTTTATTTTATTCATAAATATACCCCTACCAGCTTGATTTATTTTTATTTATGCATTTTATTTTATTAAAAATAGCTCATGCGCTTTAAAAAAATTGCAAAAATAGATGTAAGTGCATGATTGGCTGCTTGTTCACACTACTTATAAAATTTGTCATTTTTTTGCATTTACTATTATTAAAATTCAAATAGAGCTATTTTATTCCCTAATTGACTTAGAAAATAACAAAGAATTAAAACCTTATCTAAAAATTCCAAAAATATAATTGTTATTTATTATCTTATTTACTTACTCCAAACCAAAAATCATAAAAAATCTCAAAAGAAACCCTAAAAATTAGCAAACCCTTGCTTATCCTAAACACATTATGAAGTATTTTCTAAAAATCCAAAAAATAATTTTCTGGCTTGTATTTTTATGTATATATATTATTATATATTAAAATTTATTTTGAGAAATCTTGAAGTAATTTGTTATTTTAATTCTCAAATCAATTCGACCTATTTAAAAAGTCCCTATTTTATCTTATTTTTTTTAAAATACCAAAAAGTTATTAAAATTCTCAAAAAATTAACAAAAAATAGAAGAATATTTTGAAAAACAAAAAATATTTTCTTTTATTTTTTTAATTATTTTTACTTGTATTTGTGATTATAATACCTTATATAGCCTATATTTAACTATATATTATTGTATGTAGTTCAGATTATTATTAATTATTATAAACTATGAATATATTTTTAAAACCTTAAAAAATAAAAAGAACTATTCTTTTAGATATTTTCTGATTTTTGTATATTTATTATATATATCCTACTATATATTACTTATATTATATATATTACTTAGATGCCTTATATATTATTATATATTATTAAATTTGAAAAAAATTACTAATAAAAATAAAAAAATAGAAAAAGAATTAAATTTAAAACTCACAACAAAGTGATTGAAATTGAGCATACTTATACATATATACATTTGTATTATTTATTTGTAGATAATATACAGTGCTACATCCAGTGTTCCCTATGTTCGACACCCAATCTGCTTGTCTACTATAGGCATACATTGTAGGGTTGTAATAAATTTTGATTCACATTTTTCTTGCATTGCTTGTTGATTCTTTCTCTTGTGGGTTAATTGTTGATCCACATCGTTGAGCCTTAGAGAGCTTTCATCACAATGACTGTTGGTCCCGCCTTGTGTGGACCATAAGATAGTTCCTCGGATATTGTCGATTTATCAAATGATGCCATTGTCGGGTAGCGATGGATAGCATATCAGATTGTGTATATTTATATATTATTTCTATTTTATTTTTTCTCTTTATTTTTTATAATTATTTGACCTGTTCCGACCCATATTTCTTTGTTTCACTTTCTTGTGAGGGACCACGTGGCAACGACCGCTTGTTAGGAAGTGGGCTCTTCTACTTGTGAGCTGACCAAGAGAGAGCAGGAGAGATGAGCAGAGAGAGAAGGAGTAGAGCAGCACACTTAGCAAAGAGAGAAAGAGAGAGAGGGTCACTCTTGACTCTCTATTGAAGCTAGAAGCACGATGAACGCGTGGAGCGAATGAGCTCCTCCAAAGATCACCCCTCCAAACTTTGTTGCAACTACAAACCTTCTTTCTTGTTCCTCTCTCTCTCTCTCTCTCTTATTTCATTCTTGTGTAATAAGAACATGTGTTTGGATGTGTTTGTGTGCATCACATGCCCTCTATTTATATTCATGTCGATGAGAAAATAAGAAAGTATAACATCCTACTTCCTACATGGATAGGAAAAAAAGATGACTCATATTCTTAAAAGCTCATTGATTTCCTTCTCCAATTAAGACTGATTTTTCTCTTTTCAATTAGAATTACCAATGTTCTATATAAGGGTCAGATCTTCATAAAGAGGAGAACCCACCAAACAGTTGCTCAAATTGTCATCTTTGAAACTCATAGAGGTCAACCTTGATGCTAATTACGATGATGTTATAGAGGATGAGCTCTATAGTGGAGAGGGTGTTTGTTTTCTGTTCCTGATTTCTTCAATGTCGATTTTGGTGATGGTAGGGGAGTGGTCATCTAGAAGCATGCATTAGGACAGAGGAGTTGATGGAGGAGAATAGGATGCATAAGGAGTGGGAGACGATTGTTAGTGTGTATGACTTTGTGGAGGTCAAAGGATGGGTAGTTGTGAGAAGTGGTATAATGGGGAGTGGAATTTTGGGATGGAAGAGTTGTAGAGTGAGGAGGATGGAGGTGGTCGTTGGGATGGTAATGGACATGTGGAAAATATTGATAACTATAAAATCTTTATATCTAACTAAAGTCGGGCTGCTTTCGTGCCTGTTGACATGTGGGCTTCCCTACGCTTCATAACATCTCTACGTTGCAACGGCTCTGCACACTATAGCTTGGTTTTTTCCAGCTCTCCCCCTCATTTGGACACGTGGATAACCCCATTACAGTGGGAACCATGTGCACTTCTTTCTCAATTCTCTATCCCTAGGCCACTCAATCTCTTTCTCCACCTTATCTCTCACACTCTCTCCTCCCACTTGATCTCTCTCTCCCTCCAATTCTCTAAATGTCATGTTTCACCTCCTTTCTCTCCATCAATTCTCATTCCCTCCTTCCTTTAAGTTTCTAAGTTTAGAATTATAGTAGCATTAATTTAATAAAGGAAAAGCATATATTATTAATAACATTTATAAAATTTGAAAAATGTAGGTCAGATTTGTTCTTTTAGAAAAACTACTTTTGACAAATTAGAATGTACATTAAATTTTTTTCATATTTTTAATATGCACGTTACGATAGTTCATAAAAATTTTAATTCAAATTAATATTACTCTATAAAAATATGTGTATGTATACAAGATTATTAACTAATTTTATTATTTTTAAAATATCATGTATTGAGCTGACAAATTTCTTTCTCAAAGCTTTTTTTATACACCTTAAAATGAGACTTCTATATAAATTAATGTATTTTTTTGATAATATTAACATTGTTGAAATATAAAAATATAGTAGTTATTGTAGTTTTGATTATTAACCATATCTTTTATGTCTTTGAAAGTTGAAAAATTATACGGATATGGATGTCAACGGATACGGTGATGAATCAGATACATATATATTTTGTATCTGTTTGCATCTTTAAATATTTTGTTTATATAAATCTATATTTTTTATTGAAAAATCATAACATATAATTATAATGAAAAGTGTCATACATATGTTGCATGCGTAAGTGAAAAAATACTAAAGCATGGGCCAAATTGATGAAACCCAGTTTCATTCTCTTAATTCATTGAAATTAACCCCCTTTATTAGACTAAGTGCCGATAAGAACCAGAGTAATCCTTGTAATTATCAGAATCTTTAAATAAATTAAAAAGATAAAAAATAACAAACCTAAAAATCGTAGTGTTTTTAAGTCTTTAAAAATGCTCGCAAAAACATTTCTCCCTTGGTTTGACCTCTTCTCCGATTTTGGTCAACATGAAATTTGTAGATCTCATCGAGATCTACAACTTTCATGTTTTCAGTTTTCCAAATCAGCCTCCAGCTCCCTCTTATTTAATTTCCTTCTCTAAATAATGTGATTGGGCCACGTGGTGCCTTCTGGTTGCGCCACGCAGCCTGCTCCTTTGCGTGCCACACACCATCTGCTGCTCGCCGTCCGATCAATTTTAGGGCTTTGATCTCCACCACACCTTCCCACAACTGATCTCCACTGCCCGATCTCCCCCTGATCTCATCCAGACCTTCCTATCAAGGCTCATAGATCATCTGGACCGCATGCTTCTGCTGTCACCACATCTCGCCACGTGGCACTTCAAGCGCCTCCCAATCAAGTCCCTGAATCTAATCCACGCCCTTCATTGGCACCCGCTTCGTAGCCGTTGGATCACAAGATCCAACGGCCACGATACCTTCTCCTACCTCTCGCTCCTTCCTCTCCCACGTCGCCCTCCTTGCGAAACCACTTCCCCCTTTCTATTTCCCTCGCCACTTCGCCACTATCTCCTCTCGATAACCGCTCCACGACCAACCCCACTCTTCCCTCATCCTCGCTAGCACCCACTCTCTCCATGAATCCATCTCATCCACTCAACATTCTCCACGAAAACCCCATCGACCATCGCCAGCACCGCCAGCCTCCAGCTTTAAAAACATCGTCTCCGCCCACCTCACACGCTGTCCACCTTTATGTAGGGAGTCACCCAGCGAGCCTCTGCCCCTCGGTGACAGCGAGGGAGTGGCATGGAGTGCGAAGACGAGAGCTCCTCTGGTGATGACCCCTGGCCCCTCATGGCCAGGTTTGTGGTGCCCTGCCATCGTCGCGCTGCTCCTCAAGGCTGGCTGAGTTCAGCGAAGACCGGTGCATCATCAAGAAGCCCGCGCATAGGCCCTTCGACCACCATTATTACTCAGGTAAGCCCTTCGATCTCCCTATGCTTTTCTCTTTAATTTCTTTCAATTTATTCTACTCGACCCGTCACCTTCACCTTCCATGTCACATCCATCTAGCTTCATCTAACCACAGTCATCTTCGCTCACCCCTCCGATCATCTTCTCCCCCTTCTCCATTGTCTGACCATGTCCGTTCCGTCTCTCCTTTGCTTGTCGGAGAGAGAGCTCTTTCCCCTCACTCCTCCACTCGTCGGGGACCCATCTCACTCATGTCACTCCACGCACAAGGCCTTGGCTATTGTGCTAACTTTGTAGGTACTCGAATGTGCAATGATCAGAGTTTCATCGGAGAAGAACTGGCAAGCTCCGCCTTCGACGCTCCAATGTCGTCCATCGTTTCCACGCTGTGCGGCAGCTTGCCCGGACCTTCGGCTTCATCGACAACTGCTCAGGAAGCTCCGGGGAGATCCATCGTGAACTGGCAAGGGTAACGGAGCCCAGGAGGTGTTGCCGAAGATCTAATCGAGCCACCAGCCCCGCGACGGAGGAAGATCCAGAGTCTACAGGTGCCGTTGGATGTTCCTCCCTGGTGTCCATCCAACGTCGTTGATGTAGCCACGTCACGTGTCAAGCGCCGAGCAGACCCGAGCCTCAACCTCCTGGCATGTAGGCATAGGTCTATCGAGCCACTGCCAAGCCTTCTCCGAGCCAGAGCATGCATCGAGCCTGATTCGAGGCTAAACCATATGGAGAGCCTACCCGAGCCTCCATCGAACCTACATCTCCACCGATACTAGCGACCATGTGCAGGTCACGTGCATGCTAGGACATTTTGCATAGAGGCCCCATCGACTTCTCCATATTGCATTCAGGTTCAGAGCTCACGTGCAACTCGTGTGCCTGGGGTATTTTGCACTCCTACCCTCGCAGGTTTTAATAATTGCAAAATACCCTAGCGTGTGTGGGGTAAATTATAGGGAAAACGTCATTTTTATTTTATTTGCATTTAGTCCCTCCAAAGACCCGCTTGCTAGTTATCTTTTATGTTTTTTATATTTATGTCCCTGGTTTCACTCTTGCATATCTTGAGCATCCGAGCTGTGATTGAGTTGATTTTGGTGCCGTTTCGAAGCTGGTTTAGTTCTCTTTTTAGTGGCATAGCTTTTGGTTTGTTTTGGATAGTATGGATTGTGTTGATTAATTCTAATGAAATGGTGTCACTTGTTAATTGATTATCATGCCATTATCACTTATCGCTTAATAAATGGCTGAAATTGATGATCTTTTATTGCTCGTGTATTTAATCTAATTAGGACATATTCTCATTACATTTTCTGTGTATTTCTTTGCATGATATAAAAAAATAAAGAAAAAAATACATTTCACATGTTTATTTATTTATGAATCATATATTCATATATTCATTGACCCACGAATGATTAATTTAACATCTAGTTCAAATAATTAGAGTCCAAATGATACTAAAGACGCTCGTGTCCTTGAGTACGACCTTGGGCTTGCCCAAGTAAAATATAAACCGACCATTTGATTTAATTGATTATATTCATTAAATGGTTCTTTGATGAATTCGATTCGACCAACTACAATGCATTAAAACAACTTATTAAGACGCTGAATTTTAGAGTCGTCACAAACTGATACTTTTGATTGGAAATATCTTGCATGGTATTATCCAACCATTATGCAATACTAAGTTGGGTTTTAGTATCACCTAATGTTGTGCATATTATTGCTTTATTATATTTTGACGAACTTTGTATATTTCAATATTTTTAATATTAGAAGCTAACATCTAATACTTATACATACAAGTATTTACCTTCTCTCTACGGTTGCTTTTACGTAAGATTGTAAATTTATTTTTAATTACATCAATCTTTCCAACAAATAAATCTTACACCCGCAGCGAAGCGCGGGTATACACCCTAGTATCATTACTAAAGTAAATAAAAAATACAGCTTTATGAATTATTAAATACATCAGAACCTTCAATTGTTCAACTGAATAAATAGATAACAAACACATATCTTATCATTGTAGACTCTACTCCACAAACTGAATAAAAATAAATTAGAAGCCAACCTCATCATTCATTGTTTCACCTTATTCTCAGTCCTTATCTTAAAGGTATGTCAAATAAGGATGAAAACCGATCAGATACTACTATTTATATATCAAAATTTACTTATATCGAATACAGATATAGATATGAGTCAGATATAAATTTAGAAAACCATATGTTAGCAAAATCATATGTAAATTTGGACCAAATATTTATCAAGTATGAATCTGGATTGAATAAGAGCGAATATGAATACTTATACTTAGATGTGATACATATGTAATCGAATAAAGAAACTATGAATTCAAATTGAATAAGTACCAAATATAAAGTGTCGTAAAAAAGATAGCTTTATAATACACATACCATAGTAAAGATATTTAGCTAATTAATGAAAGTTAAAATTACAGAGGGACTACTCTACAAATATAATTGCCGAGGGGTTGGAGCCTACATGAGGCTTCTCCTATTACGATTCTCCTATTACAAGTTGTTGAGGCAGAGCGACGTAGCGGTCTTCGGGGATTGAGGGGATGCATGGACTTGGTTTTAGCTAAGTTATTTACTAAACACAATATCATATGTATGCATGCATGCATGCATGTATGTATGTATGTATGTGTAGTGTAAATGGGGTTACCCCCAAGGAGGAGCCAAGTTTGCTTCCCCCGCGTCTATTTTTTTAAAAAATTATGTTATACTTTTTTTAAACATATAGGGGGATCAACTTAGATGAATAAGAGGAATACATGATTCAAAATCCGTGAAAAACAGACATTCATATCATATCCATCTAGACAGGACCGATTTCAACAATTCTGAGATCATTAAAATATTATAGGCTTGATGGATGAGACAAGAACATTAAAATGTGCTGATTTTTTTATGAGAACATGTTGATATTAGGTGATCTAAAATCTCCCCACTCCCCAGTTTTTGAAAAAAAATCGAAAGAAAGTTAGAAAAATAGATGTGGGAAGCTAACTTGGCCCCCTTGGGGGTAGCTGCCGCATCTTACCCATGTAAGTACGTGTGTGTGTGTGTGTTGTGTGTGTGTGTGTGTGTGTGTGTGTGTGTGTGTGTGTGTGAGATTTGGGATTAGAGAGCCTACACCCATGTATAGGTAACTTTCCTACACCCATCCCTTTTTCCCTAAAATTTTTCGATTTTTTTGAAATGGGCCCTTAGGAGATGTACTTAAAATATTAAGTGCAATATGTGTTTTAAATTTCGTGTAAAACTTAAATTCTTAAGTTATAACTTAGCTAATATCAATATGTCCATCGGAAGGGGGTAAATATGAGACGATTAGAATTTGATTGTCGTGACGGATAAGTTAGGAGTATCGAAATAAGCTGAAATTTGAATACAATACGGTTATTACGGAAATTTCCCAGGGATTCGTTTTCAAAAATATCATAAAAATCAAAGGGAAATGAGAGGAAAAAGCATGGACTCTACCAGTAATCAGATGTGCCTCCAAAGTTGGTCCTACTGAAGAACTGGAACGCTTGCGACGAGTTGAGCAGCGGGTAGAAGTCGTCGGAGAGAGGCCTGACCTCGATGGCCGATATGAAAGGAGTTCCCTGACCTGTGTTTACTAGACACAGTGACCAGGGATTCCGAGGCAGCAACAGCCATGATCTCGCTAGAAGTGTAGTCGGACGCCTTCCCGAAGGAGACCGACTCCCAGAAATTGACCCCCAGGTAGATGTCGAACTGTGGCAATCGATTTTTCCCGTCATAGTTCCCGTACAGGAACCTAGATCTCACCAGATATCTCACGCCTGGTTTCACTGGTTTCAAGGTGTAGCAATTTCTAGCTCCATCGGGGAAGCTTCTCAAGTCTCTCGAATTCGGCAGATAATTTAGGGAGGAGTACTCCGACGATACGACGTGTATCTCGCCCGTGTCTATGTACGCATGATCCGATGTGTAGATCAGGCTGCTCTCCATGTGGGTATGCTTCTCGTGCTTACCGCAGTCGATGTTAAGGAATTCTATATGACAATTTAAATCAGGTATATAGATAGAATCAACAGACCTGGAAAGCCGAAGATGATACGTATGTACTTACCAGATGATGATTGTGCACGAACAAGGGTTTCATATGCCAATAACGTTGAGAAAAATAAAGCTAGTAGAAGTAACACGGAATCCTCCATTACTTCTTTCTTCCTCTTTGTGCTGAAAGGGCCGGAAGAAGGCGACGACTTTAGTTTAATCTGATGAATGTACCAGCTTGGAACGTATAGCCACTCCGCAGCACTGTTTATATAAATATTATCACATGGCTTGCAGGTTGTCGCTATGTTTAAATTAAGGGAGCTGCAGAGGTCCACGATTGACTTGATCAACCTTTTGTTTGCTATGAATAAAATTAGAATGTAATACAATAGTCCGGAATAACATTAAAAAAGAATAGAAAAAGTATGCTTTATTCCCATTTCGTTTCGTATTAAGGATGCAATTTTAACAAGAGATTCATTCCTATCTTCTCTTTCATAGCAGCACAGGGAAGAATTTAAACACTACAACAAATCATAGTTATAGCCACGTTTTTATTGCTAAGAGTGCAACGAATAAAATTCGCTATACGTGACGAATTTGTGATTCGATATAAGAATCATTGCTATATAAGTCGTTAAATGTTTAGCAATGAATAAAAAACGTCATGGAATTAAATTTTTACAACAGATAAAAACTTTCTACTATTTGATTTTGTCAACGCTTTTTGTGTCACCACATATATCTTACTATTTGACTCTTCTTATGTATATCAACGTTGTTTTGTCACTATTTGGGACAATACCAACACAAAATTTGACATAAACAATCAAAGCTTAATGATATAACACTGATTTTTTGTTGTTATTTACATTAATCGAACCATGTTATTTATTAAATATAATTTTCAAACATTGACTAATAATATACTTGTGTCTATAATTTGTTTTATTCATACATCACTCATGAAAATTCAAGCAAATACTAATTATGAAATCATCGAAGGACAAAGGTTAGTCAAATATTAACTAAACATCATTTGAAAATGTCATAGAAAGAAATCTCATCGATGACTATAATAAAATTCTAAGACATCTTAAAAGAATACATTTGCTCATTTGCTAGAATAACTTGTAGATGATCCATTCGATAAATCAAGAACATGTAACTGTAGAGAAATAGTTACCATAAATCATGCAAGTATTTTCAAATCACAAGTTCATGTTTACTAATACGATATTATTTCGAACTAAAAAACAATTTTACAAGATAGGTTAAAGTAATAAGCATATTGATTATTGAAAAGTCTTATTTGAAGTTTTGGGGCAAACCAGAACTATCTCCCATCAATTGTAAAAAATATATCAATCCATCTTACAAAATTATAAAAGCAGAAACATTGTCGCTTTATTTTGAATCCAAGAAGCTTTTTTTGATCAAAACTTTACAAGGAAGACCAATTAATAGCAGATAAAATGTATTTTTCTTTGAGTTCTGTTAGAGATTACAATAGATTACATTCTTATATTCTATTGTAACCTCACAAGAGTACTTATGTATTTTGCCCTTTTATTGAGCTCTCTAGGGTTTAGTCCTATATAAGTACCCTTAGACCTCTCGAATAAACAACTCACTACAGTCTTTCATCCCTTTCCACATGGTATCAGAGAAGCGGTCCTAGATCGACATTCTGACCTAATTCCCACCACCACTGCCAGCCCTAGACACCTTGTGCGTGACCCAAGGGGCTTCCTTGCACCTCCCACGCATGCCACCAGCCTGGAGGGGTCACTTCTCCTCGCGTGTGCCGTCTCCAAGAGGAGCTGCTGCTCCTCACACACACTGTCAACCGCCTAGAGATCATCTCCAACATTGCATCCAAACTGAGAACCCCCGTCCCAGACATATTCTCATCACCGCTAACTCTCCTTGGAGTTTTCTCACCACCGCAAGCCCTCCAATCTGATCGTTAGGGCCTTTTTAGCGTCACTAACCCTTCTTGATAGTTCCAGCAAGTCTACTAGGCCCCCAATCTGAGCGCTGCAAGCCTCTTTTCGCGCTTAGGCACAAAGGAGTCTCCGCCAGGAACTTCTTGCATCACCCAGCTCACTACTAAGCCATTAGCCATCGCCAACAGGATCTTTTAGACCCCATCTTAGTGCCACTTCTTGCCCATGAAGCCTTCATGGGCCTCCTTAGCATTGTTGGCCCCTTCGTGGGCCTCACCTCGATGCCACCAATGATTGCCGGAGCTTCCAAGGCATGTCTCCAACTCTCCTGTAACTTTTAACGAGCCTCCCGATACACTACAAGTTTACTATGAGCATTCCATATCTTCCATATGCTTGACTAAGTTTCGTTGATGCTTTACTAAGTCAACACATACTTTCTATATCACTTTTTCTTGACTTGCATGTCCGCCATGACGACCACTAAGACTAAGCCCGTGTACCCTACTTCTTCTTTGATGGTAAAATGCACCTCTATCAAATTGAAGGGCTTCGAAAACTATGTTCTATGGTCTAGATCTTTCAAAGTGTTTGTTGGTGGACATCGCAAAAGCTATGTTCTTACAAAGGTTCCTCTTGATAAACAAATAAGTGTATGCAACCTAGTTTGTTGACAATTGTTAGGTTATTACTTGGATGACTAACAACGCCGATCCAAACATTGTCACCAATCTACTTTATAAGGACATTACAAAGGTGATGTAGGAGAACCTTGAGCGCATACGTTCTCAGAAGATGACCAAGTCTCGTCTCTCTAACATATACACAAGAATTTGGTCTGCAACTTTAGGAGAGTTAAGCCTTAATGAGTATTATAGGCTTCTTACTAGCATATCTGAGAAGCTACTTATTTTCTAGTCTGCATGCTATGATCAAAAGGTGAGACATCGTGCTGAATGGAAAGTTTATAGATTTCTTTCTAGGTCGCGCCAACGATACAAGCCTGTGAAAGATCAGTTTCTGATGGTTAATATTCTACCCACCATTAAGACCATCTTCGGATGACCACAGGAGCTAGACGCTCCAGTTTAGCACTCTAATACCCATGCATCTACAAAGATGATGGTCCATTATATCTCCTTAGGTTACAGAGGACGATAGAATTATCAAGGAGTACAGGGTCGTGATTCGGATGTAGACGTGGTTGTGAATTGGGATGTGACCGCAAATCTGGACGTAGTCGTGACTTTGGATAAGGATGTGGACATAATTCTTCTACTACTCATTTATCGAGAATGCATACAATGTGGATGCTGGAATCACCCTTTTGACCGCTGCTGGGAAACGTTTGGCATGCAACCTAATGCCTATTATGCCTAAGAAGAAGCATCTTATGATGCGCTCAAAGATACATCTGCCCAGTAATCTAGTGTGTGGGGGTGGGGTGGGGGGGATAAAGACCCCCCTTATTGCTTCTGAATATGTTCGCATGAGGCAATTGCTACAAGACTCTGGCTCATCTTCCAATGATAATACGGCTTCTACTTCTTCTGCTAGCCTAGCTATTACTTCACGTACAGTAGCACATTCTATATCTACCTCCAAAATTGCATGGATTATTGATTCTGGAGCTTCTATCCATCTGATGAGAGAAGGAAGTACGTTCACTTCTTCAAGTCATCTTCCTATGTGAAGAACGTTTGAGTTGCTAATGGGGATCATTCTTTGGTAACTGTTGTCAGTACTGTCAATTACTCTTCCAAGCTGCGATTGACCAAAGTTCATTATGCTCCTGCATTTCCTCTCAGTCTTTTATATGTACATAAGCTATGTACTGAATTTAACTGTCGTGTTATTTTGGAGGAGTCCTGTTATTATTTTCAGGACATCCGGACGAGGCAGATTTTTGGTGGGAACATGAGAGGAATGGCCTCTATTACCTCAACATCACTTTTGATTCCAATTTTACTGACTCTGTTTCAATATCCGAAGATCCTCTCCTGTAGCCCCTTAGTTTGGTCCATCCTTATGTGAAGGCTCTCTCCATGATGTTCCATGAACTCTCTACTCTCAAACCCTTTAAGTGTGAGGCATGTCAGTTCGAAAAATATCATTGAGCATCCTTTCTCGCACTGACTGAGACTCGTCGTCGTGTTTCCATTTCTCTTATCCATTACGATATATGTGGTCCCTATCCAATCCAAACTCTAAGTGGTCTTAAATATTTTGTTATCTTTGTGGATAACTACATTCGATCTTCATGGGTCGTCTTGTTAAAGGAACCTTCGAAAATTAATAATATTATCAAGAATTTCTTTCACTAAGTCGAAAATATGTTCTCCACTTCAAATAATGACTTGGAATTCACTCAAAATGACTTGACATCCTTTTTTACTTCCGAAGGCACCATCTATCAAACCTCATGCCCATATACCTTCCAACAGGTTAGGGTAGCAGAAAGAAAATAGACATCTCCTTGATATCACTCGCTCTCTTCTCAACCATATGAATGTTCCTAAGATCTACTAGGGAGATGCAGTACTCACTGTCATTCACCTTATAAATAGGGTCCCCTCTACATCCCTAAATGTCTCTACTCCCTTTGCCTTACTACACACAACTGAGTCTCCCTTTTCTCTATCGTTGTAGATCTTTGGTTGCAGTGCATTTCTTTACAATTTTCATATTGCTGACAAATTATCTCCTCGTGTGATTAAATGTATTTTTCATAGATATTCTCGAACACAAAAAGGCTATAGATAATATGATCCTTCTGGACATCGCTATTATGTATCTACCAATGTCTCCATTTTTGAACGAACTAGCTTCTTTACTCAAGTTGTTTTAGATATTCCATTAGATCTTCCTCCTCCAACTATTGTGTATAAAAGAAAACATGTTTCTACACCAGCACATGTTTCACTACATATTCCATTGTTGCAGGAAAATACACTATCCTAAAGTGCTCCCAACGATATTGTCACAGATGATCCTCATGAACTTCCAATCGCTCTACGCAGAAATAAGAGGCGATGTACACTTCATCCTATGTCTCATTTCACTTCTATTGTTAGATTATCCTATATTGACAAAAGATATACATATACTCTTATTACAATATCTGTTCTCGAAGACCATCATAGTACCCTACAGGATTATGGCTGGTGACAGGCAAAGATAGAAGAAATGGATGCTCTCAATTCTAGAAAGACATGGGGACTTGTATAGTGTCTCCAGGGAACTAAACATGTGGCATGCATATGGGTATTCACTACAAAGCATTCTCCATATAGCTCCATTGATAGGTCGAAAGCAAGGCTTGTGGCAAACGATTTACACATACGTATGGAGTTGATTACTTCGAGACCTTTTCTCCTGTTGCATGGATAGATCCATACGGACTATTCTTTCAGTTACAACGAACAAGGGCTAGCCTATTTTTCAATTGGATGTCAAAAATTCCTTTTTATATAGCAACCCCAAGGAAGAAGTTTACATGATGCAACCTCCAGGTTATGAAGTCGGGGGGGAGTATGTGTGCCGACTTAGCAAAGCAATCTACGGTTTGAAGCAGAGCTTGAGGACATGGTTTGATAGACTAAGTACAGAGATTAACACTCTGGATTTCTAGAGAACTACATATGACTGCTATGTTTTTGTTAGAAAACGGCCAACTGGTATATTTATACTTGTTGTATATGTGGATGATATGGTTGTTACAGGTGACGATGATAAAGGGGTGCTAGAGATCAAGGATTTTCTTCAGAAGGTCTTTATCACAAAGGATATGGGACACTTCTCTATTTTCTAGGCATAGATGTATTACGTACTATGAAGGGACTCCATCTGTCACAGAGAAACTACTACTTAGATATACTGAATGAGGTAGGATTACTCGGTTGCAAATCCTCTGGTATTCCTACTGATCCTAGAAAATACTCCACTTCTATTGTTCATGTCTTTGAAGACACTACACGATACAAAAGCCTTGTTGGCAAACTCCTACATCTTATTGCTACTAGACCATACATATCTTATGTTGTGAGCAGAGCGAGCCAATACATGGGAAAACCTTGTTACGTCCATTGACGGGATGTTCTTTATATGCTTTGCTACGTAAAGGAATCGCCTAGATGTGGACTCTTCTATGGGGCAAATGGCGATACCGATGTTACTCCATATGTCGATGCTGATTATGCAAGCTCGCCAGAAGATCATCGCTCTACTACGGGTTATTCTATGATGGTTGGAGAAAATCTTGTTAGTTGGAGGAGCGAGAATCCTAATCCAGTGTAGAGGTAGAATACAAGACGATGGCTCAGGCTACCTACGAAATTATTTGGCTACTAACTTTTCTACAAGAACTCAGTGTTGTTGTCACCACTCCCATTCCTCTACAATGTGGCAACAAAGCTGCTACTTATATTTCTACAAATCATGTGTTTCATGAGAGAACTAAACATATATTGAGATTGACTATCATTTTGTTCGTGAAGATGTACGAGGAGGCAAGATTACTACGCCACATATCTCGACAGATCTTCAGCTTGCAAACATATTCACTAAGGCCTTACCAAAGAAGCACATTTCATGGATAGCTTTCAAGTTGGGCATAATCGACGGATATGCTCCAACTTGAGGGGGGTGCTAGAGATTATGATAGATTATGTTCTTATATTCTATTGTAACCCCACATGGGTACTTATGTACTTCACCTTTTTTAGCTCTCTACATTTTAGTCCTATATAAGGACCTCTAGACCTCGTGAATAAACAACTCATTTCATTATTTCATCCCTTTCTACAAACTCAATGAGTGCATTCAGCCTAAATAACATATTTTATGACTAAAATGTTATAATTCCAGAACATAATGGAAGGTTACTCATATATAAAAAACATATTAATCCATGATATGGATAGATAGTGGGAGGGCATCTAGTAGTAGACCCCCCATGTCTTTGTTTAATTTGTTTTCATCAAGTTGTGATACCTTGGGTTCCAAATACTCATGTGGCCTTTGATAAATTTAATGGTGGCCCTTTTTCATCCCATTCCCCATCTCCTGATACATGCCGTCTACACACTCGCATGTCCAGCATATTCATAGGGAGGTGCCCATGTTAAGAAAGGGCAAAAGTACAAAGAATCCCATGTCATTGCTTCCTTTGTCACCTCTCTTTGCCATGATATTTATTTTAAAAGACTCTTACATATGAAAGCCAATTATCATATTCAATCGAACCCAACAAATCATCATGATCTCCACTTTTTACCAAGATTTTCTCCAAATTCAACCAAAAGAAAACTTGTCGATATCAACATATGACATAATGGTAAAGAAAAAGAAATGTTTGAACAAAAGAGCTATCCTAACGTGAAAATTGAAGTTCGTTACTTTCATACAAGCGCCATATACGAATGCTTCTAGAGCATTCCTTATGCGCAATTCAAATGTTTTTTACCATTTTCCTCAACGTTGAAATTTATTTAAACTCAATCTGCGGGAATGATGTAAGATCATGTGTAAAGTTAATAAAATATCATGCGTATAAGAATTTTGTCAAAAAGCACACATATGCATAACATTTTAATTATGAAGAGTATGTCCAATCTTATTTCCTCCGCTTCCTAAATATTATTTTCATAAATATCTTCGGATGCATCGCTTCCTGCCTCACAAAGCCAATCTTCTCTCGTATTCAGTTGGTCCAGCAAATCCCATGGTCTCCTCTTTTTCACCCATTTTTCTCCAGCCTCATCAATAAGAAAAACTTGTCGATATCAACATCTAATATGATTATAAAAGAAAACGAAATATTTGCTAATATAAATAGAGGGATTACATTGAAATAGGAGACAAGCGGGCAACAAGCTGCGTCACTAGTCCTTTATGAATTGCAAAACGAAATATTAGGAAAAGAGCTGTCCTAACATAAAAATGAAAGTTTTTTTTACCTTCATACAGTAGTAATATGTGAGTGCTTCTAAAGCTTTCCTTTTAACTTTTGCGCTCTTAAAGCTTAATCTTGCTCTAATACTTCCACTTCCCATCCTATTACTTTTGACAGATAAGCGTCCTATTTTCTTTTGTTTCCCCGTCACTCTAAGCATCCGATCCATACAATATAGTTAATTTTTTTACTTGGCCTTCCCAGGAGAATTCACTACAAAGTATCTAGTCTAAATTCCTTCTTAGGTTCTATCAACAACTATGAAGAGTATATGTAGATACAACCAAGTTAAAAGCAAAATCACAAGTAAGCTTACATATAATATATGTAGAATGTGATGTCTATTCTCATAAGGAAGCTCCTCGCAGGGAACGGAATGCCCACGAGCGACACACTCGCTACCATTAAGCGTCCGACACATTCGTTTACCAAAGAACTCTCAACCTTTCCGAGATAGTGATATCCGAGATCCCGATCCAACTAGCTCCACAGAATTCACAGCTTCGGAATCCAATTTAATATCCTCCATGGCTTCCCTACATTTACCCACAATCCTATCCAGCAGATTTTCAATGATATCGTGCCAAACACCTCCCTAGTAATTACACCATTCGCATACTCAATACATATGCTGACAGTGAAAGAGGCCCTATCACCAACAAAAAAAACTTGTGAATAAGTTTTCCTTCCGTAGATTTCTAAATGAAATTCCAATCTCAAACTAGTTTATTTATATATATATTCCGTGGAAATTGATCACTATATCCTTATATTATGTCATTCAAATTTTGTGAGAAATAGATATTCATGTGGCCTCTATCTTGACAGGGTTGTCCTCTAGGGAAGTTAATTTGGCTCCTCCCACCCCATTTTCCCCATATTTTTTATTTTTTTTGAAAATACTTCCGTGGATTTATTATATCCATATATTATGTCATTCAAATTTCATGCAAAATAGAGACTCCTACAACCTCCATCTAGACGAGGTCGATTTCAACAATTCTATGATCCTTAAAAAATGAATATCTAGATGGAAGCCGTAGGAGTCTTTGTTTCTCATGAAACTTGAATGACATAATATAGGGATATAGTGATTGATGAATATGCATTTCATCATCTTTATCCATTTATTTAAGCTTAAAATCCCTTATAAAATACCTATAAATAACAATAAATCCATTCTTTTACTAACTCTGATTCTTGTGTAAATATTGTATATTATTCACTATTTTAACCTAGAATAAAGAATAAAGAAATACATGAAAAATAAAGAAAACAAAGCCTGTATATGTGTAATAGATACAGGCTGACTCTGACCTCGAGAGAAGATCAAAACTTGACCTGATCGACAAAGAAAAAAGTAGGGGAGATAAATCCAAAAATTCCATAAATTCATTTGTCACTTGTATATATTCATCATATCTACAATACTGTCTTTAATACACATTCTTTTATTTAATTTATTCATTATCAATTCTTTGTAAATAGAAATAATTCTTCTTGGAAATTGTGAATAAAATTCTTTTGTAACTAATAAAAATAATTGTAATAAAAAATTTATATATTTTATAAATAAAAACACTCTCAAAAAGCCACAAAGCTCATCTTGCAAGATCAATATCTACTCCACCAAAACTCCAAATTCATCGAACTCACTTTCATTGTACTCGAAATTAAATAACCTTTAACATGGAGGTGATTTCATAAAAATTGGATTTAATGTGTGAAATGTGATAAATTGGAATGCTATTGTATATTATAGCTAAGTATACTATGTATATTATTTAATTATTTATTTTCTTGTATATATTTGTAAAAAAATGTATTTTAAAGTAATTGTGAATATTGTATTTAACTTATATAAAATACAAATAAAAATCACCAAATCTAAAATCAATAAAAACAAAATCATGTGTATACTGTGTAGGTATCAATATGTATATATTGTTCCTATACCTATTTATTTAACCTAACAAATTAATTCCTAAAAGTCAAATAAAAATATCATCAAAATCCTTATAAAATAATGTAAATAATTATATATTAAATTATGTATATATTTGTAAAATTAATTAATTAAAAATCAAAACCTTATATATATGTATATGTATATAAACCTATAAATAACAACTTTTAATTATATTTACCCTTGTAAATACATTATTTAATTATGTAAAAATCACTAAAATTAACTTTATTATATTCTTAAGATTTTTAGGTACATTATTTAATTTTTTAATCATATTTGATTTTTAATTGATTTATTTAATTATATATTGGATTTTTGTCGTTATCCCTATTGTCCTATTCCACGGACGCCTCGATTGGCCAACCCGCATTGTTGACCCTAGTCAACTATTCAGTCACCCCAGCATTCCTATACTTATGTTCGTCGTCACTCCTTCACCCAATTTTCCACGTGCCTTCTCTCACTAACTCGCCCAGCTTTCTTCTCCAAATACTTTGCCCATTCACTCATCGTCATCGCCAGCCCATCCACTTCATCAATAACTCCTCGATCATCGCTCAGTTTGAATTCAAAATCCCCATTGGAGTCTTCTATATAAATGTTCACCCTTCAACTCGGGTGGTGGGTTGATCCGTTTTTGGCCCATTTTCACCCCGCTATAAACTTCTGGAGGAGCTTTGAGATGACAGGTCGATCTCTCCATGATTAGGTGCATGAGACGAGGAGTGCAGACGTGACTCCACCCACTCGCTGACCTTCCTCCGGCGTAGTCCCGACTATCTGCACCCCACCGTAGATCGAGGTGATTTCATCATCGTTCTTCACCGTAGGTACACCTTAGGTAGTCATTTTCGATTTTGCAATTTTAATTTCATCATTTTAATTCTATTCTAGCTTGAATTCACCGATCATCTTCAATCTCCAATCCACAAGATCGGAGGTGTTCCGTTCATCATCAATCAAATCCAACACGACCAAAAAGCTCACTAGACCTTACTCCAGTTCTTCCACCATCTGACCAACCTCAGATCTCTTCAGATCCGAGGATCAGCTCCTGTTCTGACCACCTTCATCAGATCTCCCATCCATTCACCATTTTCCCTATTTTCCTGCTAATAAAAGTGGCAGGTGAGATCCTCTGAGCACCGCCTTTGCATTGCAGGGCTAAAGAGCGCAAGATAGAGCTTTCAGAACCAGGTCGAGGTCTACTTGATTTTCCAGAACTTCCGACCTCTAGAGGGCATATCTGTCATCGTCGACCACCGTGGAAGCTTTGGATCAATAGAGGAGCACCGTAGGAAGCAAAAGCACCATCTAGAAGCTGATTTGGGTGAGCCACGAGCGAGATCTCCTCGCTCAAGTTCGTTGGAGATGCACTTCTTCCAAGCTCATCCAGCAGCCTTCAGCACTGCACGATCAATAACGATGCTCTAGATTTGATCTTAGCCATTCAAAAAGCCCTAAAGCCAGTTCGTGGATTGAAGTCCCCAAATCGAATCTCATCCATCCACATAAATTTCATCACCAACCGTTGGAGTAGAAGGACAACACATCAAGGCTATCCAGAGAGCGACGTCTTTTAATGGTATATTTGAGCCTCTACCCCTACGTTTATTTCATTTACAAATAATTCCTTGTTAGGACACGTGTCAGTAGTCTGTGTATTGAACAATTACACTTCTTACCCTCCTTATTATTTTATATGCATTTTTATCCTATTTGAACTGCATGTGTGCCTGGCTCGTGATTGTTTGGGTTATTTGCAATATAAAGTCTGCATGTTTTTTTTATTATTTGGACTTAGAATTAATTTATTTACTAATAGGTCCAATCCATCGCATATGACATGCTTGTGCACGCTCCTTTTTGGATAATTTGCAATATTTACCCTGCACTTTTCATATGTGTTATTGTATATTCTAAACACATTAAATATTTGCATATGTGCCCCTGTACATCTGCATTTATTTAGCATGATAAAATCAACTAAAAATTAGCAAAATAACATTAAAAATGTCATAAAAATTATGTTAGCTCTTTGTTGCATATATTTTTTATTCATATTTTATATTTTGCATTTCATCCTTCTTATTATTTATAAAAATTTAAAATAGCTTAAAAATCTATGTTTATTATTAAAATCAATAAAATATAAAACATTTGAGAAAAACTCCAAAAAATTATTGATTTTTTATTTCTTTTAATTTCTATATAATTTTGGCATTTCTATTCCTCGTAAAAATCACAAAAATAATAAAATGCTCGAAAACAAAAAAATTCATAAAAACTCATAGAAAATTCCAAAAAAGTCATAAAGTATATTTATAAAAAAAAATAAAAATATATCTTTCATCATTTATATACTTCTTTTATTTTTGATCTTATCTGATATTTTAAAATCCAAAAACTTTCGTTTGTATTCTGTTTACTTCATTTTTCATATTTTGATTTATTTAAAACATTAAATTTTTTTGAAAATTGTGAAAAAATAAAAAAATATTAGAAAATTTGATAAAATAAAAATTATTTTATTTGAATTTTCTATGCATTTTATCACTTTGCAAAAATCCCCAAAACTTGACTCTTTTTATTCTCTTTATTATATTTTTATACATTCCTAATTTAATTATTTGAAAAATTCTTTTGCAAAATTAAAAATATAAAAATCAGAAAACCAAATAAAAATATAAAATTAAAAGTCATAAAAATATAATAAAAAATACAAAAATACAAAAATCAAGCATAGTGTTCATAGAATCTCCTTTATTTCATTGATTTAGTACCCCTCAGGATTTTGAAGCCTCTCTAGTTCGACCCTATATGCTATATAGGTATAAATGGCAAAATTTCTCTTGCTACATTTTCTTTATTTATTTTAGCTTGAGAATCCAATAAATTTTTGTTTGACGCTTCTTTTGGCTATGACGACCACAATTCCATTATGAATAATTTATTTAAATAAAAACTCGAATCCTAGCGCTCAACAAAATGGCACCGTTTCCGAGATGGCACAACTAGGGTAGTTAGGTTTTTCTTTTGACCTGCTATTCTTTATTGTCTATACTCGTGTTTCTTATTCTTATTTTTGTCTATATTTTTTCTGACATTCATTTCATTGTGTATTTCGTTGTCATTTATTCTTTGTATACATTTTTGTCATCTATTTTGGTATATATATTGTGGATTTGCATTTGTTGAGGAGTGAGCACCCAAATGGTATACAGTGTGCTGTTAGGGAGCTGATACAATGCTTGCATGATCCGATATGTTGGACGTGAAAAGCTCCCCACGATTGGACATAGGGATTCATTTGAGATCTATTTTCACTTGATCTTCTCACTTTGTTTCAAATCCACCTCATTGTTTGCTTGTCTATACTTCCTGTATTTATTTTCATATTATTTTTTCTCATATTTTCATAACTGTATCTCTTACATATTCTTCTGTTTCCTCTTTCTTACGAGGGCCCAAAGAGTGAGGGCGGCATTCTTAGGAATGCTGGCACACCCAAGTGAAGCTGAGGCGACTTGTTTCTTAATCAAGTTGCTGGAGAGCATAGGAGGAGGAGGAGAAGAAGAATTAGAGGAGACCAATCACTTGTCGTGCACTACATGGAAATTTTCTGTTTTCTTTTAGCATTTTATTCATTCATTATTTTTGTAAAAGTATGTAACTAATTATTTGGTGCTTGCCTTTTTCTCTATTTTCTAAAAGGGCATTATATACCTTGTGTTTGCAGGGTCTAATTCAACAATTGTCAGTGCACATGGAAGACCTCACCGATTTTGTTTCCACCACCTTTTTTCTTTCTTTTCTCGAAGTTTTGTGTGCTTGAGCCCTTAGAAGTAGGTTTTATTATCTTTCTTGAGCCAGGTAAACGATTAGGTCTAAAGCCCTTAAACAAGAATATTTGCACCTATAGAATAGAGCGTAACTAGGACTTAGTTAATAACTTGTTCTTACTCGTTAATAGAAGGTTCTTTTAGGATGGTTCTCATGCATCATATAGGTTAGTTTATTTTCTATATTTATTTTATGTGTGGATCATCTTGCATGTAGAGTTTTGATGACAAAGTATGTATCCTTTATCTTCTGCATGCATTATTGATTTTCCCATGCATTGTCTTTTCTGAATTCCTTCCCCTATTTTCCCTCACATAATATCAAAAGGAAATTGGAAATTAGGTAGACAATTTCTTTAAAAAATCTCAAAAAAGTGAAATTGTATAAAATCAGGACTGCTAAAGAAAACTCGACCTTAAAACTAAAAGTAAGGAGAAAATAGTTTTTTTAGAGAGAGTAGCCCTCTCATTGTTTGCAGGTACTTATCTCCGGACAGAGTGTGTGAGGACGTAGCCATAAGGATAGAGCCCAATCCCTTGACTTGTGCCTTAAGTACCTATACATCATTTTTCGGTGTATGGCTGTAACTGTAAGTAGTTGCCTTTGACCATAGAAAATTGTTTCGGTGTGCTAATCTTCTTATCTCCATTTGGGCATGATATTGAACCCGACATCCCATTGTTTGGGGAGGTCTGAGTATGCACGTTGGGCGATAGCGGTCACTCACCTTGTATGTTTGGTAGTAAGCAACTTTTTATAAATTCACTAAACTCAAAACTGAAAAGATAAAAGACCAAACTCTTACGGTCTCCACTAGTGTTCAATTGGTTCATTGGGAGTTTGTATTGTGTTTGTTTGGTAGTATAAAGATCCTTTCGCGTCCTTTGTGTCTTTTTCTCACTTTCTTCTTGTGTTGACCACTGTGTTCTCGCATCTTTCCTCTTGATATTGAAGATGTCGGATTGGAGCATTTCTTGTTCGAATTTGCAAACTCATTTCACACTACAAACCGGTCGTCTTCTATTCGGGAAGACTCACTTCCTGACTATTCCTCCTTCTCTACTTCACCTTTCACCTCATTGATCAATCCATTATTCAAGATTGACTCTAATCTTGAACTATCATTTGAGACTCCATCATTCTTAAGGACTAATTCAATGCCATCTACATATTCAGAAACTGGGTTAGCACACTTGAAGCCATCTAAGGGGAAGAGTTCCATGGTTGAGCAGAGCGAGATCACTAATACGATGTTAGCCTCCATACAAGCCATTCTGGCATAATTGACTCAATAGTTTGACATCCAAGTCGGATTGAGAGAGATGATCTTAGAGCTAAGACATGACCGGCAAGTGAGTAGGATAAAAACCATGGAGGAGGTGGGAATGGGGGAGATGATCCATTGCTTGAGCCAGTGGCTAATCTCACATTGAAGAATGCCTATAATCTTGGGGCAAGACAGACCAACTCATTGATTAGAATCCTTACAATTCATTGGCATTTTATGCTAAAGCCCACGATTTTACCACTTCTCCCAATATTCCACGGACACATAAATGAAGAACCATATGTACACCTCCAACAGTTCAATCGTATTTGTGGAAATATACACTACCCGAATGTACCATTAGAGGTAGTGAAGATGACAACCTTCCCGTTCAATCTCATGGACAAGGCTTTATACTAGATCAACTACTTGGGAAGGGTTGTCACTACTTGGGAAGAGTAGAGGTCTGTGTTTTTGAACAAGTACTACCCACTCGGATGACTCAACCAAATGCGATCGTTGATTGCCAACTTCTCTCAGATGTCCCATGAGCCTATTAGACGTGGGAAAGATTCAAAGACTTGATAGAGAAGTGCTGCTTGTGGGGGAAGATTCAAAGACTTGATAGAGACGTGGGAAAGCTGGTAGATGCTGCTTGTGGGGGAAGTAACTTCAACAAGGACAAGGATGTCCTATACTAGATTTTTGAGGAGATGGCAGAGAGATCTGCAGCTCTTTCTTCTTCCCGTGCATTTTAGAAGCATCACGTTCCTTCTTCTTCTTGTACGACACCCCCACAAGGTTGTCAACATGACGGCATCACATGATGTGGATAGGGTGGACATTTCAGATCTGACCATAATTGGAAATCACCTATCCAAAGTGGACATAATCGATAAATGGTCCAAGGACCATGATAAGCTCCAAGTGATCAAATAGAGGATGAAGAACCTGGATAAGTTGGATGAGAATACAAAGAATCTGGAGCTTCTTGTGAGTACGATCAGTGCATGTCAGAGTGCGAGTGCAGTAGCTGGTACCTCTGCTAGTGAAAAGACTTCTTCCACTTCCACACAACAGAGTAATGGAGTGTCGTCCACAGTTCAACACGTTTAGTACGTGCAGACCCCTGACCAAGTCCAACAGCAGTCACTCTAGATAGTACCGTACCAGCAAGAGGTTCCATACATTCCTGAGTAGCAGTCTCTGCCTCCACCTCTCATTCAGGAGGTGGACGGTATCTGGTTCGACCGAAAGCGCAACCGACCACATCAGTCAAGGCAAGGCCAGTTGAGTTCCCAGTAGGGTCAAAGACCTTCCCACCAGTTTCAGGGAGGTAGACAACAACAATACTAGCACCAATAGTTCCGGCCTCACTTTCAGTCTCCACTCCATTTCCAGAACTGGAGACATGGCCACCAGCAGATGCAGTCTACATATTTCCCACAGCCCTACCACCACCAGCATTTGCATCGTATGGATCGTATTCACGCCCTCCTCCACATTACCAGTGGCCATAGTATGGATACCATCAACCTTCTCACTACTAGTCTTGGTGACAGCTTGTCATTGAGCACCCTGAGGCACTTTCGGTGAATCCCGCACTCGATCAGCTTGCACTACTTATAAAGAATATGAATGATCTGACTCAAAGGATCGACGACCTGACGACCATGAAGACACTTATTCCTGTACAAGTCAAATCCAATCCCAACAAATTCAGACGTAAGGAGCAGGTATCCCATGATCCATCAAACCCCGAAATCGGTATGGCCCTTGATTTTATATGTTTATCTGACGCCATTCATATCAAGAGCAATAGGAGATTGTAGCTGCCTTCACAGTCCTTGGGATTGGGAGATCAAGCCACTAAAAGAGCCTCACCTTCCACATCATCATCTTCTTCACTAGCATAGCAGCGATCCAATGTAGCAGCACCATATCTTGGAGTTTCACCATCTTTTTCACCGCCACCACCGCCCTCACCATCTTCGGTCAGAAGGAGATGCAGTCCACAGTCAGCATAGAAGGAGCACACACCAGTTACAAAATGTCCTCTACACGAATAGCAATAGCCTATCTTGTTTTTTATTTTATTTCTTCTACCCTTGTTTTGGATAACAATACACAGACTGATTCTGGTTTTCCAATTGTATATGAGAATTCTATTTTGAATAAGAAAAATGAGCATTTGAATATTTCTTCTAATTCTGTGCCATTTCCTTCTGCTTTGAATAAAACCAAAAAAATCAAAAACTAAAAATAACCTTATCTGATCCTAAAGTGGTAGAGATTTTACAGAACATCTTTCTAAAGATGCCAGTTCTTAAGGCCATGGAGTACATTCCAGCAGTGAAAAGGGGAATGAAAGAAGCATGTACTCAAAAGCATCAACCTAAGACGAACAAATGAAAGGATACATAGAAACACATCTAGACCATTGATGAATACCCATTCATCACTCTTTATTCTTATATTTTAGCTACAAAAACCTTTGCAAATGCATGTAGATACTTGTAAATAGGAAAAATTAGCAAAAGCATGCATTGTGTAAAAATCTATAATTAGCATGTTTTTGTGCAAAAATAAAAGAATAAAGATGAAAAAGAAAAAGAGGGAAATATTTAGAATAAATATTGAGCAACCTAACCCAAGGGAGGGCTCAGCATGGGCCTCACCGCATAAAAGCCAAAGTAGAGGGAGATAGGGGCTCATGTGTAAATATTTGTAAATAAATAAAATTATATTTTCCTCACCCAAAAATATGCTTGTACATATTTGTATATATTTAGAAAATATTAAAAACAAAATAAAAATTTGAAAATCAAAAAGTTCAAAAATGCCCTTTCACCATGTACATAGACCATACTCCTATATTTATTCAACCTTGTAAATGAATAAAATCATTTTCTAAACTTTTTGTAAATATTCTAGGTTATATATTGTAAATAAATAAAATGAAAAGAATCAAAACAAAAATCAAATAAAAACTACAAAATGTAAAATATAAAAATACATTGTATATATACCACGTATATAAATGTATATATCTATTTATTTTCACCTATGTACATAAAATAAAAACCAAATAAAAATACTCTTTTATTCCTTACTTTATAATGTAAATAAATAAAATACGAAATAGGAATAAAATTGTACAAAAATAATAATTAAAAAATCAAAAATCAAAACTCTATATACATTGTATATACCTATATATAGTACATATTATGTATATAGGCTATTTTTATTTCCAAAAATTAATTAAAAATCACCAAAAAAATAGAAAAAATAAAATAAAAATAGTTTGTGTTTTGAGTTTTTACAAAATCGGGCCCTAGCTACCTTGAATTTAAGCTTTAAAATCCGGCCACGTGGCCCATCCTCATTGGGTCCTGGGGATGTTGACCGCCCGGTCAACTGGCCCCCCAGGACCACCTCCCACGGGTTTGAGCGGCCAACCCGACTTCTCCATTTAATACCCGCTCAACCCGATCACCAACCTGCCAACCCCCGGGTCCGAATCGTCCTCCTTGCATCCGGCATCCTCGCCGGAGCCGCTCCCTTGGGATCCGCGTGCTCCTGAGCTTGCCCGGACCCCCTCTTTTCGGACCCCTAGCCATATAAATCGTGAGCTCAGCCGCCTTCCCGCATCATCTTTGGCTATCCATTCTTCGTCCCGTGACCTCCACAGCTACCCCCGAGGTGACAGCTCCAGGTTGGCCGTGTCGCAGCGAGGAGAGAGTGGCCGGACCACTAATCCGGCGAGTAGCTCCGCCGTAGCTCCGCCATTGGTGCGAGCTCTGAGCCTCGGGCCCAGACGACCCTCGAGGCTACGACCGGGAGCTTCCCCAGCTCCAGCCCAGTCTACTTCACCACCGAGGTAATCCCTTAGCTTCGCCCTTTCCTTCAATTTCCATTTAGCCCCAATTCGTGCCGCCGCCATTTTTCGTCGATTCCGACCATCTCGCGCACCCATTCGATCATCGGAATCCATATTCATCTCCGCCTTCCCTCCGCGCACCTTCTCCATACCCCCATCCAACCTAGCTCGCACAGGAGCTGGGGTTCGAGCTCTTCCGTCCATCGCTTCGCCGGAGCTCGCCCATCTCGCCCCACCGGTCACCTCCACAACGCCTAACCGGGTCGAGGCACTTTGCCCTCGACCCGCGAATCTCCTGGTTCCCTTTGCAGGTCATTGCGAGCCCATCTGAGGGCTCGAGTCTTCCGAGCCAGGAGCTTCTCCTCCGCCGACCCCGCCGGAGCCCTCCAGGGCTCGGCTGGGCCATCGGAGCCGACCATCAGCTGCGGAGCTTCATCGCGGACCTTCTCCGATCTCCAGAGGCAGCAGGGGAGGATCCCAGTGCTCGCACGAGGCCGGCGAAACTCGCCGGCCAACTGTTCTTCCAGGATCCTCGCCGACCGTCAGATCGACCTCGGCGCTCCAGGCTACATCGTGTCCATCCATCCATGGAGCTGCAGTCACCGTCCGATCATCCAGAGGGGCGATCTTGACCATCCGAGCAGAAAGAGAGGCACCAGCCATCCGTGTCCGTCAGATCTGCCACGTGCCTTCTCCTCAGACGTCGATCCGGCCAACGTGCGAAAGGCTAAAAGGCGCCCTCGTCCAGACCCGTCAGATCAGCCACGCGTCAATCATCCGGCCTCGACGTTAAATAAGGGGTAAATTGTCTTAGGCCCCCTGTTCTTTTATGCTTTTAGTTTCAGTCCTGTAAATATTTAATTCCGTAGTTTAGTTTGAGGTTAATTTGCACAAGGGACCATGAGCTTTAGTTTATTTGCACTTATACCCCTGTCTGTGTGAGCCACGTGCTTCGTCACGTGTGATTTTGGGTTATTTGCAATATATTCCCTGTAGTTCTGGATGTTCATAGATGAATGAAAACTTTTTAGTATTTGCATCTATGCCCCTTTGAATGTTTTTATTTCGCATGTGCGCTTATTTTAGGGTAATTTGCATCTGAGGTCCCCGGACTTTTGGTACGTGTTACCAAGTAGTCCCCGGACCTTATTCTTATTACATAGAGGTCCCTGAGTGCCCCAGGCACGCGCCGCGTGCGTGATTTGCTGGGTTAATTGCACCTGGACCCCCAGAACTTAGGGTATTTGCACTTCAGTCGTTGTGCACAGTACCCTCTTGTGATTTTTGAATAAAATATCAAATCACTTCCAAATTCGATGAAAATTTGACACATGGCTCCTGCCATGTTGTAGGATTTTTGAGAATTTTTGAGGACATTTATGAGTTTATTTGTTATTTTTAAAAATTCAAAAACCATTATTTCAGCTACTGTCTAGAGTTAAAAATCCCAAAAAAATATAAAAACCCCCTCAAAAATTCTATAAAAATTAGGTGCTGTTTATTTTGTGTTCCTTGATTTTCTAGCCAATTTTGGCTATTTTTCACTGATTAAAAACCATAAAAACTTAAAAACACCTAAAAACCCATAAAAATTCTATTAAACAATCTAAAAACCCAAAAAACAATAATTTTGGTACTCAAATTTTCCTTGTTTTACCTAGTTTACAGGAAAAATACCTCCAGGCCCTTTTGAGGTTCTTAGATATTTTATCTAGGGACTTTAGGCTTGGCTGGACAGTACCTTGTTTCTTTGCTACTGTTTGATTTTTAGAAAATAAAATACACATCAGAAAAATTCTAAAAATTCACCAAAAACACTAAAAAACATAAAAAACATAAAAACATTTTTGTTTGAATTTTTGCTTGATTTTTGACGCATTAAATAAATTGCTAAAGTGTGTTTGTCTTTGTTTTCTTTTATTTCCTCCACATTTTAAAAACTCATAAAAATATAAAAATCATTAAAAATCACTAAAAATATTTGTCTTTTATTTTGTTTCATTTTTACTACTTCGTAGGCCTTTGGCCAACCCGTGCTCCTCGAGTTCGACCCTGGGAGCTATACCAGGTTAAACTCATAGCTGGACCGCTATCTTTTGTTGTGATCGATTTTATTTCTATTAGTGGTTCGATTTTTCTTGATTAAGTGCATCTGAGTGATCGAGGTCGCAACGACCTATTTAGTACCTTTACCTTGGTCGCTCGGATCGCTTATCAGAATGGCGCCGTTGCCGGGGAGCACGGCTTAGTAGTTCGTTTTATTTTCATTTTCGTCTTTGTTTTCGCGGCTTTTCGCGGCTCTTCGGAGCTCGCGGCTTTTCGCGGTTTTTGTTTATAGTTTCTGTTTGTTTTATTTTGCTTTATTTTTATTTTCTTTTCTTTTTGTTTTTGATTGATTTTGTGTGATTATTTTATTTTGTATTCTTGCATATATACCCTCACTTTTAATTTTCATTTCTTTTTCCTTATTATTTGATTATTTTTGCTGGTCTGACCACTCATCTCTTTTTCTTGCGAGGGCCCAAGGACCGCGGAGGTGACTTTCGAGGAGCCGGTGCAGCCGAGGAACTTGGAGGCGGCTTCCTTCTTTACGAAGCCACAGGAGAGAGCGAGAGGGAGAGAGTTGAGTGGGTGAGGTTAGATTAGGTTTTCATTTCATTTATATTATTATTGTAATAATACAGGGACTTGGACTGCTTGGACACTGGTGACTTGACCGTAGCGGGTCTGTTTCACCGAGCACCGGCGTGCTCAGGGGACCCTTTAGGACCTTCGCAGTTTTTTGCGGCTTTCTCGCGGTTTTATTTTTCTTTTATTTCTGTCTTTTCCGGTTTTTAGCGGTTTTTGCTCGAGCCCCTAGATTTAGGATTTTCTGGTGAATGTGCCGTAACTAGTAGGATCCACACACCTAATTGATTATCTGTTCCTATAGATCGATAATTGGACCTACTTAAAATCAATAATAAAAATAACCGATTCACTAGCCTTCGTAGCCTACGTGCCGTAGCTCGTCCTGTAAGGCGCTTACTCCTACCCCCGATTTGTCGGACAGAGGAGGGACGGGCCAAGACCGGACTCTTTGGCTTGGAGGTCGGTGACCGGTTAGACGGTTCTTCGCTAGAAGTTGCTCGTCTAGGACCCGGCTTTCCCGCTGCATCATTTAGGTTAGTTTTATTTCTGTCTTTACTTTTATGCGCGGGTCATATTGCATGTAGAGAGCTGGAGGCAGGTACGCATTTCTGACTTTGCATGCATCATTGATTTATCGTGCATCGGCTTTTTCGTCTTCTCCCCCCTGTTTTGGACTTAATAATCAGGAGAACCGAAAAATTCGTTAGGCCTTTTGATTGCTTTGAAAAATATTAAAAAAGTGAAACCATAAAATTGGGACTGCTAAAATTATTGATCTTAAAATCTGCTCACCCTAAAAACTTTGTCTTGGGGAGAGCAACCCCCTCATTGTTTGGTTTGGATGCGCGAGAGAGTGACCCGCACCCTAGGTAGAGCCCCCCGTTGCTAGTCCCGACTGATTACCGACTTTTCCGTGCGGGCCAGTCGGTTGGGTTAGCATCGGATATCCCAACAGGTCACGTAAGCGCTCTGATATTCTGTGTGTTCACCAAAATAAAATCGACAAGATAATTTGACCGAACTTTCACGGTCTTCAGCTCGCGTTGCGTTGGTGAACCGGGGGTTTGTTTTCAGATCATAATTTTTCCAGATCTCATCCGCCCTACTCGCCAGATCAAGATGATGGGTAGACGGTCTCCTAGGCAGCCTCTGGTTGCACCGCTTTCGGGCGCGTCTACCTCCTCATCTAGGTTGGCTCGCGAGAGCTCAGACCCGCTCTCCGAGCCCGAGTACGACTCCACCCTGTTCCCCCTCGACCCCCTTTCTGATCTACCTGAGAGACATGAGCCCGAGGAGAGATTGATACATTTGACAGCACCTGAGTTGGGCTCGTTTGATTTTGCAGACGTCGACATGGCCGGAGCCGGCAGTTCAGACGATCACTCCTGTCAGCCAGAGCACTTTGTTTTAGACCAGGGAGCGATCAACTCCACCCTGATCGCATCACTCGAGACAGTTCAGCAGCAGCTCCGCGATGAGGGAGCATTTATGATTGAGATGAGGAGAGAGTTGGAGAGGCTCAGAGCAGAGCGAGACCAGCAGAGCGAGCCCGAGGAGCCCGATGATGCAGATGCACGAGCCGCAGCAGCCGCAGCAGCAGCCGCAGCCGCCGCAGTGGCAGGCGCTGCGGCAGGAGGACCACCACGACCGATGCGGGATTTACACAATCCCGGATCTACTCTGATGCATCATTGGGTAGTGGTGCCGACGATCGTGGGGGACTTCAAGTTCCCCCCGAACACCTTGCAGATGCTACCCCGCTTCCACGGACTTGCCACTGAGGAGCCCCACCTCCACCTCCAGGAGTTTCTGATGATCTGCAGTACTGTCCACGACCGGCATGTGGATCAAGACACGATCCGGATGATAGCCTTCCCGTTTTCACTGGCAGATAGAGTAGCCACCTGGCTGAAGCATCTTGGGAGGTTTGTCTATACCTGGGAGCAGCTCCGCACCGAGTACTTGAACAAGTACTATCCACTCGGGCGGACGAATGCAGTGAGGGCCCTGATCAGCAACTTCTCCATGTTCCCCAACGAGCAGTTTCACGAGGCATGGGAGAGGTTCCGAGATCTTCTGGACAGATGCCCGCACCACGACATCACGAAGCCGAACCTTGTGTAGAGCTTCTTCAGCGGGTTGACACCAGAGCTACAGGGCCTGGTGAATGCTTCTTGCGGCGGGTCTTACTTCGCCAAGGACCACGACCAGGTCTGGGCCATCTTCGAGGAGATGGCTGAGAACTATATGGTGATGTCTCAGACCAGGTTGTATACTCAGAAGACCCAGCCACATCAGCCAGGACCCGTGCAGTACCAGCGGATAGCACGGGTAGATGCAGGTCCATCCAGTTCATCCGCAGCAGCAGCAGCACAGGCAGAGTCGTCAGCTGCGGACATGGGCATTATCAGCGAGAAGCTGGACCGCATGGAGCTGATAGAGAAGAAGCAGTGCCAGAGTATCACGCAGATGGAGCAGATGGCACAGGTTCTGAGCGACATGAAGACACAGCTCATGTGTCTCCAGGAGGCACAGACGGCTTCTCAGCCCCGTCTTCAGTCGCGAGGCGACGCCGGCAGCAGCAGCAGCTCGTCCCAGCGCTCCAGCACCCACGTGCAGCCTAGACAGGTCCATCTTGTACAGGCGGAGCCATACCAGCAGCCGCAGCCCACCTACCAGTCCCCACCATCTCCAGAGATGCAGATGGTGGTCTACCAGCCGGACCAGCCTCTGGCAGTACTCCCGCCAGCCCCCTACGATGCAGAGCCGTTGATGGATGTCAACGGGATTTGGTATGACCGCCCCCAGCCTGGGATCCGACGAGACCATCCCAGATTCAGGTGGGGAAGTGGTGGTGCCCAGCCCCAGCAGCAGCCGTCAGGACAGGGAGGGCAGTACTCCCAGCAGAGAGACCAGCACCAGCCGCAGCAGCAGCCCCCAGCATATCAGCAGCACCAGCCATCATCCTTCGGTCCTCGTCCCTATAAGCAGCAGGGACAATCATGGAGACGTGAGCAGCAGGCTCACCCGGGATATCAGCAGCAGCACCCTCCTTCCTACCCCTCTTACCCACCACAGCGGTTCCAGCAGCCTCACCCACAGAGAGGCCACCTGTCGGGCTCCTGATGAATACCCATTCATCACTCTTTATTCTTATATTTTAGCTACAAAAACCTATGCAAATGCATGTAGATATGTGTAAATAGGATTAATTAGCAAAAGCATGCATGTTTGTAAATATAGATAATTAGCATGTTTTTGTGCAAAAATAAAAGAATAAAGATGAAAAAGAAAAAGAGGGAAATATTTAGAATAAATATTGAGCAACCTAACCCAAGGGAGGGCTCAGCATGGGCCTGACCGCATAAAAGCCAAGTAGAGGGAGATAGGGGCTCATGTGTAAATATTTATGTAAATAAATAAATTATATTTTCCTCACCCAAAAATATGTTGTAAATATTTGTAAATATTTGTATATATTTAAAAGTTATTAAAAACAAAATAAAAGTCTAAAAATCAAAAAGACCAAAAATACCCTTACACCATGTGCATAAACCACCCCCCTTATCTATTTCACCTTGTAAATAAATTTATTTATTTTCCAAACTTTTTGTAAATATTCTATGGTATATATTGTAAATAAAATAAATAAAAAGAAACAAAACAAAAATCAAATAAAAATTACAAAAATTAAAATAACAAAAATATATTGTACATATACCATGTATATAGTTGTACATAACTAATTATTTAACCTATGTATATAAATAATAAAAATAAAATAAAAATAGCTTTTTATTCCTCATTTTATCCTATAAATAAATAAAATATAAAATAGGAATAAAAATGTATAAAAATAACTAATTAAAAATCAAAAATCAAAAACCCTATATTGTACATATACCTATGTATAGCTATCTATTGTATATACCTTATTTTTATTTCCAAAAATTAATTAAAAATCACAAAAAAATAGAAAAAAATAAATTAAAAATATTTCATGTTTTAAGTTTTTGAAAATTCGGCCATTTAAAGGCCCAAAAAAATCAAATAAACATTTAGGCCTTGGCGGGCTCTGATTGGTCCACGGGGGATTGTTGACCCCCGGTCAACTCCCCCCCCAGGACCACCAGAGCCGGATCTGGTTCGCGGACCCATCTTCTTCCATTTATTCCAACCAGACCCGACCTCCATTTAGCCTAATCCATGGTCCTAATTACTCCCCAGGTATCCGGGAATCTCGCTCGACATCGATCCTAGGGATCCGTGCTCCATCGAGCCGGACCCAAGCTCCTCTTCCCGGACCTACACCCATATATAACCTGAGCTCCGCCGCACTCTACTCTCATCTTTGGCTCGCCACTCTCATTCCCGTGACCTCCAGAGCAACCACCGAGGTGACAGCTCGCGTTTGCCCCTGTTGCAGTGAGGAGAGGGTGCCCCGACCATCGATCCGGCAGCTTTGCGCCGCCGTGCTCCGCCACTCAGCCGGAGCTCGAGCCTCAGGCCTTGACGCCCTTCGAGGCGACGACCAGGAGCTAGCCAAGCTCCAGCATAGTCTTCCACTTCGCCCAGGTAACCCTTTAGCCCTTCCATTTAGCGTAATTTCTGGTTATCCCCAATTTGTATCTCCGACGTATTCCGCTGATTCCGGCCATATCGAGTATCGTTTTGATCATCGGAACCCACTATCATCTTCGCCATCTTCCGACGCACCTTCTACGCCCATTCGTTCAACCCAGCTCGCCCCGGAGCTGGGAGTCGAGCTCCACCATCCTCCGCTCGCCGGAGCTCATCCGCCCCGACGCATCGATCACCCTCACGCCGCTTCATCGGGTCGAGGCACTTTGCCCTCGACCCGCGAAGCTTCTGGTGTGTTTTGCAGGTCAAAAGGAGGGCATCTGAGCCCCCCTCACATCCAGGCCAGGAGCTTGAAGCCGACGACCTCGTCGGAGCCCCTCCAGGGCTCGGCTGGGCCATCTGAAGCTACCAGCAGCAGCGGGACGCCATCGCCTATCTTCTCCGATCCTTGGAGGCAGCTGAGGAGGTCCCCAGCACGCGCACGAGGCCGGCGAACCGCGCCGGCCACCTGTTCTTCGAGGAACCTCCAGCACCGTCCGATTAGCCCCTCCGCTCCAGTTGCTATCTCGATCGTCCATCCACGGAGGAGCAGGCACCGTTGATCACTTTGAGGAGCTGATCTGGACCATTCGCGCTGAGGAGAGAGGCACCTGAGCCCAACCCCGTTCGATCATCCACGTGGCCTCCCTCAGAGCCGTCGATCGACCCACGTGCGTAGAAGAGAGAAGCGCCAGCTCATCGAGACCGTTGGATCCTCCACGTGGCGCGAATCTGGCCGTCGGCGCAATAAGGGGTAATTTACTTAGGCCCCCTCGTAGTTTGAGTCTTTAATTTCTAGTCCTGTAAATATTTTAGTCATTTTATTTACGTAGGGTAATTTGCACCTTGGACCTTGTGCTTGTGTTTATTTGCATCGATACCCCTGTGTATGTGAGCCCACGTGCTTCATCACGTGTTTAGTTGGGTTATTTGCATTACTTATCCTGTAGTTCTGTTGGGTTTATGAATGGATAGAAACTTTTTGGTAATTGCTTTTATACCCCTGTGAGTGTTGTATATGCGCATGTGCGGATTTTAGTGGGTTATTTGCGCCCAAGCCCCTGGACTTTTTGGTACGAGTTACCAAAAGGTCCAAGAACTTGGTTTTTATTACCAGAAGGTCCCTGAGTGCCGCAGGCACGCGCCACGCGCGTGATTTGCTGGGCAAATTGCACCTGGACCCCCAGAGCTTTGGGTATTTGCACTTAAGTCCCTGTGCACTGTGCCCCATTTTTGATTTTGAATAAAATATCAAACCACCTCCAAATTCGATGAAAATTTGGCACATGGCTTCTGCCATGTTGTTGGATTTTTGAGAATTTTTGAGGACATTTTTTATTTTATTTAGTATTTTTAAAAATTCAAAAACACGCATTTTAGCTACTGTCTAGGTTTAAAAATCCAAAAAAATATAAAAACATCCCCAAAAATTCTAAAAAAATTAGTTACTGTTCTTTGTGTGTTGTTTGATTTTCGAGCCAATTTTGGCTATTTTTCATTGAGTAAAAACCCTAAAAATCTAAAAACACCTAAAAACTCATAAAAATTATAATAAATAATATAAAAATCCAAAAACAATAATTTTGGTGCTCAAATTTTCCTTATTTTATCTAGAATATAGGAAAATTGCCTCCAGAACCTGTTGTGATCCTTAGATATTTTATTTAAGGGTTTTGGTTCTGGCTGGACAGTACCCAGTCTTTTTCTTACTGTTTGATTTTTAGAAAATAAATTACCCATCAGAAAATTATCAAAAATTAACCAAAAACACTTAAAAACTTAAAAAACATAAAAACCATTTTTCTTGAATTTTTGCTTGATTTTTGGCGTGTTAAATAAATTGCCAAAGTGTGCTTGATTTTGTGTTCTTTAATTTTCTTCACATATTAAAAATCCTAAAAAATATAAAAATTATTAAAAACCACTAAAAACATTTTCTTTTATTTTTTTATTATTTTTACTACTTCGTAGGCCTCTGGCCAACCCGTGCTCCTTGTGTTCGACCCTGGGAGCTATACCAGGTTAATCTCATAGCGAGACCGCTCCATTTTGTGCTTGATTGATTTTACGTGTTTCTGAGTGGTTTATTTTTCTTGATTGACTTAGCCGAGCGATCGAGGTCGCAACGACCTATCTAGATACCTTTACCTCTGTCGTTTGGCGTGTCATCAGAATGGCGCCGTTGCCGGGGAACACGGCTTAGTAGTTGTTTTTGTTTTTTTATTTTCATTTTTGTTTTCGCGGTTTTTCGCGGCTCTTCGGAGCTCGCGGCTTTTCGTGGCTTTTGTTCATAGTTCCTTTTTGATTTATTTTGTTTTATTTTGATTTTCTTTTATTTTTATTTTTGTTTTATTTTGTGTGATTATTTTACATTTTTGCACATATACCCTCACTTGTATTTTCTTTTATTTTTCCTTTCATTTGATTATTTTTATTGGTCTGACCACTCTTTTCTCTGTCTTGCGAGGGCCCGAGGACCGCGGAGGCTACTTTCGAGGAGCCGGTGTAGCCGCGGCACTTAGAGGCGGCTTCTTTCTCTACGAAGCCGCAGGAGAGAGCGAGAGAGAGAGAGTGAGTGGGTGAGGTATTAGGATAGTTTTATTTCATTTATTCATTATTGTAATAATAGAGGACACTTCTGAGACTGTTTGGACTTGACTACCGTAGCGGGTCTGTTTCGCCGAGCACCGGCGTGCTCGGGGGACCCATTAGGACCTCGCGGTTTTTCGCGGTTTTTACGCGGATTTATTTTTCTTTCTTTCTGTCATTTGCCGGTTTTTCGCGGTTTTTGCTCGAGCCCCTAGATTTAGGACTTTCTGGTGACTGTGACGTAATTGAGTAGGATCCAAACACTTAAAGGCATATCTGTTCCTATAGAACCGTAAGTGGACCTACTTAAAATAAATAATAAAAATAACCGACTCGCTAGCCTCCGTAGCCTACGCGCCGAGAGCCCGTCCTGTAAAGTGCACTCCTACCCCCGATTTGTCGGGCAGGGGAGGGACGGGCCAAGACCGGACCCTTTGGCTTGGTGGTCGGTGACCGGTTAGACGGTTCTTCGCTAGAAGTTGCTCGTCTAGGACTCGGCTTCCCGCTGCATCATATAGCTTAGTTTAATTTCTGTCTTTATTTTATGCGCGGATCACTTTGCATGTAGAGAGCTGGAGGCAGGTACGCATTTCTGACTTTGCATGCATCATTGATTTCTCGTGCATCGGCTTTTTCGTCTTCTCCCCCCTGTTTTGGACTTAATAACCAGGAGAACCGAAAAATTCGTTAGGCGATTTTGTTTGCTTTGAAAAATACCTAAAAAGTGTAACCATAAAATTGGGACTGCTAAGACTATTGACCTTAAAACTCGCTCACCCTAAAAATTCTGTCTTGGGGAGAGCAACCCCCTCATTGCTTGGTTTGTATGCGCGAGAGAGTGACCCGCACACTAGGTAGTGCCCCCCGTTGCGAAACCCGACTGATTACCGACTCTTCCGTGCGGGCCAGTCGGTTGGGTTAGCAGCAGATATCCCAACAGGTCACGTAAGCGCTCTGTTATTTGTGTGTTCACCAAAATAAAATTGACAAGATAATTTGACCGAACTTTCACGGTCTTCAGCTCGCGTTGCGTTGGTGAACCGGGGGTTTGTTTTCAGATCATAGTTTTTCCAGATCTCATCCGCCCTACTCGCCAGATCAAGATGATGGGTAGACGATCTCTTAGGCAGCCTCTGGCTGCACCGCTTTCGGGCGCGTCTACCTCATCATCTAGGTTGGCTCGCGAGAGCTCAGACCCGCTCTCCGAGCCCGAGTACGACTCCACCCTGTTCCCCCTCGACCCCCTTTCTGACCTTCCTGAGAGACACGAGCCCGAGGAGAGACTGATACATTTGACGGCACCTGAGTTGGGCTCATTTGATTTTGCAGACGTCGAGATGGCCGGAGCAGGCAGTTCTGATGATCACTCCCGGAGACCAGAGCACATTGTACTAGACCAGGGAGCGATCAACTCCACCCTGATCGCATCACTAGATACAGTTCAGCAGCAGCTCCGCGATCAGGGAGCATTCATGATTGAGATGAGGCGTGAGTTGGAGAGGCTCAGAGCAGAGAGAGACCAGCAGAGCGAGCCCGAGGAGATCCCCGATGAGGCACAGGCACAGGCACGAGCCGCAGCAGCAGCAGCAGCCGCGGCCGCCGCCGCAGCGGCAGCAGCCGCAGGAGGAGCAGGACCACCGAGACCGATGCGGGATTTACACAATCCCGGATCTACACTGATGCACCACTGGGTGGTGGTTCCAGCTATCGTGGGGGACTTCAAGTTCCCCCCGAACACCTTGCAGATGCTTCCTCGATTTCATGGACTGGCCACTGAGGAGCCCCACCTCCACCTCCAGGAGTTTCTGATGATTTGCAGTACTGTCCACGACAGACATGTGGACCAGGATACGATCAGGATGATCGCTTTCCCCTTCTCACTAGCAGACAGAGCAGCCACTTGGCTGAAGCATTTGGGGAGATTCGTTTATACCTGGGAGCAGCTCCGCACCGAGTACTTGAACAAGTACTATCCACTCGGGCGGACGAATGCAGCGAGGGCCCTGATCAGCAACTTCTCCATGTTCCCCAACGAGCAGTTCCATGAGGCTTGGGAGAGGTTCAGAGAGCTACTGGACAGATGCCCACACCATGACATCATGAAGCCGAACTTAGTTCAGAGCTTCTTCAGTGGGTTGTCACCAGAGCTACAGGGCCTGGTGAATGCTTCTTGTGGCGGGTCCTACTTCGCCAAGGACCACGACCAGGTCTGGGCTATTTTTGAGGAGATGGCAGAGAACTACATGGTTATGTCCCAGACCCGGCTCTACACTCAGAAGACCCAGCCACATCAGCCAGGACCCGTGCAGTACCAGCGGATAGCACGGGTAGATGCAGGTCCTTCCAGTTCATCCGCAGCCACAACAGCAGCACAGTTAGAGTCGTCAGCTGCGGACATGGGCATCATCAGCGAGAAGTTGGACCGCATGGAGCTGATAGAGAAGAAGCAGTGCCACAGTATCACGCAGATGGAGCAGATGGCACAGGTCTTGAGCGACATGAAGACACAGCTCATGTGTCTCCAGGAGGCACAGACGGCTTCTCAGCCCCGTCTTCAGTCGCGAGGCGACACCGGCAGCAGCAGCAGCTCGTCCCAGCGCTCCAGCACCCCAGTGCAGCCTAGACAGGTTCACCTTGTACAGGCGGAGCCGTACCAGCAGCCGCAGCCCACCTACCAGTCTCCACCATCTCCAGAGATGCAGATGGTGGTCTACCAGCCGGACCAGCCTCTGGCAGTACTCCCGCCAGCCCCCTTTGATGCCGAGCCGCTGATGGATGTCAACTGGATTTGGTACGACCGCCCCCAGCCTGGGATCCGACGAGATCATCTCGGATTCAGGTGGGGGAGCGGTGGTGCCCAGCCCCAGCAGCAGCCGTCAGGACAGGGAGGGCAGTACTCCCAGCAGAGAGACCATCACCAGCCGCAGCAGCAGCCCCCAGTGTATCACCAGCAGTCGTCCTACGGTCCTCGTCCCTATCAGCAGCAGGGACAGCTTTGGAGAAGTGAGCAGCAGGCTCACCAGGGATACCAGCACCAGCAGCACCCTCCATCCTACCCCTCTTACCCACCACAGCAGTTCCAGCAGCCTCACCCACAGAGAGGCCACCCGTCGGGCTCCCACGAGAGCCCCGCTTTGGATGATATCGCCCGCCTCCTCACGGACCAGCAGGCTACATTTAGAAGGGAGATGGACGAGTTCCGCCAGGAGATGCGGGACCTGGTGAGAGGGAAGGCCGCCATACCAGCCCGGATAGAGCCCAATCCGAACAGCCTCAAGCGGAAATCTGAGCAGGTAGTACATACTGAGTCAGCCACTCCTAGTGACCCATTTGATGATACATCTTCGGATTTATTTGATGCTGATTTTGTCACACTTAGGAGCGGTAGGACCCCAGCAGGCGGCGGCGCCTCATCTGAGCACCATCCCGAGGCGCCACAGGAGGAGGAGGAGAGCGGTACTGAGGCCGCTCCAGATGATGACGGTGGTACTGAGGCCACCAAGGATGCTGATCCCACCGGCGGTACTGAGGCCGCCACTTCACCAGATCTAGGAGGTGGTACTGATGCCACCCATGCAGCCGAGCCAGCCCGCGGTACTGATGCCGCGCGACGTCTACCTTCAGCAGCAGCAGAGCAGCCAGCCCGCGGTGGTACTGAGGCCACCGGTGTTTGTAGAGACAGAGATGTTGTTTTTCCTCGTGTCCATGTATCTCAGAATTCTGCTATGAATAAAGGAAAAGGTTTACTTTCTTCTGGTCCCACTGTGGTGCGTGATGTATGTGTGGATCCGGTCCTTGAACCGTCTAGACCTTTTCCTAGTCCTTCATCTGAGAAGGACCCAGTGATCCCCTTCCCTAGAGCCCTTCAGATGGGGAAGGGGAAGAAAAATGATCCAAAAAAGAGAGAGCTTGAGGAGTTCAGCCAGAGCATGATAGATCGGTTTCACATTCAGCTGACCCTCCAGGAGGCTTTGCAGCACATCCCCCTTCTCCAGCGATCTTTGAGAGAGAGGACTACAGTCAGGAGGAGGAGGAGGAACCACACTTCAGAGATCCATGTGCTGACCAAAGCCACGTGCTTTGCGATCCAGAACCGACTGCCAGCCAAGAGGCCAGATTCAGGGGCCCCGTATGTCAGATGCCAGATTAGTGAGCAGTGGTTCGACCGTACTCTTCTAGATAGCGGATCGTCGATCAACCTTCTTCCGGCAGCCCTTCTCGACCGTTTCGAGTTGGGCACTCTTCGACAGAGCAGGACAGTCCTTCAGTTCGCTGATCGATCTGTCAAGAGGCCGAAGGGGTTATTACGAGACGTTATCGTCACGATTCAGGGTCTGCAATTCCCCGTGGACTTCGTAGTGTTGGACATGGAGATCCCTGAGTCAGTGACCGATACCCCCATCATCCTTGGTCGTCCGTTCTTGGCCACAGCCAAGGCGGTGACTGATCATGATAGCGGGAAGGTGTACTTTCGCGTCCAGGGCGAGAGTATACAAATAGAGACGGTCGAGGACTATAGAGCCAGATTCAGATCCCGCTCAGATGCGAGTACCGATTCAGAGCAGCTGACAGACGCAGAGCCGGACATCCACCAGGACTGTGATTTTGTGATCACAGATGATGAGGCAGCTTGGGCAAATCTTGAGACACAGACCACCCTCTCACTTTCAGACACAGCTGATGCAGAGATGACAGCAGAGGAGAGTCTGGAGAGCACAGACCTGGTTCAGGATACCATTGAGGCAGCAGAGCCGGTCCTCGATCGCAGCACAGTGACTACTGATGGTGGTGCTGAGGCCACCTTGTTTTCTGGTGGTGCTGATGCCACCGCTTCTGATACAGATCCCTCGGATTCAGAGTCTGATTGGGCCGATTGCTATGATCAGATGCCAGACCTGAGTCCATCTGAGCCTAGAGACGAGGAGGAGGTAGGTGCAGAGCCGAGCAGAGACAGTGCAGTTGAGCCGCCTTCTCCTGATCCAGTTTGCGAGAGTACTCTTTCACTTTCCCAGGCAGATTTGGCCGACCTTGCAGCGTTCACTCAGTTTCTTCCACAGCCAGATTTGCCGGCACCCAGCATTCCAGAGCTGAAGCCGCTCCCTACTTTGCTGAAGTATCGATTCCTTGCGGGCGATCCAGAGATGTACCCAGTCATCATCTCCGCCGAGTTGACTGGAGAGCAGGAATCCCGTTTGATGGGGGTTCTTGAAAAGAACCGCAAGGCGATCGGATGGAGCGTAGCAGATCTCCATGGGATTAGTCCATCAGTGTGCTCCCACCACATCTATCTCGAGGATGGGGCGAAGCCGTCGCGTGAGTTCCAGCGGCGTCTGAACCCCAACCTGAGAGAGGTTGTCATGAAGGAAATATCGAAGTGGTGGGGTGCAGGTTTCATTTATCCCATTTCCGACTCCAAGTGGGTCAGCCCCTTGCATGTGGTGCCCAAGAAGACGGGCATCACGACTGTGATCAGTGAGTCGGGAGAGGAGATTGCTACACGAGTACCCACCTCTTGGAGGGTTTGTGTTGACTACAGGAGACTCAACCAAGCCACCAAGAAGGACTATTTCCCCTTGCCTTTTATTGACCAGATCATTGAGAGACTGGCAGGGAAGAGCCATTATTGCTTCCTGGATGGGTACTCGGGCTACAACCAAGTGGCCATCGCTCCTGAGGATCAGGAGAAGACCACCTTTACCTGTCCCTTCGGCACATACGCTTTTCGACGCATGCCATTTGGGCTATGCAACGCCCCTGCGACTTTTCAGAGGTGCATGCTGTCGATCTTTTCGGACATGGTAGGGGAGTGCTTAGAGGTCTTCATGGACGATTTCTCGGTCTACGGCGACGGATTCGACTCCTGTCTTGACTGCCTAGACCGAGTACTCCAGCGATGTATTGAGTATCACTTGGTGCTATCTTGGGAGAAGAGTCACTTCATGGTGACTCAAGGGACGGTGCTTGGCCACATCATCTCCAACAGGGGCATGGAGGTTGATCCGGCCAAGGTTGATGTCATTAGGAAACTCACACCGCCGTCCAATCTGAGGCAGTTACGGTCATTTCTGGGGCACGTTGGATTCTACAGGAGATTCATTCAGGATTTTAGCAGGATTGCCCGACCGTTGACCGACCTCTTGACGAAAGACACCGAGTTCCTTGTCGATGACAAGTGTCTTTCGTCGTTTGCTACTCTCCAGCAGTGCGTGATTGAGGCTCCTGTCCTCCAGCCACCTGATTGGTCTCTCCCATTCGAGATCATGACGGACGCCTCCGATTTTGCCGTAGGGGCAGTGCTGGGACAGAGGAGGGATGGAGTGTCATTTGCTATACACTATGCTAGCCGCACATTGGATTCCGCCCAGCGGAATTACACGGTCACAGAGAAGGAGATGCTAGCCGTAGTGTTTGCCCTGGATAAGTTTAGATCATATATCATTGGATCTAGAGTGACTTTGTTTACAGATCACACCGCCATCAGGTACCTCATGGCAAAGAAGGATGCCAAGGCCAGACTGACTAGATGGATCCTTCTACTCCAGGAGTTCGACATTGAGATCAAGGATAAGCCTGGAGTCAAGAATGTGGTGGCGGACCATCTCTCCCGACTAGAGCAGCCTGAGGAGTCTGAGCAGATCGATCCTATCCGAGATACCTTCCCAGATGAGGCGATCCTTGCTATCGCCTCACTCCCATGGTACGCCGATATTGTGAACTTTCTCGTTGCTGGGAAAGTCCCACAAGATTGGCCCAGACAGAGGCTTGAGACCTTCCTAGCGAAGGCCAAGTCTTACCATTGGGAGGATCCCATCCTTTACCACGAGGGAGGGGATAGCGTCTGGCGTCGGTGTATTCCTCAGGAGGAACACCATAGCGTCCTCACTTACTGCCACAAGCTTGAGGCAGGAGGACATCATTCTGGGAGGAGAACGGCACAGAAAGTGCTCCAATCCGGCTTGTGGTGGCCTACCCTCTTCAAGGACTCAGATGAGTTCGTGAAGAGGTGTACTGACTGTCAGAGGATGGGCACTTGTGGACAGCGTGATATGATGCCGATGCAGCCCATTCACTTCTGTGAGGTTTTTGACGCATGGGGCATCGATTTCATGGGTCCATTCCCTAAGAGTCAGGGATTTGAGTACATTCTGTTGGCCGTAGATTATGTGAGTCGTTGGGTGGAGGCTATCCCCGCCCGAGCCGCTGATGCGAGGACAGTTTGCCGATTTTTGAGGAAGCATATCATCACGTGGTTCGGGGTTCCACGAGTTCTTATTTCTGATGGGGGATCTCACTTCATCAACGACCAGGTGAAGGCACTTGCTAGCAAGTTCGGCATAGACCATCGTGTTGCTACACCGTACCATCCACAGACGAATGGTCTAGCCGAAGTGTCGAATAGGGAGATCAAGACTATTCTGCAGAAAGTCGTCCGCCCTGACCGAAAGGATTGGTCACAGCTATTGGACTCGGTCTTGTGGGCATATAGGACGTCTTTCAAGACACCTTTGGGCACATCTCCCTTTCGCCTCGTATATGGCAAGCCTTGCCATTTACCTGTTGAGCTGAGGCACAAGTCACTTTGGGCAGTTACAGACATACTTATGGATCCAGATGGTATAGGAGACCAGAGGAGGGCAGAGCTAGCTGCCCTGGAGGAGCTTAGAGATGCAGCTTTCTCAAGCAGCCTACACTATAAGGAGAGAGTCAAGGAGTGGCATGATTCTTATATCAGCCACAAGCATTTTGAGATTGGACAGAGAGTATGGCTGTTTGATGCTAGGCTTAGATTATTTTCAGGGAAGCTACAGAGCAAATGGAAAGGACCTTATCTGGTTCGGAAGGTACACGACAATGGTAGCATCGACATATCTGAGTTGTCTTCTGAGAGTACCTTCCGAGTGAACGGCCAACGGCTCAAGCCATTTCTAGATCATGAGCCGCGGGTCGCTGATCTTGCCCCTATTCATTTTGCGTGAGATGTGGTCTTTGACTCACATCTAATGCATCTCACGCCTGAGCTTTACTGATCCTCCGCTGTATATAGATCCAGATGTCCATATCACCACATTCCTTAGTCCCACATCCCTTTCTTCATCTTGTGATTATGCTATACTTAGGGTGCACTTTACCCTAAGTATAGGGGGGATGTGAGACCTTTCGGGTATTTCTTTTGTTTCTGTCTACCCTTGTTTTGCTGCCTATACTTAGGGATATCTTACCCTAAGTATAGGGGGGGTAGACCCTGTACATTCTCCACTCGGTTTTCCCTGTTATGTACAGCCTGCTATACTTAGGATTATTTGATCCTAAGTATAGGGGGAAGACCCGAGATCCTCTTGACTTTTCATTCTTCTCCTTTTGTATAGCCTTTCTTTTCACGTCCCTATACATAGCACGAGTTATGTCTTCTTCATCGCTCTTGACTCTGAGGACATCGTTCGAGCTAAGTATAGGGGGGTGTGTATATATTTCATATATACTTTAGCCATAACTCGTACTTTGTGTGAGTGTGTTAATAAATAAAAATGGCTAAAAACCACAAAAATTAAAAAAAAATTCTAATGTACATAATCTTCTTTTATTTGCACATACATAGCTAGTGTACAAATTATTTTTGTAAAAATGATTTCAAAAATCTTTTGTGTGTAAAGCTTGTGTAAATATTTTTGTATCAAAATTATGTATATAGTACAAAATTTTTCCAAAATGTTTTGAAAATCAAAAATTTGCAAAAATCTTGTGTAAATGTGTGTAAATACCTTTTTGCAAAACTTGCACTTCATGCATCATCCATTCATGATTTCAAAACATTTTTCAAAAATTTTGCATGATTGTAAAATTTGTGTAAATATGCATCTTTTTGTACATATGTATATAGTTTTTCTAGATGATAGTTGACATTTAAACTAGCCTGGAATCAAATTGAGAAATGGAGCTTGATTAAGATCTTAATCCACCTAATTTCTAAGAGGATTCTTATAGGACTTATGTTTAAGGCTTTTCAGGTCCATGGTGACTTAATTCTTTGAGTCCACTAGGCTATGATCACATGTCATCTCAATGAGCCTAAGTAGAGCACTTAACAACAACACATGACTCATATAGATTATGGCTTTACTTGGACAACCGCACATGCACCGAGCTCTCTACGGATGAGGTGGTGAGGAGGCAGTCTTCCTTGACTTGGGGTAGCATATGAGGGTAGTACTTCTAGGCGGAACCTCTCTTCTTCATTTAGTGAAGGAAGTGCGTCTCAACTTGGTCTGGTTGCCATGAAGTCTAACGACGGGAGTTGTGGGTTGCAATAAAGCTTCAAAAGAGGGATAGTCTACTGGCTCAAGAGGAAAAACTCCTTGTATATATGCTGCACATGTACATGTTGTATAGATGCACTCGAAAAAAAAATGCAAAAAGAAAAGAACTCCAAAAAGTGGTGGGTCTGAGAGAAAATGATAATCCCACCGGAGTATGTATATAAGTGCAATAAGCAAAGCTTGGTTTCATGATCCACCTGTTGTAGCTTGCAGCAGGGAGACTTGGCTACACTGGTCAAGCTCCCAAGGGTACTTGGCTACACTGGCCTTGACCCATTCTCTTCTTCCCCCTCTTCTTGAGCCGGTTGTACTTGAACTTAGAAGGGAATACCCCGCTCCTCGAGGAAAGAGTGGCCAGATTGAGGTCATAGAGTTACCTTGTTGTGGAGGGTTGTCAAGTTGCCATTTCTGAGGTGGAGAGCTTAGACCTCACTTTCACAGGACAAGAAAAGATTCATGGTCTTCAGGGTTTGTGATTGATGACTTGTTCTGATCTGGAGCATTGAGGAGTCTTGGTTATAGAATAGTGGAACTTAGAGGCTGTTAGGTTTTAAGCTTAAGTCTAAATAAGGTTCCGACACATAAATAACCCAAAGATCTGATTGAGCTCCATACCTCAATTTAATGAAGGCAAGTTTAATAATCAACCTTGATCCATGTACATTCTCTTTTTCTTTTTCTTTTTCTTTCTTTTTCACTTCTTTTTCAAATAAGTGTTTGCTAAGGGACTAGCAAAGTATAGTATAGGGGGGTGATGAATACCCATTCATCACTCTTTATTCTTATATTTTAGCTACAAAAACCTATGCAAATGCATGTAGATATGTGTAAATAGGATTAATTAGCAAAAGCATGCATGTTTGTAAATATAGATAATTAGCATGTTTTTGTGCAAAAATAAAAGAATAAAGATGAAAAAGAAAAAGAGGGAAATATTTAGAATAAATATTGAGCAACCTAACCCAAGGGAGGGCTCAGCATGGGCATGACCGCATAAAAGCCAAGTAGAGGGAGATAGGGGCTCATGTGTAAATATTTATGTAAATAAATAAATTATATTTTCCTCACCCAAAAATATGTTGTAAATATTTGTAAATATTTGTATATATTTAAAAGTTATTAAAAACAAAATAAAAGTCTAAAAATCAAAAAGACCAAAAATACCCTTACACCATGTGCATAAACCACCCCCCTTATCTATTTCACCTTGTAAATAAATTTATTTATTTTCCAAACTTTTTGTAAATATTCTATGGTATATATTGTAAATAAAATAAATAAAAAGAAACAAAACAAAAATCAAATAAAAATTACAAAAATTAAAATAACAAAAATATATTGTACATATACCATGTATATAGTTGTACATAACTAATTATTTAACCTATGTATATAAATAATAAAAATAAAATAAAAATAGCTTTTTATTCCTCATTTTATCCTATAAATAAATAAAATATAAAATAGGAATAAAAATGTATAAAAATAACTAATTAAAAATCAAAAATCAAAAACCCTATATTGTACATATACCTATGTATAGCTATCTATTGTATATACCTTATTTTTATTTCCAAAAATTAATTAAAAATCACAAAAAAATAGAAAAAAATAAATTAAAAATATTTCATGTTTTAAGTTTTTGAAAATTCGGCCATTTAAAGTCCCAAAAAAATCAAATAAACATTTAGGCCTTGGCGGGCTCTGATTGGTCCACGGGGGATTGTTGACCCCCGGTCAACTCCCCCCCCAGGACCACCAGAGCCGGATCTGGTTCGCGGACCCATCTTCTTCCATTTATTCCAACCAGACCCGACCTCCATTTAGCCTAATCCATGGTCCTAATTACTCCCCAGGTATCCGGGAATCTCGCCCGACATCGATCCTAGGGATCCGTGCTCCATCGAGCCGGACCCGAGCTCCTCTTCCCGGACCTGCACCCATATATAACCTGAGCTCCGCCGCACTCGACTCTCATCTTTGGCTCTCCACTCTCATTCCCGTGACCTCCAGAGCAACCACCGAGGTGACAGCTCGCGTTTGCCCCTGTTGCAGTCAGGAGAGGGTGCCCCGACCATCGATCCGGAAGCTTTGCGCCGCCGTGCTCCGCCACTCAGCCGGAGGTCGAGCCTCAGGCCTTGACGCCCTTCGAGGTGACGACCAGGAGCTAGCCAAGCTCCAGCATAGTCTTCCACTTCGCCCAGGTAACCCTTTAGCCCTTCCATTTAGCGTAATTTCTGGTTATCCCCAATTTGTATCTCCGACGTATTCCGCTAATTCCGGCCATATCGAGTATCGTTTTGATCATCGGAACCCACTATCATCTTCGCCATCTTCCGACGCACCTTCTACACCCATTCGTTCAACCCAGCTCTCCCCGGAGCTGGGAGTCGAGCTCCACCATCCTCCGCTCGCCGGAGCTCATCCGCCCCGACGCATCGATCACCCTCACGCCGCTTCATCGGGTCGAGGCACTTTGCCCTCGACCCGCGAAGCTTCTGGTGCATTTTGCAGGTCAAAAGGAGGGCATCTGAGCCCCCCTCACATCCAGGCCAGGAGCTTGAAGCCGACGACCTCGCCGGAGCCCCTCTAGGGCTCGGCTGGGCCATCTGAAGCTACCAGCAGCTGCGGGACGCCATCGCCTATCTTCTCCGATCCTTGGAGGCAGCTGAGGAGGCCCCCAGCACGCGCACGAGGCCGGCGAACCTCGCCGGCCACCTGTTCTTCGAGGAACCTCCAGCACCGTCCGATTAGCCCCTCCGCTCCAGTTGCTATCTCGATCGTCCATCCACGGAGGAGCAGGCACCGTTGATCACTTTGAGGAGCTGATCTGGACCATTCGCGCTGAGGAGAGAGGCACCTGAGCCCAGCCCCGTTCGATCATCCACGTGGCCTCCCTCAGAGCCGTCGATCGGCCCACGTGCGTAGAAGAGAGAAGCGCCAGCTCATCGAGACCGTTGGATCCTCCACCTGGCGCGAATCTGGCCGTCGGCGCAATAAGGGGTAATTTACTTAGGCCCCCTCGTAGTTTGAGTCTTTAATTTCTAGTCCTGTAAATATTTTAGTCATTTTATTTACGTAGGGTAATTTGCACCTTGGACCTTGTGCTTGTGTTTATTTGCATCGATACCCCTGTGTATGTGAGCCCACGTGCTTCGTCACGTGTTTAGTTGGGTTATTTGCATTACTTATCCTGTAGTTCTGTTGGGTTTATGAATGGATAGAAACTTTTTGGTAATTGCTTTTATACCCCTGTGAGTGTTGTATATGCGCATGTGCGGATTTTAGTGGGTTATTTGCGCCCAAGCCCCTGGACTTTTTGGTACGAGTTACCAAAAGGTCCAAGAACTTGGTTTTTATTACCAGAAGGTCCCTGAGTGCCCCAGGCACGCGCCACGCGCGTGATTTGCTGGGCAAATTGCACCTGGACCCCAAGAGCTTTGGGTATTTGCACTTAAGTCCCTGTGCACTGTGCCCCCTTTTTGATTTTGAATAAAATATCAAACCACCTCCAAATTCGATGAAAATTTGGCACATGGCTCCTGCCATGTTGTTGGATTTTTGAGAATTTTTGAGGACATTTTTGATTTTATTTAGTATTTTTAAAAATTCAAAAACACGCATTTTAGCTACTGTCTAGGTTTAAAAATCCAAAAAAAATATAAAAACATCCCCAAAAATTCTAAAAAAATTAGTTACTGTTCTTTGTGTGTTGTTTGATTTTCGAGCCAATTTTGGCTATTTTTCATTGAGTAAAAACCCTAAAAATCTAAAAACACCTAAAAACATATAAAAATTATAATAAATAATATAAAAATCCAAAAACAATAATTTTGGTGCTCAGATTTTCCTTATTTTATCTAGAATATAGGAAAATTACCTCCAGAACCTGTTGTGATCCTTAGATATTTTATTTAAGGGTTTTGGTTCTGGCTGGACAGTACCCAGTCTTTTTCTTACTGTTTGATTTTTAGAAAATAAATTACCCATCAGAAAATTATCAAAAATTAACCAAAAACACTTAAAAACTTAAAAAACATAAAAACCATTTTTCTTGAATTTTTGCTTGATTTTTGGCGTGTTAAATAAATTGCCAAAGTGTGCTTGATTTTGTGTTCTTTAATTTTCTTCACATATTAAAAATCCTAAAAAATATAAAAATTATTAAAAACCACTAAAAACATTTTCTTCTATTTTTTTTATTTTTACTACTTTGTAGGCCTCTGGCCAACCCGTGCTCCTTGTGTTCGACCCTGGGAGCTATACCAGGTTAATCTCATAGCGAGACCGCTCCATTTTGTGCTTGATTGATTTTACGTGTTTCTGAGTGGTTTATTTTTCTTGATTGACTTAGCCGAGCGATCGAGGTCGCAATGACCTATCTAGATACCTTTACCTCTGTCGTTTGGCGTGTCATCAGCTCCCACGAGAGCCCCGCTTTGGATGACATCGCCCGCCTCCTCACGGACCAGCAGGCCACATTCCGACGGGAGATGGACGAGTTCCGCCAGGAGATGCGAGACCTGGTGAGAGGGAAGGCCGCCATACCAGCCCAGATCGAGCCGAATCCAAACAACCTCAAGAGGAAATCTGAGCAGGTAGTACATACTGAGTTAGCCACTCCTAGTGACCCCTTTGATGATACATCTTCGGATCTATTTGATGCTGATTTTGTCACACTTAGGAGCGGTAGGACCCCAGCAGGCGGCAGCGCCTCATCTGAGCTTCACCACGAGGACACTTCAGAGGCGCCACATGAGGAGGAGGAGAGCGGTACTGAGGCCGCTCCAGACGATGACGGTGGCACTGAAGCCACCAAGGATGCTGATCCCACCAGCGGTACTGAGGCCGCTGCTTCACCAGATCTAGGAGGTGGTACTGATGCCACCCGTTCAGCCGAGCCAGCCCACGGTACTGATGCCGCACGACATCTACCAGCAGCAGCAGTAGAGCCAGCCCGTGATGGTACTGAGGCTACCGGTGTTTGTACAGATAGAGATGTTGTCTTTCCTCGCATTCCTGTATCTCAGAACTCTGTTGTGAATAAAGGAAAAGGTTTACTTTCTTCTGGTCCCACTATGGTGCATGATGTATGTGTGGATCCGGTCCTTGAACCGTCTAGACCTTTTCCTAATCCTTCATCTGAGAAGGACCCAGTGATCCCCTTCCCTAGAGCCCTTCAGATGGGGAAGGGGAAGAAAAAAGATCCAAAAAAGACAGTGTAGGAGGAATTCAGCCAGAGTATGATAGATCGATTCCACATCCAGCTGACCCTCCAGGAGGCTTTGCAGCACATCCCCCTTCTCCAGCGATCTTTGAGAGAGAGGACTACAGTCAGGAGGAGGATGAGGAACCACACTTCCGAGATCCATGTGCTGACCAAAGCCACGTGTTTTGCGATCCAGAACCGCCTGCCAGCCAAGAGGCCAGATTCAGGGGCCCCGTATGTCAGATGCCAGATTAGTGAGAAGAGGTTCGACCGTACTCTTCTAGATAGCGGGTCGTCGATCAACCTTCTTCCGGCAGCCCTTCTCGACCGCTTCGAGTTGGGCACTCTTCGACAGAGCAGGACAGTCCTTCAGTTCGCTGATCGATCTGTCAAGAGGCCGAAGGGGTTATTACGAGACGTTATCGTCACGATTCAGGGCCTGAAATTCCCCGTGGACTTTGTAGTGTTGGACATGGAGATCCCTGAGTCAGTGGCCGATACCCCCATCATCCTTGGTCGTCCGTTCTTGGCCACAGCCAAGGCGGTGACTGATCATGATAGCGGGAAGGTGTACCTTCGCCTCGAGGGTGAGAGTATACAAATAGAGACGGTCGAGGACTACAGAGCTAGATTCAGAGCCCGCTCAGATGCGAGTACAGATTCAGAGCAGCTGACAGACGCAGAGCCAGACATCCACCAGGACTGTGATTTTGTGATCACAGATGATGAGGCAGCTTGGGCAGATCTTGAGACACAGACAACCCTCTCACTTTCAGATACAGCTGATGCAGAGACGACAGCAGAGGAGAGTCTGGAGAGCACAGCCCTGGTTCAGGATACCATTGAGGCAGCAGAGCCGGTCCTTGATCGTAGCACGATGATTAGTGATGGTGGTGCTGAGGCCACCTTGTTTTCCGGTGGTACTGATGCCACCGCTTCTGATACAGACCCCTCGGATTCAGAGTCTGATTGGGCCGAGTGCTATGATCAGATGCCAGACCTGAGTCCATCTGAGCCTATAGATGAGGAGGAGGTAGATGCAGAGCTGAGCAGAGACAGTACAGTTGAGTAGCCTTCTCCCGATCCAGTTTGCGAGATACACTTTCACTTTCCCAGGCAGATTTGGCCGACCTTGCAGCTTTCACTCAGTTTCTTTCACAGCCAGATTTGCCGGCACCCAGCATTCCAGAGCTGAAGCCGCTCCCTACTTCAATGAAGTATCGATTCCTTGCGGGCGAGCCAGAGATGTACCCAGTCATCATCTCCGCCGAGTTGACTGGAGAGCAGGAATCCCGTTTGATGGGGGTTCTTGAAAAGAACCGCAAGGCGATCGGATGGAGCGTAGCAGATCTCCATGGGATTAGTCCATCAGTGTGCTCCCACCATATCTATCTCGAGGAGGGGGCGAAGCCGTCGCGTGAGTTCCAGCGGCGTCTGAACCCCAACCTACGAGAGGTCGTGATGAAGGAAATATCGAAATGGTGGAGTGCAGATTTTATTTATCCCATTTCTGACTCCAAGTGGGTCAGCCCCTTGCATGTGGTGCCTAAGAAGACGGGCATCACGACTGTGATCAGTGAGTCGGGAGAGGAGATCGCTACACGAGTACCCACCTCTTGGAGGGTTTGTGTTGACTACAGGAGACTCAACCAAGCCACCAAGAAGGACCATTTCCCCTGCCTTTTATTGACCAGATCATTGAGAGACTGGCAGGGAAGAGCCATTACTGCTTCCTGGATGGGTACTCGGGCTACAACCAAGTGGCCATCGCTCCTGAGGACCAGGAGAAGACCACCTTTACATGTCCCTTCGGCACATATGCTTTTCGACGCATGCCATTTGGGCTATGCAACGCCCCTGCGACTTTTCAGAGGTGCATGCTGTCGATCTTCTCGGACATGGTAGGGGAGTGTTTGGAGGTCTTCATGGATGATTTCTCGATCTACGGCGACGGATTCGATTCTTGTCTTGACTGCCAAGACCGAATACTCCAGCGATGTATTGAGTATCATTTGGTGCTATCTTGGGAGAAGAGTCACTTCATGGTGACTCAAGGGACGGTGCTTGGCCACATCATCTCCAATAGGGGCATGGAGGTTGATCCGGCCAAGGTTGATGTCATTAGGAAACTCACACCGCCGTCCAATCTGAGGCAGTTACGGTCATTTCTGGGGCACGTTGGATTTTATAGGAGATTCATTCAGGATTTCAGCAGGATTGCCCGGCCGTTGACTGACCTCTTGACGAAGGACACCGAGTTCCTTGTCGATGACAAGTGTCTTTCGTCGTTTGCTACTCTCCAGCAGTGCGTTATTGAGGCTCCTGTCCTCCAGCCGCCTGATTGGTCTCTCCCATTTGAGATCATGACGGATGCCTCCGATTTTGCCGTAGGGGCAGTGCTGGGACAGAGGAGGGATGGAGTTCCATTTGCCATACACTACGCTAGCCGCACATTGGATTCCGTCCAGCGGAATTACACGGTCACAGAGAAGGAGATGCTATCCGTAGTGTTTGCCCTAGATAAGTTCAGATCGTATATCATTGGATCTAGAGTGACTTTGTTTACAGATCACACCGCCATCTGGTACCTCATGGCAAAGAAGGATGCCAAGGCCAGACTGACTAGATGGATCCTTCTACTCCAGGAGTTCGACATTGAGATTAAGGATAAGCCTGGAGTCAAGAATGTGGTGGCGGATCATCTCTCCCGATTAGAGCAGCCTGAGGACACTCAGCAGATTGATCCCATCCGAGATACCTTCCCAGATGAGGCGATCCTTGCTATCGCCTCACTCCCATGGTATGCCGATATTGTGAACTTTCTCGTTGCTGGGAAAGTCCCACAAGATTGGCCCAGGCAGAGGCTTGAGACCTTCCTAGCGAAGGCCAAGTCTTACCATTGGGAGGATCCCATCCTTTACCACGAGGGAGGGGATAGCGTCTGGTGTCGGTGTATTCCTCAGGAGGAACACCATAGCGTCCTCACCTACTGCCACAAGCTTGAGGCAGGAGGACATCATTCTGGGAGGAGAACGGCACAGAAAGTGCTCCAATCCAGCTTGTGGTGGCCTACCCTCTTCAAGGACTCAGATGAGTTCGTGAAGAGGTGTACTGACTGTCAGAGGATGGGCACTTGAGGACAGCGTGATATGATGCCGATGCAGCCCATTCACTTCTGTGAGGTTTTTGACGCATGGGGCATCGATTTCATGGGTCCATTCCCTAAGAGTCAGGGATTTGAGTACATTCTGTTGGCCGTAGACTATGTGAGTCGTTGGGTGGAGGCTATCCCCGCCCGGGCCGCTGATGCGAGGACAGTTTGCAGATTTTTGAGGAAGCACATCATCACGCGGTTCGGGGTTCCACGAGTTCTGATTTCTGACGGGGGATCCCACTTCATCAACGACCAGGTGAAGGCACTTGCTAGCGAGTTCGGCATAGACCATCGTGTTGCTACACCTTACCATCCACAGACGAATGGTCTAGCCGAGGTGTCGAATAGGGAGATCAAGACTATTCTGCAGAAAGTCGTCCGCCCTGACCGAAAGGATTGGTCACAGCTTTTGGATTCGGTCTTGTGGGCATATAGGACGTCTTTCAAGACACCTTTGGGCACATCTCCCTTTCGCCTCGTGTATGGCAAGCCATGCCATTTTCCTGTTGAGCTGAGGCACAAGTCACTTTGGGCAGTTACAACCATACTTATGGATCCAGATGGTATAGGAGACCAGAGGAGGGCAGAGCTAGCTGCCCTGGAAGAGCTTAGAGATGCAGCTTTCTCAAGCAGCCTACATTATAAGGAGAAAGTCAAGGAGTGGCATGATTCTCATATCAGCCACAAACATTTTGAGATTGGGCAGAGAGTATGGCTGTTTGATGCGAGGCTTAGATTATTTCCAGGGAAGCTACAGAGCAAATGGAAAGGACCTTATCTGGTTCGAAAGGTACACGACAATGGTAGTATCGACATATCCGAGTTGTCTTCTGAGAGTACCTTTCGAGTGAACGGCCAGCGGCTCAAGCCATTTCTAGATCATGAGCCGCGGGTCGTTGATATTGCCTCTATTCATTTTGCGTGAGATGTGGTCTTTGACTCACATCTAATGCATCTCACGCCTGAGTTTCACTGATCTTCCGCTGTATATAGATCCAGATGTCCATATCACCACATTCCTTAGTCCCACATCCCCTTCCCCATCTTGTGATTATGCTATACTTAGGGTGCACTTTACCCTAGGTATAGGGGGGATGTGAGACCTTTTGGGTATTTCTTTTGTTTCTGTCTGCCCCTGTTTTGCTGCCTATACTTAGGGATATCTTACCCTAAGTATTGGGGGGGTAGACCTTGTACATTCCGCACTCGGTTTTCCCTTCGTGTACAACCTACTATACTTAGGATTACTTGATCCTAAGTACAGGGGGAAGACCTGAGTCCCTTTTGACTTTTCATTTCCCTTTTGTATAGCCTTTCTTTTCACTTCTCTATACATAGCACGAGTTATGTCTTCTTCATCGCTCTTAACTCTGAGGACATCGTTCGAGCTAAGTATAGGGGGGTGTGTATATATTTCATATATACTTTAGCCATAACTCGTACTTTGTGTGAGTGTGTTAATAAATAAAAATGGCTAAAAATCACAAAAATTAAAAATTTTTCATTTACATAACCTTCTTTTATTTGCACATACATAGCTAGTGTACAAATTATTTTTGTATAAATGATTTCAAAAATCTTTTGTGTAAAGCTTGTGTAAATATTTTTGTATCATAATTATGTATATAGTACAAAATTTTTCCAAAATGTTTTGAAAATCAAAAAGTTTGCAAAAATCTTGTGTAAATGTGTGTAAATATCTTTTTGCAAAACTTGCACTTCATGCATCATCCATTCATGATTTCAAAACATTTTTCAAAAATTTTGCATGATTGTAAAATTTGTGTAAATAAACATCTTTGTGTACATATGTATATAGTTTTTCTTGGATGATAGTTGATATTTAAACTAGCCTGGAATCAAATTTAGAAATGGAGCTTGATTAAGATCTTAATCCACCTAATTTCTAAGAGGAACCTTATAGGACTTAGGTTTAAGGCTTTTCAGGTCCATGGTGACTTAATTCTTTGAGTTCACTAGGCTATGATCACATGTCATCTCAATGAGCCTAAGTAGAGCACTTAACAACAACACATGACTCATATAGATTATGGCTTTACTTGGACACCAGCACTATGCACCGAGCTCTCTACGGATGAGGTGGTGAGGAGGCAGTCTTCCTTGGCTTGGGGTAGCATATGAGGGTAGTACTTCTAGGCGGAACCTCTCTTCTTCTTATAGTGAAGGAAGTGCGTCTCAACTTGGTCTGGTTGCCATGAGGTCTAACGACGGGAGTTGTGGGTTGCAATAAAGCTTCAAAAGAGGGATAGTCTACTGGCTCAAGAGGAAAAACTCCTTGTATATATGTTGCACATGTATATGTTGTATAGATGCACTCGAAAAAAAAATGTGCAAAAAGAAAAGAACTCCAAAAAAGTGGTGGATCTGAGAGAAAATGATAATCCCACCGGAGTATGTACATAAGTGCAATAAGCAAAGCTTGGTTTCATGATCCACCTGTTGTAGCTTGCAGCAGGGAGACTTGGCTACACTGGTCAAGCTCCCAAGGGTACTTGGCTACACTGGCCTTGACCCATTCTCTTCTTCCCCCTCTTCTTGAGCCGGTTGTACTTGAACTTAGAAGGGAATACCCCGCTCCTCGAGGAAAGAGTGGCCAGATTGAGGTCATAGAGTTACCTTGTTGAGGAGGGTTATCAAGTTGCCATTTCTGAGGTGGAGAGCTTAGACCTCACATTCACAGGACAAGAAAAGATTCATGGTCTCCAGGGTTTGTGATTGATGACTTGTTCTGATCTGGAGCATTGAGGAGTCTTGGTTATAGATTAGTGGAACTTGGAGGCTGTTGAGTTTTAAGCTTAAGTCTAAATAAGGTTCCGACACATTAATAATCCAAAGATCTGATTGAGCTCCATACCTCAATTTAATGAAGGCAAGTTTAATAATCAACTTTGATCCATGTACATCCTCTTTTTCTTTTTCTTTCTTTCTTTTTCACTTCTTTTTCAAATAAGTGTTTGCTAAGGGACTAGCAAAGTTAAGTATAGGGGGGTGATGAATACCCATTCATCACTCTTTATTCTTATATTTTAGCTACAAAAACCTTTGCAAATGCATGTAGATACTTGTAAATAGGAAAAATTAGCAAAAGCATGAATTGTGTAAAAATCTATAATTAGCATGTTTTTGTGCAAAAATAAAAGAATAAAGATGAAAAAGAAAAAGAGGGAAATATTTAGAATAAATATTGAGCAACCTAACCCAAGGGAGGGCTCAGCATGGGCCTCACCGCATAAAAGCCAAAGTAGAGGGAGATAGGGGCTCATGTGTAAACATTTGTAAATAAATAAAACTATATTTTCCTCACCCAAAAATATGCTTGTACATATTTGTATATATTTAGAAAATATTAAAAACAAAATAAAAATTTGAAAATCAAAAAGTTCAAAAATGCCCTTTCACCATGTACATAGACCATACTCCTATATTTATTCAACCTTGTAAATGAATAAAATCATTTTCTAAACTTTTTGTAAATATTCTAGGTTATATATTGTAAATAAATAAAATGAAAAGAATCAAAACAAAAATCAAATAAAAACTACAAAATGTAAAATATAAAAATACATTGTATATATACCATGTATATAAATGTATATATCTATTTATTTCACCTATGTACATAAAATAAAAACCAAATAAAAATACTCTTTTATTCCTTACTTTATAATGTAAATAAATAAAATACGAAATAGGAATAAAATTGTACAAAAATAATAATTAAAAAATCAAAAATCAAAACTCTATATACATTGTATATACCTATATATAGTACATATTATGTATATAGCCTATTTTTATTTCCAAAAATTAATTAAAAATCACCAAAAAATAGAAAAAAATAAAATAAAAATAGTTTGTGTTTTGAGTTTTTACAAAATCGGGCCCTAGCTACCTTGAATTTAAGCTTTAAAATCCGGCCACGTGGCCCATCCTCATTGGGTCCTGGGGATGTTGACCGGCCGATCAACTGGCCCCCCCAGGACCACCTCCCATGGGTTTGAGCGGCCAACCCGACTTCTCCATTTAATACCCGCTCAACCCGATCACCAACCCGCCAACCCCCGCGTCCGAATCGTCCTCCTTGCATCTGGCATCCTCTCCGGAGCCGCTCCCTTGGGATCCGCGCGCTCCTGAGCTTGCCCGGTGTTTAACCCAAAAAGTCAAGCGGTCGTATTGACTCACAAGGCGAGTCAACAGTCGATGCGGTGACCGCTCGAAAATCCGGATTAAAACAACAATTAACCCACGACAAATAAATCAAGAAGTGAATGTAAATGTGCGGAGTTAAAATTTATTATAACTCTACAACAAAGATGTGTATAGTGCAAGTATGTGTAGAGGTCGAACACATGGAGCAGACAGGTAGATCGGGGCACAAGTGCTCAAATTGTGTGATTTGTGATCAAGTTGCCTATTATGCTATTTTTTATGGGTTTTAATTTTTAATCTTTTTATTTAATTTTCAATTTTATATTTTTGTATTTTGATTTTTAATTTACTGGTTTTATATTTTCTTTTTATATTTTATATATTTTTTTATTTTCTTTTTTAATATTGGAAAATAAGGACAATGTAATAAAAATGACAAAGAGATATTTATAAAAATAGATAAAAATATTCAAAAATATGAAAATAAAGTCTTTTTGGTCTTTTTTATACTTTTTACTGTTTTTGTGATTTTTGGGTAATTTTTAGAATGTTTTTGGTATTTTTAATTATCAAAATAAGGAAAACAGTGAATAAAAGTTGCTGGCCGAAATTAAAATGAGGATGAAAAATAGTAAACAGTGTCAAAAATTCCTCAAATTAATTTTCCATAAAAGAGAATAAAATAGAGAAACTACAGGAACTGAGTTTATATTTTTAGGATTTTTCTATGATTTTTAATATTTTTAGGAAGGTTTTTGGGCTTTTCTAATTTTTAGGAGTTTTGTTTTGTATTTTTTTAATGAATTTTGGACTGGAGTTAGAACACAATAAAAGGAACAAAATATATTTTTTTAGGATTTTTCTGAGGAGTTTTAATATTTTTTTGGTATTTTATAAGCTAGGCAGTGCACAAAATGACTATTTTTTATTTTTAATAAATATAAAAATAAAATAATATCAAAAACTAAATTGATGGCGTGGAAGCATAAGTGCACAGGAGCTTAAGTACAAAATTTGAGAAATTTTGGGATTAAAATGATACTTCAAATAAATACTACAAGCAAGCAAAAATGGAAGGCCTGGCAAGGACCTTTGTGTAATTAGTCAGGAATCTAGGGTTGATCACGCAATTTTCCAAAAAGATTATAACTTAATAAACTACTTTCTGGACTAAAATGAAATGCTCAAAGCCGCAAGGTTACTTGTGTAAAAATCCCAGGGTGCGCGTGACGTGCACGCGCACCTGGAAGGGGTATACAAGCAATAATAAAGAAACGGCGGGGCTAAGGTGCAAATATTACACAAACTTTAAAAAGGCAGAGGAATGATTGGGTTCTGTCAATAAAATACAAAATGTGCGGGAGAAGATTAGCAAAATACCCCCGCCTGGGCGCGCATCCAACGGAGATGATAAATCACTTAAGCCACGTGTCGCTTCGCGGATCACGCGATGCCCCTTGGATTATACGGTCAGATTAGAACGGCTGGAGGGCAATCAACGGCTGGAGGGCACGCTGCATCCAACGGCAGCTGCTCTCCACGACGAACAGGAGGATGATCGACGGCTCCCGCGAGGCCCGGAAGAACGGATGAGGAACTCGCCCCGGGCGAGTTTGGAGCTGATCGTGCGCGCGCCTCCGACCTCTTCCAAATCCGTCGGCGGTCTCTCCTGGGTCCTGGAAGGATCCTGGACCTGATGGCGAAGCCAAAATGGCCGGAGGAGGCCTGCTGCTCCGCCGCGAGGTCACGGGGTACGTGTGGCTCCAGGTGGCTCTTCTCGGGTCAAAAATCGAGGCGTGGAAGCCTCTCCTGGGTCCTGCAATTAACAAGAAAAACGCAGCAGCAAAAATATGCAGATCCTGGGTTCGATGGGGCGCAAGGTGAAAGTGCGGAGTGGTGAAGTGGTGGTCGCCGGCGCTCAAGAGTCCGGCAAGTGTTCGATCTTTGAAAACTATATGAAATACTTGTTTAATCGACAAACCAAAAGCATGTACTTACAACTACCATTAACAGCTAGCTAACAAGCAAGAAAGTAGAAGAAAAATGGGACCTCAAGGGTGGGTTACCCGAGATAGTGACCTCACGGCCGCAAGGCCGGAGATGGGGTGGAGCCGACCACTCGACGTCACCGGAGCACCGCGCAAGCTGCTGGAGGAGGCCTGTCACGCCTCCGGTCCTGAACAAGGCTTGGCGAGGCTCTAGTTTGGTCAAAATGGGGTTCAAAAGCAAGAGGAAGGTTTGGGGTCGGTTTTTGAAAGTTGGTTCTGGGGCGAACTTCGAGGCGCGATCACGGGTGCGCCTTTGATCCAATCCCCGAGATAACAAGTAGGCGTGGATGACCAGTCATAGGGGAGAAAAAAGTCAGAAGAAATCTAGGCCGAACGGTGAAAGGATCATCCTAGAAAAAAGGGAGAAGATGGTCCAAAACGCATTCTGACAACAGCAGAGAGGGGGGTCAGACAGTTGACCGGAGTCAACTGTCCAAGCCCTCTGGTTGGTCCACGTGGACCAACCAGAAAAACCCTCTGGAAAAAGATTTAGAAATTAATTAAAAAATAGTAAATGATTTTATTAATTTATGATTATAAAATAAAAAAATGTTTGTTATTTAATAAATTATTTTATGGTAATTTTTATTTATTTTTATGAGACATATTTTTACAAGTTTGCATTTATACCCTTATAGGTATCTATATCTTATGTATTAAAGTATTCTATTTTTATTTAGGTATTTTTAATTTATTTTATTTTGGTTTTTATTTTCTAAAATTATAAAATACTTTTATATACACAAATATATTTTTATTTTAATTTTCTGATATATTTTATATATTAAATAAAATACAAGAGTATGTTATATAGGTATGTATATAAGTATTGTATCTATGTATTGTGTATACATGTATTTTATTTTATGTTTGATTTAGGTTTTTATTCCAATTTCAATGTACATAATTATTATAAGTAATATTTACAACATTATAAAAATGTAAAATTATAAAAATAGTAAATAAATAATAAATTGAATATTTTAATATGTACAAGTATACAATGTGGGTCCAAAAGTCAACTTTCAAACCGTAGCTCTGCCAAATGCGAAACCACCGCCATTAAATAGCTTATTTTCTTCTATATACAATTAAAGGTGAGTTTGATGCATTTGGAGTTGTCGTTTGTGAGATACGGGTCTGGGAAGTTGGGATTCTGGATTTTTATTCAGATCATAACTTTTTATCTGTACATTATTTTTCTGTGAAATCAATTTTGTATTTTTCTTTATTAATTTATCTACAACTTTCATGTACAAAGTTTCTTTATTTGATGCACAAAAAGTGGAACCAAAAATAGGTCCCAAAATGAATAAAGAATGAATAGAATGAAAGGGATTTTATTGGTATTTTTGGCCCTTATCTCCCCCTACTTTATTCCTTGTCGACCTATTCATCAAGATGCCTAGGTCTCGGGGTTTCGGGTCATAAAATATTTACAATATTTTATTCTTTTTCTTTTCTTTTCTTTATTCTATAATTTTGGCTTTAAAAACCGCATTTTATACAATATTTACACACATATGCATGAATGCTAAAATGCCTATATTACGCCTATTTACACGCATTTACTAGGGTTTTTAAGGCCAAAATGATAGAATAAAGATGATGAAACGCGGATTCATCATCCCCCTATACTTGCCTTTGCTAGTCCCTAGCAAACACTTATGCAATAAGTGCAGAAAAAGAAAAATAAAGAAAAGAAAAAGAAGAAAGATGGACTAAATTTAATTATCAAACTTGTCTTCACAAAATCAAAGTTTGGAGCTTAAGTCGGACCTTTGGAATTTTAGTGCGGGCGGAACCTTATTGAGAACCGAATTTGAAATCCAACAGTCCCTGAGAATCTCAAAACTCTGTCCAAGTCTCCTCAATAGCCAGGTCAGAAATATCTCAATTCATACGCATACCCTTACGACTATGAATCTGACTCGTACAGTGTAAGTGATGGTGGCTCTCCCCAACTAGAATGACAAAGAGACTGACTTCTCCAGTATGACAACCCAATGATTCCCCAATCCAGCAACTCCATCCTCGAGGAGCGGGTATTCCCTTCTAAGTTCAAGTGGCAACCAACTCAAGAGGAGGGGGAGAAGAGAAGAATGGACGGTAGCCAGTGTAGCTACCTATCCCGGGATGCAAGACCAGTGTAGTCAAGTCATCCTGCTGCAGGCTCACATGATATGACTTTGGAACTCAAGCTTGCTTATTGACTTTGTACATACTTGCAGGCTTTTTATTTTTGTACATGCCTGAACTTTTTTTTTTTTTTTGAAATACTATTCACAGCAGCATTTACATAAGGAATTTTTCCTCTTGAGCTAGTAGACTATCCCTCTTTTGAAGCTTTATCGCAACCCACAGCCTCCTGTCTTTAGACTTCCTAATCACTGGACGGGTTGGGGTACACTTCCCTCCCTAGAGAGGACAAGTGTTTCCACTTGTGTGCGTCTCATACCGGCAAATCCAATCCCCTCACCACTCCAACTGAGTTGAGCCATGTGAAAGGTGCAAGTGTCCAAGTTAGGTCATTATCACCAAGAGTCGTGCCTGTGCTCCGAAATACTCTACTTAGGCAATCAAGAATCCATTGAACCAAGTCCCGTGATCCTCAAAGAATTAAGTCAACTAGACCTGAAGTACCTCAAACCCAGTTCCTATAAGGTTCCTGTTATTAGGTAGATTTTAAGGTCCAATCAAGCTCCAATCTTCAGATTTTACTTAGACTTGTTCAACTATCAAACTCAATCCGAAAAATACGAATGCTATGCAATGCAGAAAGTATTTTTGTGATGCAATTTTCAAGATTTTGAACTTTTTATGGATTTTTGAAAAGATGATGATGATGCATATGCATTTTTTTTGTCTTTTCAAAAAGATTTTTCAAATGTTTTTTGGATTTTAATTTTGCAAATGTTTTTGGGAATTTTTGAAAACAAAAAGATTTTGGCTGAAAACAAGGTGAAAACTATGTACACGGGAGTGCTTCTTATATATACAATAAATGGATTTTAAGAATTTACAGGGTAAGTGATCAATTTTATACATATATATACATATAGTGGATTTTTGTGTGATGTGAATATTCCTCAAACTTATTTGAAAACAATTTACACACAAATTTTTTGAAAACTATAGTCCAAAATAATTTTTACAAACATTTTACACGCATTTGAAAACATTTTGCAAAGGCTTTCAAAACAGTATATATAGGTTTTTCAAATCATTTTTGCAACCATTTTCAAACCATTTGCAAATCATTTTTCAACATTTTATTTCACACAAAGAAAATAAATTTTACAAACCACACATTTTTACACATGTTGAAAACATGTAACAAAATATTTTCAAAATAGTCTTCAATAGATGTTTACACAGATTTTTCAAACCATTTTTCAAACATTTTGCAAAAAACATTTTCAACCTGATTTATTAATCAGTAAATACAAAAGAATTTGAGGAATAACCACATCTTTTTATTAAGGATTTTTAACGAATTTTAATGAATTTTTAAAGAATTATTAGCCATGTTTATTAAGAAAATACGAAAGTACGAGTTATGGCTAAAGTATATACGCAGTATATACGACCCCCCTATACTTAGCTTGAGCTATGTCCTCATAGATCGGAGAGAAAAGAGAAGACATAACTCGTACTAAGTATAGGAAAATCTAAATAATAAAGGAACAAATGAATCAAACGAATGAGAAGTTGACCGTCCCCCCTATACTTAGGATCAAATAATCCTAAGTATAGCAGACTGTACACAACGCAGGGAGGGTCAAGGGTGGGAATGAACAGATCGTACTCAGATTGTCTCCCCCTATACTTAGGTTAAGATATCCCTAAGTATAGACAAGAAGAGGAGACAATGGAGAAGATCGAAGAGAATAGAACAACTCGGGGTGCCAACCCCCCTATACTTAGGACAAAGTACGTCCTAAGTATAGAAAACTGTCTACAAGGGCGGCAACTTTTCGGTAGATGAAGAAGATAGAAGAGGAAAAGAAGAAAAGAAGAAAAGAAGAAAATAAATCAAAAGATGGAAGGATAGATCAGAGGATATACACATCACTCCCCCTATACTTAGGGTAAAAGAAGCCCTAAGTATAGGCGACAACAGGAGTAATGAAACAGAACGAAGAAAGAGCACTCGGCTCGTCCACCCCCCTATACTTAGGACAAAGTACGTCCTAAGCAAGGCAAACACGAGAATGGGTGGACGAGCAAAACGGTAGAGAGAACAGAAGCACACAAAGGTGAATATACAACAGGGATGGATATACAGATGATCAAGAAGGTTGAAAGCGAACCTTCTTGCGGGACCGCTGAGGAATGGATCTGGTGTGATGTAGGTCGATATCGGGGTCCACAATGGACGGAAGCCGATCAGGGTCGACAGAAAGTAGATCCTCAGGGGCCCTAGGGTGTGAAGGCACAGACTGGGTAGTGGAAGAAGTACGGCTCGGTCCGGCCTTGGGAGTCTCGCTGATATCAAAGTGGAATGGGACGAACTCGTCATCATCGGAAGTAGTGTACTCAGAGTCGTCCTGCGAGGAGTCATCCAGGTCAAAACCAAAAGGCACGAACTCATCGGTGGAAGTAGTCGAACTCTGTTCGTCCTCTATAATCTCAACTGGATCATCTTTTTCATCAAAAGGACCGAATCTCTGAAGAAAAGCAACAAAATCAAATTCGGCCTTAGGCTCATCAGTATCTACATGGACAGGAGCGGACTCATCAGTGGAAGTAGTCAGAGCATGTCCGTCCTGTATGGTCTCTAAATCTGCCCTCCGCTCAATGGTGTCAATCGTGTAGATCCCGCGGATGTCATCAACACATCGCCAATCACAGGAAGCAGCAACACCAAGGTCTATGCTTTCCGAGCTTTCCTCCTTGGAGAGGAATTCTCGGGTCTCATCATCGGTCATGAAGAAGGTCTCTCTGATATCCTCATATAGATCATAGTCCTCGGGGTCAGCCAAGATAGGTGAGGGCGCATCAGGTGCAGGTCTCTGGTCGGCCGTGGGTGCGGTGATCAACGCTTCGCTCTCGTCAGCAGGACGGAAGCGAATCTCTCCTGATCCGTAATCAATAACGACCCTCACAGAGGCGAGGAATGGTCGTCCCAGGATGATTGGAGAATGCTCCCCTGTGGAGGTCTCCATGGGCAATACGACAAAATCAACTATGTGGCTTGTGCCCTGAATCGAAATGACGGCGTTTTCAAGGATACCCTTCGGCCTCTTTATTGATCCATCAGCAAACTGTACGATCATCCTGGTTTTCTTGAGAGGCCCTAAGTGAAGAGACTGTACCAACGAGAAGGGTATGATGCTAATCAAAGCACCGCCGTCTAGGAGAGTGTGATCACATGTGAAGTCAGAGATGGTGCAGCTAATGAAAGGTGTGGCAGTGTTCTTCTTCTTGGGAATGGGACGGTGTGTGATGGCGTGGGCAGTGGCCATGGTCAAGATGTGACGCTCAGATCTGCTCCTCCGCTTTCTCTTCTTGGGAAGAGGAGCAGACATATGGGTCATGGCCTGCTGAAGTGGGGCACGGATAATCTCATGAATGGTGGCCACCACTTCTGGTTCAGTCAGAATTTTTTTGAATTTTTGGACCTCCTCCATACAAGGGAGGGAGTCGGAATCAGCATATACATGAGGCATGCCAAGAGCAGTCTGTACAGCAGCATCCTCGGGGTCAAAGGTGGGACAAGATGTGAGAGGCTGTGTGGTCAAAGGATCTGGCAAGTGGTCGCTCTCCTCACAATCTGACTCGATCGTGTGTCTCCCGAAATCTTTTTGTATTTTAAAGTTTTCTCATTTTTTTGTATTTTGGGCGATTGCAAGCTCTCATGGAAATCCTCGAGTGAACCCATATCATCAAATGGTGGAACATCATGGTCGCTCTTATTGGTACTGGTGAGGTGGTCAATCCTCTGTCTCATATGATCCATCATCTGGGTCAAGTGCTCAAGGGTGGACTCCATGAAAGGTGACTCCATCAGCTCAGTCTCGGGTGGATGTGAAGGTGGGGAATACGGAAGTGGAGATGGGTGTGGATAGAAATCCGAGGTCTGATGCTGTGGTTGAGGCGGATATGTACAAAAGTCAGGAGCAAAGTCCTCCTGGAAAAAAAGGAGGTGGACTAGCTGGAGTGAGCGAATGATCCGCAAAATCCGGATAAAATACGCTCCAGTTAGCCATCTCGAAAGCAAAAGGAAAATGATCGGGAGAGCACGATGGTCAAGTCAAGAGAGTAGAAAAGAAGGTGCAAATGCGCGGGGATGATCTAGGACACACACAAATCAATCACAAACAAAAAATGAAAAATAAGACAAACCCTCAATTCACCTACTCAACTCGGTGAAGACCACAAATGCGGTCTTTTTATCTAGTCTGTTTTAGAGTTAGGTGAGAAGTCAACGAGTTTTCACACACACTTAGGGGCTCAATGGGATTTGGGCACTAATCCTTAGTGTGTGCGCGAGCAATGTAAAACGAAGACAATGAGGGGATTACTTGCCCCAATACAAGATGTCCTTTTGATCGGTTTTAGGGTCAAGTAAAGTTAGCAGTCCCAATTTTATTGATTATCACTTTTTTGGATTTTTAATAAGAAATGCACGATCCTATCGGGGATTCAATTCCTTTGAGCACCTACGTTAGCAAAATCAGAGGGAGAGTCGGAAAAGCAATGCAAGCATCAAATCAATGATGGATGCTAAAGCGTAAATGCTCACCTTGCCTCCAGCACTCTACATGCAAGGATGCTCAGCAGAATTGAAACCTATCTATATGCAAATGCAAGCCGATGAAATCGCCCTAAGTTTCAGAAATTGCTATTATCGTGAAGAACCACAAGCTGACCACCAATCCTCAACCCTAGAGTCCGGTCTAGGCTCACCCCTCCTCTGCTCAACAAATTGAGGGTAGGAGAAAGCGCTTTGCGGGGAGAGCTCGCGGCGCGACGGATTGAAGGTGATGATCAACTATTTAAATTTGACTAAGTCCAAACGCGACTATAGGTACATGCAATGTTGATTAAGATGTTTGGACCTAATTCTACGCAAGCAATCCTAAAACTAAGGGCTCAATCACACAAAAGAAATAAAATCGGAAAACAAAACAAAATAAAAAAATGCGAAGAAAACCGTAAAAAGCCGCGGTGAGCCCCCAGGTGAACAGACACCTGGAAGTTAGGCTCAAGAGTCCAAGTCCGGGGGTACCTGTATTATTACAAATATAGGTCGCTCTCTCACTTAAATTACAAAAATAAATGCGGGAAATAAATTCTACAACTAAAGGTGGAGCTCGGTCTTCAAAAATCTCTCTTCGTCTCCTCGGTGCTCGGCTGGCAGATGCCGGCTTCACGTGGGTGCGTAGGCGCCTAGGGTGGAGCGCCTCCCTCGATCCGCGGTTCCTCGCACAAAGTCAACAAGAGAGGGGGTTAGACAGCTCAACAGATATATCAAAAATAAAGAAAATAAAATAGCGAAAAATAAAAGCCGCGAAATAGACAATAAATCACAAACACAAACAAGACCCGAACTACGCGCTGTTGCTCTCCGGCAACGGCGCCATTTGTTTAACCCAAAAAGTCAAGCGGTCGTATTGACTCACAAGGCGAGTCAACAGTCGATGCGGTGACCGCTCGAAAATCCGGATTAAAACAACAATTAACCCACGACAAATAAATCAAGCAATGAATGTAAATGTACGGAGTTAAAATTTATTATAACTCTACAACAAAGATGTGTATAGTGCAAGTATGTGTAGAGGTCGAACACAGGGAGCAGACAGGTAGATCAGGGCACAAGTGCTCAAATTGTGTGATTTGTGATCAAGTTGCCTATTATGCTATTTTTTGTGGGTTTTAATTTTTAATCTTTTTATTTAATTTTCAATTTTATATTTTTGTATTTTGATTTTTAATTTACTGATTTTATATTTTCTTTTTATATTTTATATATTTTTTTATTTTCTTTTTTAATATTGGAAAATAAGGACAATGTAATAAAAAGGACAAAGAGATATTTATAAAAATAGATAAAAATATTCAAAAATATGAAAATAAAGTCTTTTTGGTCTTTTTTATACATTTTACTGTTTTTGTGATTTTTGGGTAATTTTTAGAATGTTTTTGGTATTTTTAATTATCAAAATAAGGAAAACAGTGAATAAAAGTTGCTGGCCGAATTTAAATTGAGGATGAAAAATAGTAAACAGTTTCAAAAATTCCTCAAATTAATTTTCCATAAAAGAGAATAAAATAGAGAAACTACAGGAACTGAGTTTATATTTTTAGGATTTTTCTAGGATTTTTAATATTTTTAGGAAGGTTTTTGGGCTTTTCTAATTTTTAGGAGTTTTGTTTTGTATTTTTTAATGAATTTTGGACTGGAGTTAGAACACAATAAAAGGAACAAAATATATTTTTTTGGGATTTTTCTGAGGGGTTTTAATATTTTTTTGGTATTTTATAAGCTAGGCAGTGCACAAAATGACTATTTTTTATTTTTAATAAATATAAAAATAAAATAATATCAAAAACTAAATTGATGGCGTGGAAGCATAAGTGCACAGGAGCTTAAGTACAAAATTTGAGAAAATTTGGGATTAAAATGATACTTCAAATAAATACTACAAGCAAGCAAAAATGGAAGGTCTGGCAAGGACCTTTGTGTAATTAGTCAGGAATCTAGGGTTGATCACACAATTTTCCAAAAAGATTATAACTTAATAAACTACTTTCTGGACTAAAATGAAATGCTCAAAGCCGCAAGGTTACTTGTGTAAAAATCCCAGGGTGGAAAGGGTATACAAGCAATAATAAAGAAACGGCGGGGCTAAGGTGCAAATATTACACAAACATTAAAAAGGCAGAGGAATGATTGGGTTCTGTCAATAAAATACAAAATGTGCGGGAGAAGATAAGCAAAATACCCCCGCCTGGGCGCGTATCCAACGGCGATGATAAATCACTTAAGCCACGTGTCGCTTCGCGGATCGCGCGATGCCCCTTGGATTATACGGTCAGATTAGAACGGCTGGAGGGCAATCAACGGCTGGAGGGCACGCCGCATCCAACGGCAGCTGCTTTCCACGACGAACAGGGGGACGATCGACGGCTCCCGCGAGGCCTGGAAGAACGGATGAGGAACTCGCCCCGGGCGAGTTTGGAGCTAATCGTGCGCGCGCCTCCGACCTCTTCCAAATCCGTCGGCGGTCTCTCCTGGGTCCTGGAAGGATCCTGGACCTGATGGCGAAGCCAAAATGGCCGGAGGAGGCCTGCTGCTCCGCCGCGAGGTCACGGGGTACGTGTGGCTCCAGGTGGCTCTTCTCGGGTCAAAAATCGAGGCGTGGAAGCCTCTCCTGGGTCCTGCAATTAACAAGAAAAATGCAGCAGCAAAAATATGCAGATCCTGGGTTCGATGGGGCGCAAGGTGAAAGTGCGGAGTGGTGAAGTGGTGGTCGCCGGCGCTCAAGAGTCCGGCAAGTGTTCGATCTTTGAAAACTATATGAAATACTTGTTTAATCGACAAACCAAAAGCATGTACTTACAACTACCATTAACAGCTAGCTAACAAGCAAGAAAGTAGAAGAAAAATGGGACCTCAAGGGTGGGTTACCCGAGATAGTGACCTCACGGCCGCAAGTCCGGAGATGGGGTGGAGCCGACCACTCGACGTCACCGGAGCACCGCGCAAGCTGCTGGAGGAGGCATGTCACGCCTCCGGTCCTGAACAAGGCTTGGCGAGGCTCTAGTTTGGTCAAAATGGGGTTCAAAAGCAAGAGGAAGGTTTGGGGTCGGTTTTTGAAAGCTGGTTCTAGGGTGAACTTCGAGGCGCGATCACGGGTGCGCCTTTGATCCAATCCCCGAGATAACAAGTAGGCGTGGATGACCAGTCATAGGGGAGAAAAAAGTCAGAAGAAATCTAGGCCGAACGGTGAAAGGATCGTCCTGGAAAAAAGGGAGAAGATGGTCCAAAACGCATTCTGACAAAGCATAGAGGGGGGTCAGACAGTTGACCGGAGTCAACTGTCCAAGCCCTCTGGTTGGTCCACGTGGACCAACCAGAAAAACCCTCTGGAAAAAGATTTAGAAATTAATTAAAAAATAGTAAATGATTTTATTAATTTATGATTATAAAATAAAAAATGTTTGTTATTTAATAAAATATTTTATGGTAATTTTTATTTATTTTTATGAGACATATTTTTACAAGTTTGCATTTATACCCTTATAGGTATCTATATCTTATGTATTTAAGTATTCTATTTTTATTTAGGTATTTTTAATTTATTTTATTTTGGTTTTTATTTTCTAAAATTATAAAATACTTTTATATACACAAATATATTTTTATTTTAATTTTCTGATATATTTTATATATTAAATAAAATACAAGAGTATGTTATATAGGTATGTATATAAGTATTGTATCTATGTATTGTGTATACATGCATTTTATTTTATGTTTGATTTAGGTTTTTATTCCAATTTTAATGTACATAATTATTATAAGTAATATTTACAATATTATAAAAATGTAAAATTATAAAAATAATAAATAAATAATAAATTGAATATTTTAATATGTACAAGTATACAATGTGGGTCCAAAAGTCAACTTTCAAATCGTAGCTCCGCCAAATGCGAAACCACCGCCATTAAATAGCTTATTTTCTTCTATATACAATTAAAGGTGAGTTTGATGCATTTGGAGTTGTCGTTTGTGAGATACGGGTCTGGGAAGTTGGGATTCTGGATTTTTATTCAGATCATAACTTTTTATCTGTACATTATTTTTCTGTGAAATCAATTTTGTATTTTTCTTTATTAATTTATCTACAACTTTCATGTACAAAGTTTCTTTATTTGATGCACAAAAAGTGGAACAAAAAATAGGTCCCAAAATGAATAAAGAATGAATAGAATGAAAGGGATTTTATTGGTATTTTTGGCCCTTATCTCCCCCTACTTTATTCCTTGTCGACCTATTCATCAAGATGCCTAGGTCTCGGGGTTTCGGGTCATAAAATATTTACAATATTTTATTCTTTTTCTTTTCTTTTCTTTATTCTATAATTTTGGCTTTAAAAACCGCATTTTATACAATATTTACACACATATGCATGAATGCTAAAATGCCTATATTACGCCTATTTACACGCATTTACTAGGGTTTTTAAGGCCAAAATGATAGAATAAAGATGATGAAACGCGGATTCATCATCCCCCTATACTTGCCTTTGCTAGTCCCTAGCAAACACTTATGCAATAAGTGCAGAAAAAGAAAAATAAAGAAAAGAAAAAGAAGAAAGATGGACTAAATTTAATTATCAAACTTGTCTTCACAAAATCAAAGTTTGGAGCTTAAGTCGGACCTTTGGAATTTTAGTGCGGGCGGAACCTTATTGAGAACCGAATTTGAAATCCAACAGTCCCTGAGAATCTCAAAACTCTGTCCAAGTCTCCTCAATAGCCAGGTCAGAAATATCTCAATTCATACGCATACCCTTACGACTATGAATCTGACTCGTACAGTGTAAGTGATGGTGGCTCTCCCCAACTAGAATGACAAAGAGACTGACTTCTCCAGTATGACAACCCAATGATTCCCCAATCCAGCAACTCCATCCTCGAGGAGCGGGGTATTCCCTTCTAAGTTCAAGTGGCAACCAGCTCAAGAGGAGGGGGAGAAGAGAAGAATGGACGGTAGCCAGTGTAGCTACCTATCCCGGGATGCAAGACCAGTGTAGTCAAGTCATCCTGCTGCAGGCTCACATGATATGACTTTGGAACTCAAGCTTGCTTATTGACTTTGTACATACTTGCAGGCTTTTTATTTTTGTACATGCCTGAACTTTTTTTTTTTTGAAATAATATTCACAGCAGCATTTACATAAGGAGTTTTTCCTCTTGAGCTAGTAGACTATCCCTCTTTTGAAGCTTTATCGCAACCCACAGCCTCCTGTCTTTAGACTTCCTAATCACTGGACGGGTTGGGGTGCACTTCCCTCCCTAGAGGAGGACAAGTGTTTCCACTTGTGTGCGTCTCATACCGGCAAATCCAATCCCCTCACCACTCCAACTGAGTTGAGCCATGTGAAAGGTGCAAGTGTCCAAGTTAGGTCATTATATCCAAGAGCCGTGCGTGTGCTCCGAAATACTCTACTTAGGAAATCAAGAATCCATTGAACCAAGTCCCGTGATCCTCAAAGAATTAAGTCAACTAGACATGAAGTACCTCAAACCCAGTTCCTATAAGGTTCCTGTTATTAGGTAGATTTTAAGGTCCAATCAAGCTCCAATCTTCAGATTTTACTTAGACTTGTTCAACTATCAAACTCAATCCGAAAAATGCGAATGCTATGCAATGCAGAAAGTATTTTTGTGATGCAATTTTCAAGATTTTGAACTTTTTATGGATTTTTGAAAAGATGATGATGATGCATATGCATTTTTTTTGTCTTTTTAAAAAGATTTTTCAAATGTTTTTTGGATTTTGATTTTGCAAATGTTTTTGGGAATTTTTGAAAACAAAAAGATTTTGGCTGAAAACAAGGTGAAAACTATGTACACGGGAGTGCTTCTTATATATACAATAAATGGATTTTAAGAATTTACAGGGTAAGTGATCAATTTTATACATATATATACATATAGTGGATTTTTGTGTGATGTGAATATTCCTCAAACTTATTTGAAAATAATTTACACAGAATTTTTTGAAAACTATAGTCCAAAATAATTTTTACAAACATTTTACACGCATTTGAAAACATTTTGCAAAGGCTTTCAAAACAGTATATATAGGTTTTTCAAATCATTTTTGCAACCATTTTCAAACCATTTGCAAATCATTTTTCAAACATTTTATTTCACACAAAGAAAATAAATTTTACAAACCACACATTTTTACACAGGTTGAAAACATGTAACAAAATATTTTCAAAATAGTCTTCAATAGATGTTTACACAGATTTTCAAACCATTTTTCAAACATTTTGCAAAAAACATTTTCACCTGATTTATTAATCAGTAAATACAAAAAGAATTTGAGGAATAACCACATCTTTTTATTAAGGATTTTTAACGAATTTTAATGAATTTTTAAAGAATTATTAGCCATGTTTATTAAGAAAATACGAAAGTACGAGTTATGGCTAAAGTATATACGCAGTATATACGACCCCCCTATACTTAGCTTGAGCTATGTCCTCATAGATCGGAGAGAAAAGAGAAGACATAACTCGTACTAAGTATAGGAAAATCTAAATAATAAAGGAACAAATGAATCAAACGAATGAGAAGTTGACCGTCCCCCCCTATACTTAGGATCAAATAATCCTAAGTATAGCAGACTGTACACAACGCAGGGAGGGTCAAGGGTGGGAATGAACAGATCGTACTCAGATTGTCTCCCCCTATACTTAGGGTAAGATATCCCTAAGTATAGACAAGAAGAGGAGAAAATGGAGAAGATCGAAGAGAATAGAACAACTCGGGGTGCCAACCCCCCTATACTTAGGACAAAGTACGTCCTAAGTATAGAAAACTGTCTACAAGGGCGGCACCTTTTCGGTAGATGAAGAAGATAGAAGAGGAAAAGAAGAAAAGAAGAAAAGAAGAAAATAAATCAAAAGATGGAAGGATAGATCAGAGGATATACACATCACTCCCCCTATACTTAGGGTAAAAGAAGCCCTAAGTATAGGCGACAACAGGAGTAATGAAACGGAACCAAGAAAGAGCACTCCAGGCTACATCGTGTCCATCCATCCACGGAGCTGCAGTCACCGTCCGATCATCCAGAGGGGCGATCTTGACCATCCGAGCAGAAAGAGAGGCACCAGCCATCCGTGTCCGTCAGATCTGCCACGTGCCTTCTCCTCAGACGTCGATCCGGCCAACGTGCGAAAGGTTAAAAGGCGCCCTCGTCCAGACCCGTCAGATCAGCCACTCGTCAATCATCCGGCCTCGACGTTAAATAAGGGGTAAATTGTCTTAGGCCCCCTGTTCTTTTATGCTTTTAGTTTCAGTCCTGTAAATATTTAATTCCGTAGTTTAGTTTGAGGTTAATTTGCACAAGGGACCATGAGCTTTAGTTTATTTGCACTTATACCCCTGTCTGTGTGAGCCACGTGCTTCGTCACGTGTGATTTTGGGTTATTTGCAATATATTCCCTGTAGTTCTGGATGTTCATAGATGAATGAAAACTTTTTAGTATTTGCATCTATGCCCCTGTGAATGTTTTTATTTCGCATGTGCGCTTATTTTAGGGTAATTTGCATCTGAGGTCCCCGGACTTTTGGTACGTGTTACCAAGTAGTCCCCGGACCTTATTTTTATTACATAGAGGTCCCTAAGTGCCCCAGGCACGCGCCGCGCGCGTGATTTGCTGGGTTAATTGCACCTGGACCCCCAGAACTTAGGGTATTTGCACTTCAGTCCTTGTGCACAGTGCCCTCTTATGATTTTTGAATAAAATATCAAATCACCTCCAAATTCGATGAAAATTTGACATATGGCTCCTGCCATGTTGTAGGATTTTTTAGAATTTTTGAGGACATTTTTGAGTTTATTTGTTATTTTTAAAAATTCAAAAACCATTATTTCAGCTACTGTCTAGAGTTAAAAATCCCAAAAAAATATAAAAACCCCCTTAAAAATTCTATAAAAATTAGGTACTGTTTATTTTGTGTTCCTTGATTTTCTAGCCAATTTTGGCTATTTTTCACTGATTAAAAACCATAAAAACTTAAAAACACCTAAAAACCCGTAAAAATTATATTAAACAATCTAAAAACCCAAAAACAATAATTTTGGTACTCAAATTTTCCTTGTTTTACCTAGTTTACAGGAAAAATATCTCCAGGCCCTTTTGAGGTTCTTAGATATTTTATATAGGGACTTTAGGCTTGGCTGGACAGTACCTTATTTCTTTGCTACTGTTTGATTTTTAGAAAATAAAATACACATAAGAAAAATTCTAAAAATTCACCAAAAACACTAAAAAACATAAAAAACATAAAAACATTTTTGTTTGAATTTTTGCTTGATTTTTGACGCATTAAATAAATTGCTAAAGTGTGTTTGTCTTTGTTTTCTTTTATTTCCTCCACATTTTAAAAACTCATAAAAATATAAAAATCATTAAAAATCACTAAAAATATTTGTCTTTTATTTTATTTCATTTTTACTACTTCGTAGGCCTTTGGCCAACCCGTGCTCCTCGAGTTCGACCCTGGGAGCTATACCAGGTTAAACTCATAGCTGGACCGCTATCTTCGTGCTTGATTGATTTTATTTGTTTCGAGTGGTCTGATATTTTTCTTGATTGACTTAGCTGAGCGATCGAGGTCGCAACGACCTATCTAGATACCTTTACCTCTGTCGCTCGGTCGGTCATCAACCATGGCCACATTTCATGCCATCAGCAACCTCCCATCCAAAAAGAAAGATAAGGGAGCACATCACATCTGTTGACATATTTTTTATCAATAATTTGATCGTACTCTTCTCGATAGTGGATCCTCCATTAATCTCATGCCTTCCTCTTTACTCTATGAGTTTGGATTGGGGCCTCTTAAATCCACCAGAATGATCCTTCAGTTTGATGATAGATCAATTAAGAGGTCGAGAGGAATATTAGAGGAAGTTATTATAACGATGTAAGGAATGCGATTCCCAGTTGATTTTGTTGTCATCAATATGAACACCTCTGCACCATTACTCCATACCCCTATCATACTAGGTCGATTGTTCCTCCGAACAGCCGAAGCGGTAGTTAATTATGGTACTAGAGATATCATCTATCACTCTAGTAGTGACAAGGTGAAAATTGAGACGATACTAAATCCTAGACCATCACCACCACCACCAGCGGTAGATGAGAGACAGACAATTACACAAGATCCTGAGGACTGTGATTTTCTTATCGATTTTTGAGAGACATATCTGTTTAGTGATTTTATGGATACCCATGAATTCCTTTCTGAGAAGGAAGCCCTGGAAAGCACATTCGATATGAGTTCCCTTGTTGATCATGCTAAGTCATTTTCTAATGGGCAATTGGAGCTGATTTTTTAGGATCATTCTGAGGCACTGGAGGTACATTATGAGATTCATGAGACACATTCTGTTTCTAATATCACTAATGGGAGACCTCCAACTGAGATTTTTGAGATTGTTGTTAATGATTCTGAACATCCTGATGAGCCATTCCTTTCGGAACAAAGATCATTCTTTGTACGTCTTTCTGAGATTTTACTTGTTTGGCCGACAGTAACCATGATGGACAGTTTACAAAGCACATATCATATACCATCTACTAGTGCAATTACAGAGGTTGTCACAGAGCCGATTCAGAACCCACCTAAGCTCAAGGATTTATCATCTACATTGAAGTATGCCTTCCTTGCTGGTCCCCCCCACCCAAACGTTTCCGGTCATCCTCAGCTCGTAATTGACTGAATAACAAGAATCTTGCATGAGGTTCTTGAGAGAAACCGCAAGGCCATTGGATGGAATATTCTGGATCTCCGTGGGATTAGTCTAGCTTTGTGCTTGCATCATATCTACTTAGAGGATGACAACAAATCCTCCCGTGAGTGTCAGAGATGTCTCAATACAAACCTTTAAGATATTGTCTTGAAAGAGAACATGAAATAGTGTGATGCTGGCTTTATTTATCCCATATCAGATTCCAAGTGGGTTGGTCCTTTACATGTGGTCCCAAAATAATCCGAGATTATTATCGTGAAGAGTGACCGTGGTGAGGAGATTCTGACCTATGTACCTACTTTATGGTGCGTCTATGTAGATTACTAGCACTTGAATGCAGCTACCAAGAAAATCACTTTCCACTACCCTTTATTGATCAGATTATTGAGAGGTTGACAGGGAAATAGATCTTTTATTCCTTGGATGGGTACTTGAGGTATAACCAGGTTGCTATCGATCCTGAGGATCATGAGAAAACTACTTTCACCTGTCTGTTTGGCACCTACGCCTTTAGACAGATGCCCTTGGATTGTCCCACTACATTCCAAAGGTGTATGTTGGCCATTTTCGCCGACATGGTGGGTAATTTTCTAGAGGTCTACATGGACGATTTCTTGGTCTACGGTGATAGCTTTGACACATGTCTTGTTCATTTAGACTGAGTATTTCAAAGTTGTTGTGAGGTAAACCTAGTGCTCTCATGGAAGAAGGGTGTCACTTCATGGTGACTAATGGGATTGTTTTGGGCCATGCCATCTCCAAACATGGTATGGAGATTGACCCTTCTAAGATTGATGTGATCTCCAAGCTGGAGCCACCACATAATGTGAAGCAGTTGAGGTTATTTCTGGGACATCTAGGATTCTATAGGCGGTTCTTTAAAGACTTCAGCAAGATCGTCAGACCTTTGATTGAGCTTTTGTGCAAGGAGATTGAGTTTGTTGTAGATGAGAAAGTCCTCCTTGCATTTCACTAGATGAAAAAATGGTTACTAGTGCTCCTGTCCTACAACCACCAGATTGGTCTCTCCCTTTTGAGATCATGACGGACGTTTTAGATTATGCAGTTGGATCTGTTCTAGGGCACAGAAGGGATGGGATACCATTTTCCATACACTATGATAGCAAGACTCTGGATGAGACGTAGCGTAATTACACAGTCACAGAGAAGGAGATGTTAGCAATGGTGTTTGCACTTGAGAAGTCCATATCTTACCTCCTTGGATCACATATAATTGTACACATTAATTATACTGCCATATGATACCTAAAAGAAAAGAAGGATGTCAAACCATGCCTTATCAGATGAATCCTTCTTCTCTAGGAGTTTGATTTGGAGATTAGAGATAAACCTGGAGCTAAGAATCTTGTGGCAGATCATCTTTCTCGCATTACAGATGCAGAGACTCCTGAGCAGACTATTCTTCCAATATCAGAGACCTTTCCAGATGATACCATTTTGTCTGTGGACTCACTCCCATGGTATACTGATACTAGGAACTATCTTGTCTCCAAGAAAGTTTCCCAAGATTGGCTGAAGCATAAGATAGATAGATTATTATCAGAGATACATTTTTTTATCGGTGGGAGGATCTGTACTTGTTTCGTGATGGTGTGGATTGTATCTGGAGAAGATGCATTCCTCAGGAAGAATACACCAATGTACTTGAGCATTTCCATAAATTATAGTCTAGTAGGCATCATTTGGGGAAGTGCACAACAATGAAGATTTTATAGAGCGTCCTATGGTGGCCAACTTTATTTAAGGATGCTACAGAGTATGTTTGAGGTAGTACTGACTATTGGAAGATGGGAGGAACTATTAGTTCCAATGATACCATGCCTTCAGATATATCCAGATTTCTAATGTTTTTTATGCTGGGGGTATAGACTCATGGGCACATTTCATGTTAGTCAGGGATATCAGTACATCGTGCTTGCCACGGATTATGTTAATCGATGGGTGGAGGCTATCCCCACCCGAGTCATTGAAAGTGTACGGTGTGTTCCTTTCTCAAGGACCTTATTATTGCACGGTTCGGGATCCCAAAGATACTCATTTCAGATGGGGTAGCCATTTCATTAATCGAGAGGTCATGAAGCTTCTGAAGGAGTACGCCATTGAGTATAAAGTTGCATCTCCTTACCACCCATAGACTGATGACTTGTCTGAGATTTCAAATAGGGAGATAAAAACGATATTGCAAAAACTTGTGCGTCCAGATAGGAAGAGCTTGTCCTAGATGCTTCATTTAGTTCTATGGGCTTATCGGACGGCGTACAAATCTCCATTGCCTATGTCTCCCTACATATTAGTGTATGGAAAACCTTGCCACCTGCCAGTTTAATTAATTCATAAATCTTTATGGACACTCCATTTATACAATTTAGATTATGCAAAAGCAGGGAAGAATAAGAAGGTTGACTAAATAAATTGCTAGAATTATGAGATTTTGCATATGATACCTCACTTATGTACAAGGAGAAAGTTAAGCGTTGACATGATAGACACATTAGAAGGAAGACTTTCTCTCCTAATCTGAAAGTTTGGTTGTTTTATGCTAAGTTGAAGTTGTTTCCCGGAAAATTGAAAAGCAAATGGTCAAGATCGTTCATTTGTAGAGTTGTGTGAGACAATGGTAGTATTGTCATATCTGGGTTGCCATCTCACGCACAATCATTTGTTGTGAATGGACAGTTGCTGAAGCCATACAAAGATCATGATACATCCTATCTGTGGTAGTCTTCATCTGTGGTATCAGATGATGACTTTTTGACATATTCTGAGTCTTACACATGAGCTGATTTTCTCTTGTATATATCCTTTCATTTTATTCCTTCTTCTTCTATTTTTATCATTCACCTCTTTTCTGTGTATATATGTTATATTTAGGATGTACTCTATTCTAAGTATGGGGGTGAATGATTTGAGTTGTTCCATTTTCATTCTATTTCATCACTCTTGTTGTTGCCTATACTTAGGGATACTTTGCCCTAAGTACAAGGGGATGATTTTGTTCATTCTATCTCTTTTGTGTTTTTATTTTCTTTTATTTCTTTTTTTCTCTCGCTTGTCCTTGAACTTGTTGATATTCTTTTCTATACTTAAGGATCTTTTACCGTAAGTATAGGGGAGGTCGAGTTGAGTCGTGAGTTTATTCATTCTATTCCTTTGTTTTTCCCCATGTGTACAGTCTTCTATACTTAGGATTATTTGACCCTAAGTATAGGAGGGATCAAAGACTTTATTCTTTTTGTTTATTATTTGATCGTTGTTGTATAGGATTCTTTTCACTTTCCTATGCTTAGCACAAGTTATGCCATACTTTGTAGCTCTTTGGTCACTATGAGGACATGGTTCTAGCTAAGTATAGGCGGGTGTCGTATATATTGTATATATACTTCTGCCATAACTCGTACTTTTATTAATAATATGTCTATTATTATTCTTAAAAAATGTTTTGAAAAATGATTCGTAAAATGATTTGCAAAAATCTTTTGAAAAATGTTTGCAATAATTGTTTGTAAAATATTTGCAAAAACCTTTTGTTAAATTATTGTAAAATTATTTGTAAAAATTTTTGTAAAATTATTTTTGTACAAATCTTTGCAAAATTGTGTGTAAAAAAGTTTTGTTTGTAAAATGTTTGTTAAATTATTTTCGGTATCAATACTAAGTATAGCGTACAAAATGTTTGTAAAATATTTGAAAGCAAAATGTTTGTAAAAAATACTTTGTAAATTTATTTGTAAAATAATTTGTAAAATATTTGTAAAATAATTTTTAAAATGTTTGTAAAACTTTTTGAAAAACCTTTGCAAAATGTTTTGAAAAATGTTTGAAGAATATTTTGTAAAATACTTTAAAATGGTTTGTAAAATTATTATAGAATTATTTTTGTCATAATGGGATATAAACTATGGGATGTATGTGTGTGTGTATGTGTGTGTGTGTGTTTGTGTGTGTGTATTCGTAAAATCCACATGTGTATAAAAACCTTGATCACTTATCCTCCTGTAAATAAAATTCTTTATTGTATATAAATTTTTTTTTATAAAACTTGTACACTGTAAAATCTTGTATAAATCATGTATAATCCTTGTGTGTATACTTATATATATATTCAGTTTACTAACTCTTTTTCATTCTTTCGAAAAAATATTTAAAATCACAAAAATTTGTAAAAGTCTTTGGAAAACTTTTTTAAAAAGATTGTTCTTTTATTTTCTTTTTCTTTAAAACAAATTGTATATATTTGTTGTAATTGCATGTGCATTTTTCATAATGGTACAAATACTTAAACTAGTCTGGAATAAAGTCAAAGAATGGATCTTAGTTGGACCTTAATCCACTTAATATCAGAGGAACCTTATAGGAAATGGAATTGGGATTCTTCGGGTCTATAGATTAAATTCTTTGGGAAACACAAGACTTAGTTCAGTGTCGTCTTGACTGCCTAAGTAGAGTATTTTGGAGCACAAACATGATTCTTGTCGAAAATGATCTATCTTGCACACATGAACTTACACTTTGCTCACCTCAGTTGAAGTGGTAGAGGTCTGGATTTGCCGACATGAGACACAAGCTAATGGAAACATCGGTAGTCATACATTTTGGGGCCATTGTACCCAACCCGATCCAACGGCAATGAGGTCTAAAGACCGAATGTTGTGGGTTACAATAAAGCTTCAAAAGAAGGACATTCTACGGGCTAAAGAGGAAAAACTCCTTATGTAGATGTTGCACATTGTATATATTCAAAAAAATGTGCAAAAATTAAAAACTCCACAAAAATGGACAGGTCTGATTAAAAATAAAATGCCTGCAAGATGATGTGACGAGCCTCAGCTACTCGGGTTAAGGTGTAAATAAGGTCATTGTGACCCGAACCGCGAGGCTAAGTTAATCAAGAAAACAAAGATCACCAAACACGAAAATCAAGCAATCAAGCACAAATAGCGATCTCGCTATTTTATTTTACCTGGTATAGCTACCAGGGTCGAACACAAGGAGCACATAATGTAGGCTACGAAGTAATCGGGGATCCAAAAAAATAAAGAAATAAAATAAAATGGTGGATTTTATATTTTTCAATTTTTTTAAATTTTAAATTAAGAAAAGTTGTAAAAGAAATCAAAAAGGCACAAACAAATAATTATTTAAGATAGCAAAAATGCTTAGAAAATTAAAATAAAAATATTTTTGGTTTTTATAAATATCCAAGTATTTTTTATATTTTTCTTGGATTTTTCTGATTTTTAGGTAATTTTTTAAAAATGAAATAAGGATAAAAATACAAGGCAGTGTGCAGCTAGAATCTAAAGGCACTTTAAATATACTTCAAATGCCTATAAAATTCAAGCAACAATTTTATGATAAACTAAAAATAAAATCTAACCACAGAAATTTAAAATGCATTTTTTTGAAATTTTAGGAATTTTTACTGATTTTTCTAAGGTTTTTAATGTTTTTCAATTTTTAGGGTTTTTATACATGCAAATTCAACAAAAATTGAACAGAAACAAAAACAAACCAAAACAAGCAATCAGTTATATTTTTGGTTTTTTAGAAAGTTTTAATATTTTTAGTTGATTTTTAAAAACAAACAGTTGCAAATTTTAAGGTTTTTGAATTATTAAAAATACTAAATGAAAAGAAAATGCAACCAAAAATTCACATAAATTCCTAACCATGGCAGGGGCCATGTGCCGAAATTTCATGATTTTGGATGAGATTTGTTATTTATTAAAACAAAAATAAAACGCACAATACACAGGGACCACTATGAAATTTTTGAAAAGTATTCAGCCAAACAATAACACGTGGATAAGTACAGGGCTTAATTTCCAAAATAGCCCGATCCGCACGTGGGCGGCACGTGAACCAGGCAAGCGGGGGTATAATTGCAATTCCTATTTATAAACATTCATTCGATAACAACAATAAAATCCAAGTGAAATCATGCAAATATCCCAAAGTCGCGTGGGGGTACTACGTGCTTCACACGCAGAAGGGATAAAATGCAAATACTGAAAACATAAGGTCCTAAGTGCAAAATGTCCAAACTAAAAATACTTGCTAAAAATATTTATAGGACTAAATAATAAAGGAAAATAATTGCAGGGGATACGGAGCAAATTACCCAGCCACTCGTGCGTTGCGCGTGGGGGAACAGGTGGCGCGCTCTGACTGGCTGACGATGTGCGGCTCTAGCGCGTACAGGTGGCGAATCCAACGGCTGTTCTGAGGGTGCGAACGTGGACGTACGGAGGCTGTTAGATGTCAGATCTAACGGCCTGACAGGTGCAGGCTCTGGATGGCTAGGATACGATCTGTGCGACAGCGATGATTCAACGACAGAGAAGTATGCTGGACGAACTCCGTATGGGCAAAGTTCACCGGAGCACCGGCAGAGATTCGGCATTCCGATAAACGATCGGACAACGGTGGTCGACTAGCAAGGCCACTCCGCGTCAGGTGGACGGGTCCGATGAGGTCGTCAACGGTCGGATCTCCTGGAGGGGTACTAAGACCTGGACGAGCTCCGACGAGGCCGACTGAAGGCGAACTGGGTCGTTACCACACACGCGAAGACCTGCAGAAGAAATCTCAGACTCGGAGGGATACTCCGATCATGATTATTTGACCTAAAAAGAAGGGAAGAGGTGGTGGATGGAGTTGGGGGTTCCGATGAAGCGGCGAAAGGAACCTAAGCCAAATCTTTGCTCGGATAGCCAAGACTCGGGTGATCAGGTCGCGAGAGAAGGGTGACGGTGATCAGGTGAGTCGATCAGAGCGAATAATGAAGGCTGATGGTGCTCGGACTGGCGGGTCGGAGTTGGCGGAGCGGCGAAGTAATGATTCGAACTAAATGGAACTCCGATTGAAATGGAAGCTACCTGAGGGTCCTATATGAATCCTTAGCTCAAGGGGGTGAAGTCGGACTGGGTATTCACCTCGACCTCGTTGCGGAAGGCGGGGGAGGCTCGTCGCGGCGGAACTCCGGCCACGAAGCTCGAGTGTCAGCTGCAGCGGCCTTCTCCGACCACCAAAGGCTTCGTCCGGTTGTTGTCACCAAGGGGAAGAAGTATAGGGTAGAAGGAAAGTGTGCAACGCGAGCTGGGGCTCTGGGGAATGGAGTAAAGAATTTATAGGTCTTCCCAGGTGGTTAGAGAGAATCAGAGTGGGCGCGTGATCCAAGAAGGATCCGCCATTCCCTAGAGATCTGCGAGGGTTGTGGATCAAAGGGGAAGGTGCGGGCGAAGGAATCAAGGCAAGGAGAGTCAGATCCGAGTTGGATAATCGGGAGAAAGTGTGGCACAAACCGGATCCGGGCGAAGACTGGTCCAGGAGGGGGAGTTGACTGGGGTCAACATCCCTCTTGGACCAATCAGAAAATACCTTGGTCAAAATTATTTGTAAAATAAATTATAAATCGAAGATGATTTTATTTTAAAAAATGTACTAAATGAAAAATACTCCTTATTTTTCAAACAATTTTTGGGTGATTTTTATTTATTTTCATGAAAAAATTTAATCTATATACATTATATTATATTATATACATGTATAAAATACCTATGTATTTTATATAATTATTTTTATTTTCTTATTTTGTACAAATACCGTAATTTTATATTTTATTTATTCACAACATATTATTTGGAGTATAAAATAATTTTTATTTTAATTTTAGTAGTTATTTACAAGTATGAAATAAATAGATATATGATACATATATACATGTGTCATGTACAAGGTGAGAGAGAGATTTTATTTTATTTTATTTTATTTTTCTAATTTTTGTTTTATTTTTAGAAATATATACTAGGGAATATAAAGACTTTTTTATTCTTATTTTTGTGAAAATAAAATATATGCATATAACAAGGAAAATACACAAGGTAGAGTGGCCATATCTCTCTCTACTTATTTTATTTGGCGATCAGGCCCATATTGGGCCTTTTCTTGGGATTAGGTCACTCAATATTTATTCTAAATATTTCCTTCTTTTTATCTTATTCTTTATTCTTTTATTTTTGCAAAAATACATGCTAATTATTAATATTTTACAAATGCATGCCTATTGGTAATTTATTATGTTTACAACTATATGCATGATGGTTTGCCAAGATAAATAGTTAAAACAAAAGAATAAAGAGTGATGAATGAGTATTCATCACCCCCCTATACTTTTCTTTTGCTAGTTCCTTAGCAAACACTTATTTGAAAAAGAAGTGAAAAGAGAAAGAAAAAGAAAGAAAAAAGGAAGAAGGTGAATCAAGGCTGATTATTAAACTTGTCTTCATTATATTGAAGTATGGAGCTCAGTCAGATCTTCGGATTATTAATTTGTTGGAACCTTATTTGGACTTAGGTTTAAAACTTAACAGCCTCTAAGTTCCACCAATCTATGGTAAAGACTCCTCAATAATCCAGATCAGAACAAGTCTACATACACAAATTCTAAAGACTATGAATCTTTTCTTGTACTGTGTAAGTGATACGTAGCTCCCCACCTCAGAAATGGCAAAGTGACAACCCTCCTCAACAAGGTAACTCTAATACCGTAGTCTGGCAACTCTTTCCTCGATGAGCGGGGTATTCCCTTCTAAGTTCAAGTTCAACTGGCTCAAGAAGAGGAGGAAGAAGAGAATGGACCATGGCCAGTATAGCCATGTATCCTAGGGAGCCTAACCAGTGTAGCTAAGTCTCCCTGCTGCAAGTTTCTTGAGATGGGCATGGGTAACATAAGCTTTGCTTTATTTGTCTTTATACACTCCGGTGGGTATTTTATTTTCTATCAGACCCACCAGTTTTTTGGAGTTTTTCTTTTTGCACATTTTTTTCGATGTGCATATGTACAACATATCTACATGGTGCAGCATATATATATATAAGGAGTTTTCCCTCTTGAGCCTGTAGATTATCCTTCTTTTGAAGCTTTATTGCAACCCACAACTCCTGTCTTTAGATCTCAATGCTACCAGACCAAGTTGAGATGCACTTCCTTAACTAAAAGAAGAAAGATGTTCCGCCTAGAAGTACTACCCTCATATGCTACCCAAAGTCAAGGAAGACTGCCTCCTCACCACCTCATCCGTAGATAATTCGGTGTAAAGTGTTGGTGCAAGTAAAGCCATTGTCTGTGAGAGTCATGTGTGTGTTGTTAAGTGCTCTACATAGGCTCATCAAGATGATATATGATCATAGCCTAGTGGACTCAAAGAATTAAGTCACCATGGACCTGAAAAGTCTCAACCCTAAGTTATATAAGGTTCCTCTTAGAATTAGGTGGATTAAGATCTTAACCAAGCTCCATTTTTCAATTTAATTCCAGGATAGTTTAAATGTCAACTATGATTCAGAAAAACTGTACAAATATATACAAAAATGATTTTGTATAAATTTTTGAAAACATGCAAAAGTTTTGAAAAATGTTTGAATACATGAATGTATGCATGAATGCAGAAGTTTTGCAAAAATATTTACACACATTTACAAAAGGATTTTTGCAAACTTTTTGTTTTTCAAACATTTTACAAAAATTTTGTACTATATACATAATTTTGATATCAAAATATTTACAAAATATATACACAAAATATTTTTACAAATATTTTTACAAAAATAATTTTGTAAATAGCTATGTATGTGCAATAAGGAATTTATGTACAAGAAAAATTTTAAATTTTTATGGGGTTTTAAGGATTACCATTTTACTTATTAACACACTCACACAAAGTACGAGTTATGGATAAAGTATATATGAATATACGACACCCCCTATACTTATCTCGAACGATGTCCTCATAGTGAATCAAGAGCAATGAAGAAGACATAACTCATGCTTAGTATAGGGAAGTGTAAAGAAAACATATACTACAACGACGAATGAAAGAATAGAATGGAAAAGAGACTCTCGGGGTTTCCCCCTATACTTAGGATCAAGTAATCCTAAGTATAACAGGCTGTACACAAAGAGAAATCCGAGTGGGAGAATGTACAGGGTCTACCTCCCCTATACTTACGGTAAAATATCCCTAAGTATAGGAAGCAAAACAGAGGTAGAAAAGAATTAAAAGAAAATCAAAAGTCTCACACCCCCTATACTTAGGGTAAAGTGCACCCTAAGTATAGCATAATCAAAGATGCAGATGGGATGTTGGACTAAAGAATGGTGTGATATGGACATCTGGATCTATATAAGGCGGAAGACAATGATAATCATGCGTGAGATGAAATAGATGTGAGTCAAGAGACCACATCTCATGAAAAATGTATAGGGGAGACGTCAACGACCAGTGGCTCATTATCGAGATATGGTTTGAGCCGCTTCCCGTTAACATGAAAGGTAGACTCAGATGACATCTCAGATATGTTAATGCTTCCATTGTCATGTACCTTTCGGACCAGGTATGGTCCCTTCCACTTGCTTTGCAACTTCCCTAGAAATAATCTAAGCCTGGCATCGAACAACCATACTCTCTGTCCTGGCTCAAACTGCTTGTGGCTGATATGAGAATCATGCCACTCCTTCACTCTCTCCTTATATTGTAGGCTGCTCGAAAAAGCTGCATCTCTAAGCTCCTCCAGGGCTGCCAATTCTGCCCTCCTCTGGTCTCCTACACTCATTGGATCCAAAAGTATATCTGTGACTACCCAAAGTGACCTATGTCTCAGCTCAACAGGTAAATGGCAGGGCTTGCCATAAACGAGGCGAAAGGGAGATGTACCCAAAGGAGTCTTGAAGGACGTCCGATATGCCCACAAGACCGAGTCCAAAAGTTGTGACCAATCCCTTTGGTCAGGACGGACGACCTTCTGCAAAATAGTCTTGATCTCTCCGTTCGACACTTCAGCAAGACCATTGGTCTGAGGATGATACGGTGTGTCTACTTCGCTAGCAAGGGCCTTTACCTTGTCATTGACGAAATGAGACCCCCCGTCAGATATAACCACTCTAGGCACCCCAAACTATGAAATGATATTCTTCCTCAAAAATCTGCATACAGTCCTAGCATCTGCGGTTCGGACGAGGATGGCCTCAACCCAACGACTCACATAATCAATGGCCAACAGAATGTACTCGAATCCTTGACTCTTAGGGAATGGACCCATGAAATTGATGCCCCATGTGTCAAAAACCTCACAGAAGTGAATGGGCTGCATCGGCATCATATCACGTTGTCCACAAGTGCCCATCCTTTGACAGTCAATACACCTCTTCACGAATTCATCAGAATCCTTAAAGAGAGTAGGCCACCATAGGACAGATTGGAGCACTTACTGTGCCGTTCTCCTCCCATAGTGATGTCCTCCTGCCTCATGCTTGTGGCAGTAAGTGAGGACATTATGGCGCTCCTCCTGAGGAATGCACCGACGCCAGACACTATCCCCTCCTTCATGATAAATGATGGGATCCTCCCAATGGTAGAACTTGGCCTTCGCAAGGAAGGTCTCAGGCCGCTACCTGGGCCAACCTTGTGGAACTTTCTTTGAAATAAGATAGTTCACAATGTCGACGTACCATGGGAGAGAGGCGATAGCAAGGATCGCATCATCTGGGAAGGTCTCAAAGATAGGGTCAATTTGCTCAGAATCCTCAAGATGCTCTAATCGGGAGAGATGATCCTCCAGCACATTTTTGACTCTAGGCTTATCCTTAATCTCAATGTCAAACTGCTGGAGTAGAAGGATCCATCTAGTCAATCTCGCCTAGGCATCCTTCTTTGCCATGTGGTACCTGATGGCGGTATGATCAGTAAATATGGTCACCTTAGATCTAATGATGTATGATCTGAACTTATCCAGGGCAAAAACTATGGCTAGCATCTCCTTCTCAGTGACGGTGTAGTTCTGCTGAGCGGCATCCAAAGTACGGCTAGCGTAGTGAATGGCAAATGGTGCTCCATCCCTCCTCTATCCCAGCATGGCCCCTACGGCAAAATAGGAGGCATCCGTCATGATCTCTAATGGGAGAGACCAATCTGGCGGCTAGAGGACAGGAGCCTCAACAACTAGACTCTTGAGAGTCTCAAATGACGCTAGACACTTATCATCCACAATGAACTCGGTGTCTTTCGTCAGAAAATCAGTCAATGGCCTGGCAATCCTACTGAAATCATGAATGAATCATCGGTAGAAACTGACATGCCCCAGAAAAGACCGTAACTATCGCAAGTTGGACGATGGACTGAGTTTCCTAATGATATCCACCTTGGCCAGATCAAGCACCATGCCTCTGTTATAGATGATATGGCCAAGCACCGTCCCTTGAGTCACCATGAAGTGACTCTTCTCCCAAGATAGCACAAGATGGACCTCGATGCATCGCTGAAGGATGCAGTCTAGGAAGTCAAGACAAGCATCAAACCCATCGCTATAGACCAAAAAATCGGCCATGAAGACCTCCAAGCACCCACCCACCAAGTCTGAAAAGATGGACAACATGCACCTCTGGAATATCGTCGGAGCGTTACATAGACCAAATGGCATCCGTTTGAAAGCATATGTCCCAAAGGGACAGGTGAATGTGGTCTTGTCCTAGTTTTCGGGCGTAATGGCCATCTGATTGTATCCGGAGTACCCGTCAAGAAAGCAGTAATGACTCTTTCCTACTAGACTCTCTATAATCTGATCAATAAAAGGTAGCGGGAAATGATCCTTCTTGATGGCCTGATTCAATCATCTGTAGTCCACACAGACCCTCCAAGAAGTGGGTACCCGGGTAGCAATCTCCTCTCCAGACTCACTCACAACTATAGTGATGCACGTCTTCTTGGGCACCACATGTAATGGACTAACCCACTTGAAGTTGGAGATGGGGTAGATAAAATCGATGCTCCACCATTTCGAGATTTCCTTCATGACAAACTCTTGAAGGTTCTGGTTCAACTGTCGCTGGAACTCACGCGACGGCTTGGCGTCCTCTTCAAGATAGATATGGTGGGAGCACAGGGCCGAACTTATCCCTTGGGAATCGGCTACGCTTCATCCTATCGCCTTGTGATTCTTTTCAAGAACCTCCATCAAATGAGACTCTTATTCTCTTGTCAAATCCGTTGAGATAATGTCTAGGTGCATCTCATGCTCGCCCGCAAGGAACCTATACTTCAGCGACTGTGGCAAGGGCTTCAGCTCTAGACAACTGGGTGCTGGCGGATCTGGACTCTGAAATGTCTGAGTGAATGTGACCAAATCTACATGGGAGAACTCTCACTGAATCTGAGAATCTTGTGAAGACTACTCTGCTGGTGTGTCTGTGCTTAGAATGGGATCAGTCTCCACCCTAGTTGCTGGATCTGTGGAAGTCAAACATGAAATCATATCATCAAACTCTGCCCAATCAATGTCTGACTCTGATGGATCTGAATCTGTATCAAGAGAAAATCAACTACCTCGCCCTCCAGAACGCGATCTGCAGCCTGAACTATATCCTGTACCAGGAATGCACTCTCCAAGCTCTCCTCTGCTAGAATCTGTGCATCAGCGGACTATGAAGGTGAGAGGATGGCTCGTAAAACTAGGTCGGACCAAACTGCCTCATCATCTGTAATCATAAAATCACAGTCCTGGTGGATTTCTCGCTTTGCCTCTGTCATCTCCTCTGAATCGGTGAGCGGCTCTGAGCAAGCTGAGTCTCGTGCTCTGGTCTCATTGATCGTATCTATTTGTATACTTTCGCCCTCGACGCGAAAGTACACCTTCCCGCTATCATGGTCGGACACTGTTTTGGTTGTGGCCAAGAACGGGCGTCCTAAAATGATGGTATCAGTTACAGACTCAGAGATCTCCATGTCCAACACAACGAAGTCCATGGGAATTTCAGGCCCTGAATTGTGATGACCATGTCCTTCAGCAACCCCTTCAGCCTCTTGACAGATCGATCAGCAAACTGAACGACCATCCTGCTCTGTCGAAGAGGGCCAAACTCGAATCGGTAGAGTAAAGCTGTCGGAAGTAGGTTGATGGAAGAACCGTTGTCTAATAGATTCCGCTCGAACCTCTGCTCATGAATGTGGCATCTAACATAAGGAGCTCCTGCATCTGGCCTCTTGGCTGGCAGACAGTTCTGGATGGCGAAGCAGGTGGCATGAGTGAGCACATGGATCTTTGACTGGTGGTTCATCCTCTTCCTGCAAATGGTGGTCCTCTCTCTAAGGTTCCTCTGGAAGAGGGGGATGTGCTCCAAGGCCTCCTGTAGAGTCAGTCGTATATGAAATATGTCCATCATCTGCTGGCTGAACTCTAACTGATGTGATTTTTTTGGGTTTTCTTTTTTAGCCCCCTTAGCCAAGTGGAGTGCTTGGCGAAGGGGTATGGCTGGGCCCTCCTCAGATGGAGGGCTAGGATCGGGTCCCTGCTACTGCTGCAAAGTGGAATCCATACATACATCTCCAAGTAAAACAGATGGACTCATAAATGAAGAACCCTTTCCTTTATTCACAGAATAGTCTTGAGATACATGACGGAAGGAAATGCAACATGAATTGAAATGGTGGCATCAATACCACCCTCGGCATCTGGAATCGTGGTATCAGTACCGCGCTCTAGCTCAGCATCAACTCTGGTGGCATCAGTACCACCTCCTGCATCTAGTGAAGCGACGGCCTCAGTACCGTTAGCTGGATCAACGTCCTTGGTGGTGTCAGCACCACCGTCATCATCATCATTGCTAGTGGCATTAGCACCGCTCTCCTCCTCGTCTGATACTCCTGAAGCTGCATGGGGTCGTCGCTCAGATGAGGTGCCTCCAGCTGGCATCCTACCGCTCCTAAGTGTAACAAATTCAGCATCAAAAGTTTATGCAGTAATATCACCAAGTGAATCATTAAGAGTGGTAACCTATGTAAACTCTACCTGCTCGGACTTCCTCTCGAGGTTGTTCAGGTTTGGCTCAATCTGAGGAGGGATGGCGGCCTTTCCTTTGATGATCTCTCTCATCTCCTGTCGAAACTCATCCATCTCCCATCTGAAGGTAGCCTGCTGCTCGGAGACAAGGCAATCTAGATCATGTAAGGCTGGGTTCTCATAGGCGAGCCCGTGAGAACCTGACGGGTGGCCTCTCTGAAAATGTGGCTGCTGCTGCTGGGAGTGAGATGGATACTGGGACTGAGACTGATACTGCTGAGGCTACTGCTGCTGCCTCCAAGACTATCCCTGGTGATAGGGACGAGGACCATGCTGCTGGTAATGCTGCTGGGAATGTGGTTGCTGCTGCTGTGGGAACTGGGTCTGCTGGTGCTTCTCTCGCTGCTGGTCGTACTAGCCACCCTGAACTGGAGGCTGCTGCTGGGAACTGGTACCTCCGGTCGACCAACGTAATCCAGGATGGTCTCGTTGGATCCCAGGCTGAGGTTGGTCATATCAAATCCCAATGACATCCATCAACAGCTCCTTCTCGTAGGTGGGTGGGGGGAGTATTGCTAGGGGCTGGTCCGACTGATACACAACCATCTGGTTGTCCTGAGATTGTGGTGGCTGAACATACTGCTGCTGCTGGTGCTACTGGAACGGCTCCGCTTGAATGTGGTGAACCTGTCGGTAGTGGGCGGATGGCTGGGTCGAGCTACTGTTGGCGGTATCTGCCCGTGACCTGAGGTGGGGCTGAGAAGCCGTCTGTGACTCCTGGAGACACATGATATGGGTCTTCAGGTCACTCACTGTCTGTGCTATCTGGTCGATTTGCGTCATGCCCTGGCATTGCTTCTTCTCTATCAACTCGATTCGGTCCAACTTCTTGCTGATAATCCCCATATCAACGGTCGTCGACTCTGCATGTGATGCGGCTGCTGATGATGTAGAAGGACCGGCATCTACCCGTACTATCCTCTGATAGGACACGGCCTGCAGTGTGGGCTTCCCCTGAGTATAGAGTTGGGTTTGGGACATCACAGTGTAGTTCTCGGCCATCTCCTCGTAAATGGCCCAACCTGATCCTCATCCTTAGCAAAATACGAACCCCCATAGGATGTGTTAACTACCCCCTACAACTCTCGTGTCAGCCCGCAAAAGAAACTCTGGACGAGATTGGGCTTCGATATGTCATGATAGGGACACCAGTCTGTGAGCTCCATGATGCGGTCCCATGCCTCGTGAAATTGCTCATTGGGGAGCATGGAGAAATTGTCGATTAGGGCCCTAGCTGCATTGGTCTGGTCGAGTGGATAGTAGTTGTTGAGGTACTCGTTCCGGAGCTGTTCCCACGTGGTGACGAATTTCCCTAAATGCTTCAGCCAATTGGCTGCTCTGTCTACCAAGGAGAAAGGGAAGGCCATCATACTGATGTGTCCTCGTCCACTAGACAATCGTGGACGGTACTACAGATCATCTCAAACTCCTGGAGATGAAGGTGTGGCTCCTCCGTGGCAAGTCCGTGGAAGCGAGGAAGAAGCTGGATCGTCTGAGGTGGGAGCTTGAAATCTCCCAGAATAGCTGGCAATACTATCCAACTGTGTGTGAGAGTTACACCAGGGTTGTGCAACTCCCTCATCGGTCGTGCAAATGCTGGCTGCGGCGGCTGCTCAGGCTCTCTATCATCGGGACCATCTCCTCCTCCTCCAGGTCTGCGTTTCTCTCTGTCAGCCCACATCTGCTCCATCTCGCGGTGCATGTCCACCATGAAAGCCCCCTGATCTCGGATCTGTTGCTGCATCATCTCAAGGGAGGCTAACAGGGTGTTGTTGATGGCACCCTGGTCAAGTACATATGTCTGGTTCTCGTTGGGTCCATCAGTGCGCTCCTCGCTGCTGGTTATGGTCTCTGCAAAGGCAAAAGACCCAAACTCAGGTGTCGATAAATCAACTGGTTGCTGCTGTCTCTGCTCGGGGACCTCAGGACAAGTAGAAGGGTGGTCGAGGGAGAACAGGATGTCGAACTCGGGCTCAGAGAGCGGGTCTCGGCTCTAGCGAACCAACCTAGATGAGCGGGCTGGAGTGCTCGAAAGCGGTGCAGCCAGGGGCTGCCTAAGGGACCTTCGACCCATCATCTTGATCTGGAGAGTGAAGGCGGATGAGATCTGAAAAGCAAACAAGATCGATCAAGCAAACCCCCGATTCACCTACGCACTCAGAGATGATGATCGCTCGGTCTTGTATCTTGTCAATTTTATTATGTCATCAGACAGCCTTTCAGAGCGATTAAGCGAGCTGTTGGGAATCCAACACCTCCAGGAGACTATCTCGATCCAAAGCTAGATCTTTCACAGCCAGTACAAGTCACGGACCATTTACCGGCTACCAATTGACTCGCTCTGTTAAGGATATCACGGCCCGCTTTACCGGAGACCAGAGCGATCCTCACAGGAGAACGAGTAACTCGAGATCAGTAGTCTGAAGAAGGGTCGGATGTGGCTCTAGCCTAGGTTGTGGGTCACTCTCTCGCTCATCCAAACCATACAAGGAGGGGATTGCTCTCCCAAGATAATTTTTTTGGTGAAGTGTTTTTAGGTCAAGTTTGCTTAAATAGTCCCAATTTTATGATTTTTGTTTTTAGGTATTTTTCAGATAAAACAATGCCTAACGAAATTTTTCAGTTCTCATGATTATTATTATTAAGTCCAAAAATAGCGGGAGAAGATGAAAAAGTCGATGCACGACTAAACACGATGATGTATGCAGAGTAAGAGATGCATACTTGACTCCAGCTCTACATGCAAAGTGATCCGCGTATAAATTAAAAGATAGAAAGTAAACCTATCTAAATGATGCACAAAGAAATCGGCCTTAAACAGAAATTTCTACTCGCGAAGCACAATAGCTAACGGGTCAACGAGAGGGGTCGGGGTCCGGTCTCTGATGCTGATCGGTGTCCTCTACAATAGATCCTGCCAGCGCTGTATACGACCTCTAGCGGCACGTGACCCCTCAAGTGACCAGGTTAACTTTCTTATTAGTGATTTAATTAATAAGGTCCAATTACGATCTATAGGAGCAGAAATGTAATTAGGGTTGGGCCTTAATAATTACGTCACAAGGCAAGTGAAAATCCTAAGTCTAAGGCTAAAATCTTCGAGAATCAAAGAAAATAAAAGTGGTAAAAACAAAACCGAAGAAAATCACGATGAGGTCCCTCGAGCACACCGGTGCTCGGCGAAACTGACCCGGGGAAATCCGCCAAGCCTGAAAGTCTATCATGTCCTGTATTATTACAACAATAATATCTATAGAAAAATAAATATAAACCTAAGCTAAACTACAGCTCCCTACACTCCTGCTCTCCTCTCTCGCGCTCTCCTGCGGCTCTATGCAGAAAAGAACAACCTCCAAGTCCTGTGAGTGCGTCGACTTCCCAAAGAAAGCTTCCCTCTATCGTCGAGCCCTCACAAGAAAATTAAACAGAAGATGTGTCAGTCCAATAATTATTATATTAATGAAGAATAAAATAAAAGAAAAATAAATGCAAAAATAAAAACAAATAAAAAAAGAAATAAAAACACAAATAAAAGCAAAAGAAAAACAAAACAAAAACAAAACAAAAACAAAAATAAAAAGAAAACAAATAAATGAAAATAAAAGAAGAAAAAGAAAAGCCGAAAAAGAAAGAAAGCCGAAAAAAAGCTGTCTACTAAGTCGTGCTCCCCGGCAACGGCGCCATTCTGATGTGACGAGCCTCAGCTACTCGGGTTAAGGTGTAAATAAGGTCGTTGCGACCCGAACTACGAGGCTAAGTCTATCAAGAAAACAAAAACCACCAAACACGAAAATCAAGCAATCAAGTACAAATAGCGGTCTCACTATTTTATTTTACCTGGTATAGCTATCAGGGTCGAACACAAAGAGCACATAATGCATGGGCTACGAAGTAGTTGGGGATCCAAATAAAATACAGAAATAAAATAAAATGGTGGATTTTATATTTTTCTATTTTTTTTGTAATTTTTAAATTAAGAAAAGGTGTAAAAGAAATAAAAAAGGCACAAACAAAAAATTATTTAACATAGCAAAAATGCTCAAAAAATTAATATAAAATATTTTTGGTTTTTAGAAATATCCAAGTGTTTTTGATATTTTTCTTGGATTTTTCAGATTTTTAATTAATTTTACAAAAATGAAATAAGGACAAAAATACAAGGTAGTGTGCAACAAGAATCTAAAGTCATTTAAATATACTTGAAATGCCTATAAAATTCGAGCAACAATTTTATGATAAACTAAAAAATAAAAATCTAACTACAGAAATTTAAAATGCATTTTTAAATTTTTAGGAATTTTTACTGATTTTTCTGAGGTTTGTAATGTTTTTCAATTTTTAGGGCTTTTATATATGCAAATTCAACAAAAATTAAACATAAGAAAAAACAAACTAAAACAAGCAACCATTAATTTTTGTGGATTTTTTAGAGGTTTTTAATATTTTAGTTGATTTTTAAAAATAGATAATAGCAAATTTTAGGGTTTTTGAATTATTAAAAATACTAAATGAAAATAAAATGCAACCAAAAATTCACAAAAATTCCTACACCATGGCAGGGGCCATGTGTCGAAATTCATGATTTTTGGATGAGATTTGCTATTTATTAAAATAAAAATAAAAGGCACAGCACACAGGGACCACTATGCAATTCTTGAAAAGTATTCAGCCAAATAGTAACATGTGGACAAGTACAGGGCTTAATTTGCAAAATAACCCAATCCGCACGTGGGCGGCACGTGAACTAGGCAAGCAGGAGTATAATTGCAACTGCTATTTATAAACATTCATTCGATAACAACAATAAAGTCCAGGTGAACTCATGCAAATATCCAAAGTCACGTGGGGGTACCACGTGCTTCACACACAGAAGGGCTAAAATGCAAATACTGAAAACATAAGGTCCTTAGTGCAAAATGTTCAAACTAAAAATCCTTGCTATAAATATTTATAGGACTAATAATAAAGGGAAGTAACTGCATGGGATGCAGAGCAAATTACACAACCGCTCATGCGTTGCGCGTGGAGGAATAGGTGGCGCGCTCTGACTGGTTGACAACCTGCGGCTCTGGCACGTACAAGTGATGAATCCAATGGTTGTCCGGAGGGTGCGAAGTGGGCGTACGAAGGCCTTTAAATGTCAGATCTAACGCCCTGACAGGTGCAGGCTCTGGACGGCTAGGATACGATTTGGGCGACGATGATGATCCAACGGCAGAGAAGTATGCTGGACGAACTCCGCCTGTGCGAAGTTCACCGGAGCACCGGTAGAGATCCGGCACTCCGATGGACGATCGAACAACGGGGGTCGACTAGCAAGGCCCCTCCGCGTCGGGTGGACAGGTCCGATGAGGTCATCAACGGTCAGATCTCCTGGAGGGTACTGAGACCTGGATGAGTTCCGGCGAGGCTGGCTGAAGGCAAACTGGCTCGTAACCACACACGCGAAGACCTGCAGAAGAAAGATCAGAATCAGAGGGACACTCTGGTCAGGGTTATTTGACCTAAAATGAAGGGAAGCGACGGTGGATGGAGTTGGGGGTTCCGGCGAAGCGGCGGAAGGAACCTATGCTTAATCTTTGCTCAGATAACCAAGACTCGGGTGATCAGGTTATGGGAGAAGGGTGACAGTGATCAAATGAGTCGATCGGAGTGGATAATGAAGGTTGATGGTGCTCCGACCGGCGGGTCGGAGCAGGCGGAGCGGCGGAGGAATGATTTGAACTAAATGGAACTCGGATTGAAATGGAAGCTACCTGAGGGTCCTATCTGAATCCTTAGCTCCAGGGGATGAAGTCAGAATGGGTCTTCGCCTCGACCTCACTGCGAAAGGCGGGGGAGTCTCGTCGCATCGGAACTCCGGCCACGAAGCTCGAGCGTCGGCTGCAGCGGCATTCTCCGACCACTAAAGGCTCCGTCCAGTTGCTGTCACCAAGAGGAAGAAGTCTAGGGTAGAAGGGAAGTGTGTGGCGTGAGCTGGGGCTCTAGGGAATGGAGTGAAGAATTTATAGGTCTTCCCAGGTGGCTGGAGAGAATCGGAGTGGGCACGCGATCCAAGAAGGATCTGTTCTTCCCTAGGGATCCGCGAGGGTCGTGGATCAAAGGGGAAGGTGCGGGCGAAGGAATCGTGGCAAAGGAGAGTCAGATCCGAGTAGGATAATTGGGAGAAAGTGGGTCACAAACCGGATCCGGGCGAAGACTGGTCCGAGAGGAGGAGTTGATCGGGGTCAACATCCCTCCTGGACCAATCAGAAAATACCTTGGTCAAAATTATTTGTAAAATAAATTAAAAATAAAAGATGATTTTATTTTTAAAAATGTTCAAAATGAAATATACTCCTTATTTTCCCAACTATTTTTGGGTGATTTTTATTTATTTTTATGAAAAATAATTTAATCTATATACATTATATTATATTATATACAGGTTTAAAATACCTATGTATTTTATATAAGTATTTTTATTTTCTTATTTGGAGTATAAAATATTTTTAATTTTATTTTTATTGGTTATTTACAAGTATGAAATAAATAGATATATGATACATATATACATGTGTCATGTACAAGGTGAGAGAGAGAAGTTATTTTATTTTAATTTTATTTTATTTTCTAATTTTTGTTTTATTTTTAGAAATGTATACAAGGGAATATAGACACTTTTTTATTCTCATTTTTGTGAAAATAAAATATATACATATAAGAAGGAATATACACAAGGTAGAGTGGCCCTATCTCTCTCTACTTATTTTATTTGGCTATCAGCCCCATATTGGGCCTTTTCTTGGGATTAGGTCACTCAATATTTATTCTAAATATTTCCTTCTTTTTCTTTTATTCTTTATTCTTTTTTTACACAAATACATGTTAATTATTTATATTTAACAAATGCATGCCTATTGGTAATTTATTATATTTACAACTATATGCATGATGTTTTGCCAAGATAAATAGTTAAAATAAAAGAATAAAGAGTGATGAATGAGTATTCATCACCCGAGTATGTACATTTGTATAGTCAAATAATCAAGCTTGAGTTTCCAAGTTAGATATTTATGTGCCTACAGCTGGATGACTAGATTACACTGGCTATGCATCCAAGGATAGGTAGCTACACTGGCTACCATCCATTCTTCTCTCCACTTCTTCTTGAGCTGGTTGTACTTGAACTTAGAAGGGAATACCCGTCCTCTCGAGGAAAGAGTTATTGGATTGGGGAATTAGGGTCACAATGTTGGAGAAGACTGATTTTTACCGCTTCAGCCGAGGATAGCCACACATCACTTACATTGTACAAGAAAGATTCATAGTCATATGGGTTTGCGTATGAGTTGATCTATTTTGACCTAGCTATTGAGGAGTCTTGAACATAGTTGTATGGTTTTGAGAGACCATTGAGTGTCAAGTCCGTTTTCCACTAAGGTTTAGCCCAAACTAATATTCCAAAGGTCTGACAGAGCTCCATAATTTGATTTTATGAATATATGTTTAATGCTCAGTATTGTTCTAAGTTCTTTATGCTTCCTTTATTCTTTTTCTTTTAGTCACTTATTCTTAAAAAAAGTTGTAAAGGGACTAGCAAAGGTAATGCATAGGGGGATGATGAATCTGCATTTCATCATCTTTATTCATTTATTTTAGCTTAAAATCCCTTATAAAACACATGCAAATAGCAACAAATCCATTCTTTTACTAATCTTAATTATTGTTTAAATATTGTATTATTCACTATTTTAACCTAGAATAAAGAAATAAGGAAATACATGAAAAATAAAGAAAACAAAGGCTATATATGGGCAATAGATACAGGCTGACTCTGGCCTCGAGAGAAGGTAAAGAGTTGACTTGATCAACAAAGACTAATGTAGGGGAAGATAAGCCCCAAAATTGACAAAATTTCCATAAATTCATTTTTTACTTGTATATATTCATCATATGTATTATACTGTCTATAATACACATTCTTTTATTTAATTTATTCATTACCAAATTATGTGTTATAAAAATGATTTCTTCTTGAAAATTATTAATAAATTATTTTATAAATAATAAAATAGTTGCAATATATATAAGGTGTAAATAACAACACTCTCAAACAACCACAAAGCTCATTTTGCAAGATCAATATTTTCTCCACCAAAACTCCAAATTGATCAAATTCACTTTCATTGTACTCCAAATTAAATAACCTTTTAAGAGGTGATTTCATAAAATTAGAGTTTATGTGTGAAATGAGGCAAATTGGGATACTATTGTATATTATATCTATGTATACTATATATATTATTTAGTTATTTAGTTTCTTGTACATATTTGCAGATATTGTATTTTTAAGTAATTTTGAATATTATTTTAACTAAAATAAAATACAAATCCATATCAAAAAATAAAAAATCAACAAAAATAAAATCATGTATATATAGTATATGTATCACTCTGTATATACTGTACTTATACCTATTTATTTAACCGAATAAATTAATTCCTAGAAGTCCAATAAAATTTCATTAAAACCCTTGTAAAATAATGTAAATAAAGAGAATATTAAATTATGTATATATTTGTATAATTAATTAATTAAAATCAAAACCTTGTATATATAGATATGCATACCTATCTTTTAATTATTTTAACCCTTGTAAATACCTTATTTAATTAATTAAAAATCACCAAAATTAACTTTATTTTATTCTTAACACTTTTTATTAACATTATATAAATTTTTTAATTCATTTTTATTTTTAATTGATTTATTTATTTATTACTTGGATTTTTATCGTTATCCCTAATTTTTCCTATTCTACAGGCGTTCTGATTGGTCGACCCGGTTTTGTTGACTCGGGCCAATAATTCAGTCACCCTACCATTCTCGCATTTCTGTTCCCCGTCTCTCCTTCACCCAATTTCCATGTGCCCTGTCTCACTGACTCGCCCCGCTTTCTTCTCCACAAACATTGCCCATTCACTCATCGCCATCGCCATCTCATCTATTCCATTGATAACGCCTTGATCGTCGCTCATTTTGAATTCCAAATCTCCCCTGGAGTCTGCTCTATAAATGTTCACCCTTCAACTCCGGTGGTGGGTTGATCCATTTTTGGCCCATTTTCTCCCCGTGATCGACTTCTAGAGGAGCTTTGAGATGATTGGTCGAGCTCTCCACGATTAGGAGCGTGAGACGAGGGTCGAAGATGCGACTCCACCCACTCGTCAACCTTCCTCCGACATAGTCCTGACTCTCTGCACACCACCGTAGATGGAACTGATTTCACCATCGTTCTTCATGGTAGGTACTCCTTAGGTAGTCATTTTTTATTTTGCAATTTTAATTTCATCATTTTAATTCCGTTCTAGCTAAAATTCACCGATCATATTCAACCTCTGATCCACAAGATCAGAGGTGTTCCATTCATCTTCAACCAAATCTGACTCGACCAAAACACTCGCTAGACCTTTCGCCAGTTCTTCCACCATCTGGCCAACCTTAGATCTCTCCGGATTAAAGGATCAGCTCCTCTTCCAACCACCTTCACCTGAGCTCCCGTCCATTCACCATTTTCCCTATTTCACTGCTAATAAAAGTGGTTGGAGAGATCCTCCGAGCACCACCTTTGCATTGCAGGTCTAAAGAGCGCAAGATAAAGCTTCCAGAACTAGGACGAGGTCCACTTTAGCTTCCGGACCTTCCGACCTCTAGAGGGCATATCTGTCATCGCCGACCGCCATGGAAGCTTTGGATCAATAGAGGAGCACCATAGGAAGCAAGAGCACCATCTAGTAGCTGATTTGGGTGAGCCACGAGCGAGATCTCCTCGCTCAAAGTTTGCTGGAAACGCCCTTCTTCCCAGTTCATCCAGTAGTCTCCAGCATTGCATGATTAGGAATGATGCTCTAGATTTGATCTTAGCCGTTCAAAACCCCCAAAGTCGGTCCCTAGATTGAAGTCCCCAGATTAAATCTCGTCCATTCATGTTAACTTCATCGTCAACCATTGGATTAGAAGGACAACGCATCAAGTCCGTCCAGAGCGCCACGTCTTTTAATGGTATATTTGTGCCTCTACCCCTGTGTTTATTTAATTTATAAATAAGCCCTTGTTAGGACTCATGTCAGCATTCTGTGTATTGAACAACTGCACTTCCGCCCCTTATTTTTATTTTAATAACAATTTTGTCCTATTTGAACTGCACGGGTGCCTAGCACGTGATAGTTTGGATTATTTGCAATTTAAAGTCTACATGTTTGTGTTTTTATTTGGACATTGGAATTAATTTTTCTTCTAATAGGTCCAATCCAGTGCATATCACATGCATGCAGATGCTTCTTTATTAATAATTTGCAATATTTAACATACACTTTTCATATGTATTATCATTTAATCTAAAAACATTAAAAATTTGCATATGTGCCCCGTTTGCCTGCATTTATTTTGCTTGATAAAATTCAAATAAAAATTAGCAACATAGCATTACAATTTCCACAAAAATTATCTTTACCCAATGTTGCATAGATCTTTTATTCATAGAAATTCAAAAATAGTATGGAAAGTCCCTATTTGTAATTAAAAATCAATAAAATATATAAACAATTTGCGAAAAATCCAAAAAATCCTGGTTTTTTATTTTTATTTATTTTAATTTATTTATAATTTTGACATTTCTATTCCTCATGAAAATCATAAAAATAATAAAATACTCGAAAACATAAAGAATTCAGAGAAATTCTAAAAAAATCATAACAAACATGTATGGAAAATATAATAAATTATCTTTCATCCTTTTATATTTCTTGTATTTTTTATCTTATTTGATATTTCTAAAATCTATAACTTTTATTTTGTTTTCTGTTTATTTTATTTTCAGTTTTTTGATTTATTTAAAAGCTTTAAATAATTTAGAAAATTTTAAAAAATCATAAAAACTTTAGAAATTTGTCAGAATCTCAAAAATATTTTTGTTTGAATTTTCTGTTCATTTTATCATTTTTTAAAAATCCCCAAAACTTGACTCTTTTTATTCGCTTTACTAATTTCTTTTATTCATTCCTATTTTAGTTATTTTAAAATTTCTTTTGGAAATGTAAAAATAAAAAAATTTAAAAATATGAAAAACAAATAAAAATATAAAATTAACACTCATAAAAATATATAATAAAAATCAAAAATACAAAAACCAAGCATGGTGTCCATAGAATTTTCTTCTTTATTTCATTGATTTAATACCCCTTGGGATTTTTGTTGCCTCCCTATGATCGCCCCTGTATGCTATATAGGTAAATTAAATAGCAAGTTTTCTCTTGCTACGTTTTCTTCATTTATTTTTGCTTGAGAATCAAATAAATTTTGTTTGACGCTTCTTTTGGTTGCGATGACTGATTAACCATGAAATATCAGGGTCTAAATGTATCTCATACAGGGCTGAGACACAATCGTTGTGGTAACCCTCGATAGATCAGGACTAAGTCAAAAATCAACCCACAACAGATAAATCAAGCAATGCAAATCAAAGTGTAAAGTTAAAATTTATTATAACTCTACAATGAATGTGTATAGTGTGCAAACAAGTAGAGTGTCGAACACAGGGAACAAACATGATAGATCGGGCAATCAATGCAAAAGAATGAATGTGATCTAATGTCTACAAGTGTGCTATTTTTGTGGGTTTTTATTTTTTTTATTTTTAATTTTATATTTGATTTTTTACTTTTATGTTTTTTTAGTTTTCTTTTTATATTTTATGTTTTTTTATATCTTCTTTTAAATAATAAAGTAGATACACAATAAAGACGAGAGAGATATAATATATGTAGAAAATTAGGTAAAAATAAGCAAAAATCAGGAAATAAGATATTTTTGGGATTTTTATATTTTTATCATGTTTTTGTGATTTTTCAAGATTTTTCCTTTTTAAAGGCAAAAATACTGAAAACCGTGAATAAAATAAAAAACTGAAACTAAAATGAGGATGAAAAATATTAAACAAAGTCGAAAATCCTCAAATTAATTTTAAAATACAGGTAACAAAACAGAGAAAATTCAGAGACAAAAATTATATTTTTAGGATTTTTCTGGAATGTTTTAGCTTTTTATGGAAAATTTAAGGGTTTTGCTATTTGTAGGGGCTTTCCTTTGAATTTTTTAGTGATTTTTAGATTGAAGTTAAAATACACAGAAACAAACAAAATGAATTTTTTTTGGAATTTTTCAAAGAGTTTTTATGTTTTTAGGAATTTTCTAATGCACAAAGAGCTGAAAATGCATGTTTTTGAATTTTTTTATAAATACGAAAATGCAATAAAAATGCAAAATAAAAATATGGCGTCAAAGAGCAACAAAACATGAGCTTATGCTAATTTTTTGGGATTTTTTAGAATTTTAAAGATGCATGAAATAAATAAAGGAAACAAAAAGAAAATACTCTACTAGCAAGGGTATTTTTTTAAATATTCAGAAGTCTAGGGCTTGCATACAACTTTTCCAGAAAATTATAACTAAATAAAAATATTCATGTATCATTCACCAATAACCAAAAATGCAAGTTTGTTTCTGCGAAATTTCTAGGCCTGCACGTAACTAGCACGTACCTGGCGGGGACTTAAACGTAAATAACAAAACTTACAGGGGCTATTTTGCAAATATTCTAAAAATATTACACTGGATAAAATAATTCCTGGACTAAATGGAAATAACAGAGAAAACAGGGGCTCCCGTGCAAAACTCCCACACCCCACTTGCGTGAGTCACGTGAGGTGACGTGGATAGGGGCTCGAATGCAATTATAAGAACTACAAGGGGTTGTTCGCAAAATGTCCAAAATAAATGAACTGTAGAGGAAAGATTATATACTATTTGATAAATACAAAAAATGAGCGAGGGGGAATCTGCAAAATACCCAAAGCTTTGGAGGATTGGACGGCAGATGATCGATGGCTTGCCACGCTTCGTGCCCTCCTTGCGCAATACCCCTTCGCGATCCTACGGCCGAGATTACAAGGTAGATGACGATCGGATGGCTGAGGGCGAGAGGGATCCAACGGTTGCTGTACACCTGGGCGCCAGTCTCTGATCTGACGACAAAGAGGCTAGGAGGAAGATCTGGGAAGAACACCGAGTCAGGAGAACTTCCCTACCCTCGATCATGGCATCCGATCGCTCTTCGAGCTCCAAAAGTGACCGGGGGTGCTCCTGCAGGTGTCCACTAGCGATTGGAGGCTTCAGAGGGTGGCGGCGGCCACCGGAACACGCCGACGGAGATGGAGGAACGGAGCACCTCCAGATGCCTCCGGCGAACTCCCAAAATCGCCCCAGGCGTGCGATGGGCTCCAAGAACTGCAACAAAAGGTGACACCGTCGAGGGCAAAATGCCTCGACGGTTTGCAACGCGAAATGGTGCGGGTGCCGGCGAATTAGAGATCGGTCGGAGCCAACTCCGGCAAACTACGAGTGGAAGTGATTTATGTGAATCTGGGCGAACCTAAAGGAAGCTAAGGGTTCGCAGAACTAAATCTAAACTAACCAAGCAAAGACAAATGAAGAACAACGCTCAACTGGTTTGGAAACTAGAAGGGAGGGTAACTCGACAGCGGGACTTCGCCGGAGGTGGTGGAGATGCCTCGGCCCTTCTTCGCTCCTCCTGACGGTTGGGATAGGGAGATGTCACCTCCCTTCACCAATGGCGCACAAAAGATGGAGAAAATTTGGGTCCAAAAGGGTTCAAAAATTCAAATGAAGGCCGGAGCTCTATATATGACATTTGGCAAAATGGGTCAGGCGATGGGAAGATTGAGGGAGATCAACGAAATCGTCGGTCCTCGGCCCAAGGAGAAGCCTGGGCGTGCAAGAGCGATAACCGAGGCATAAAAGTCAAGAAGGAGGTATCATGATTTAGTGCAAGGGCTAGCCTCGAAAAAATTGAGAAAAGGAGTCAAAACCTTGTTCTAACATGCAGCTGAGGGAATGGTCAGACAGTTGACCGAAGGTCAACTGTCCAAGCCTCCTGGTTGGTCCACGTGGACCAACCAAGAAAAATCTCTGGAAAAAGATTTGTAAATTCATTTAAAAATATTAAATGGTTTAATTAATTTTTGGTTATTAAATAAAAAAATTTTTATTATAATCTAAATTATTTTATTACGATTTTTATTTATTTTTTAGAGGTATAAAAATACAAGTTACCTTTTTAGGCCTAAACCTCGTCTTCACCCTTGGAAAAATAGGATCCACCACAAGAGGCATTCACAAGCCCCTGCAGCTCCGGTGTCAGCCTACAAAAGAAACTATGAACCAAGTTGAGCTTTGATATATCGTGATGTGGACACCGGTCAATGAGCTCTCTAAATCGATCCCAAGCCTCGTGGAACTGCTCATTTGGGATCATAGTGAAGTTGCTGATCATAGCTCGTGCTTTGTTGGTCCGACCGAGTGGATAGTACTTGTTCAAGTACTCGGCCAGGAGATGCGCCCAAGATGTGACATACCTCCCAAGATGCTTCAGCCAATAGGCTGCTCTGTCAGCTAAGGAGAACGGGAAGGCAATCATCTTTATTGTGTCCTCGTCCACCAATCTGTCATGGACAGTGCTACAAATCATCTCAAACTCCTGCAGATGGAGATGAGGCTCCTCGGTGGCCAGCCCATGAAACTTGGGCAACAACTGAATGGTCTGGGGGTGAAGCTCGAAGTTCCCGACAATGGGAGGAAGCTGGATCCATCGGTGAGTGAGGGTTGCAGCTGGGTTGTGCAACTGTCTCATGGTCATCGGTCGTGGCCTCTCCTGGTTAGGTTCTCCTCCTCCACCGCCTCCTACTTCTGGTATGTCTCCACCGCCCTCAAATCTGTCTTCTCTGTCCGCTCGTATCTGCGCCAGCTCTCTCATGATGTCACCCATAAAGGTTCCCTGGTATCTGATCTATCTCAGCATGGTCTCCAGGGAAGCTAACAGTGAATTGTTGATGGCAGCATGATTATATATATACGGAGGCAGTTCCTGCACATCTAGGTGTTCCTCTCTGTCGTCCATATCTTGGGTCTCTACAAAGGCAAAAGTACCCATCTCAGGTGCCGTCAAACATTCAGAACTCTGTGCTACACTAAACTCTGATATCACAGGACTGACTGAAGAAGAAGGGTGATCGAGGGGGAACATGGTGGATGTGAACTCAGGCTCAGAGAGTGGGTCTGGACTCCCCGAAGCCGACCTAGATGAATAGGGAGGAGTGCTCGATAGCGGTGCCACCAAACGTGGCCAAAGGGATCTCCTTCCCATCATCGTGATCTAGAAATAAGGGCGGATGAGATCTGGAATGCAAACAAGATGTGAAAACAAACCCTCGGTTCACCTACACAACACTGGAGCTGATGACCATAAAGGCTCAGTCAATTATCTTTTCAATTTTAGTTAGGTGATCAATCAATCTATCAGAGTGATTAAGTGAGCTGGTAGGAACCCGATGCTCTTAGGAGACTGTCCCGACCTATGGCTAGATCTTTCCCAGCTAGTATGAATTGTGGACCGTTTACCGGCTACCCCATCAATCCATCTGCAAAGGACGTCACTGTCCGCTTTACCGATTACTGGAGAGATCCTCATTGGAGAACGACTAACCCTAGAGCAGTAGTCTGAGAGGAGTTCAGGTATGGCTCTATCCTAGTGTACGGGTCACTCTCTCGCTGCAGATAAATCAACCAAGGAGGGGGTTACTCTCCCCAAGATAAAATTTTTGATGAGGTGAGTTTTAAAGTCAAGTTTGCATTAGCAGTCTCAATTTTATGGTTATCACTTTTTTTTAGTCTTTTTCTGAATAAAAACAATGCCTAATGAATTTTCCGATTTCCTGGTTTATTTAAAGTCCAATAAAATAAGGGGAGGAAGTCGGAAAAGTTGATGCGCGATCAAACACAATGATGCATGCAGAGTTATAAATGCGTACCTTCCTCCAACACTCTACATGCATGGTGATCCGCGCATAAATTAAAAGACAAGAAATAAAACTACTATATGATGCAAGATGAAATCAACCTAAGACAAGAATTTCTACTCAAGAAGAACAGTAGCTAATAGGTCAACAAGAGAGGTCGGGGTCTGATCTCTGATGCCGATCGATGTCCGCCACAACAGATCCTACCAGCGTTGTATACGACCTCTAGCGGCACATGACCCCTCAGGTGACCAAATTAGCTTTTTCTTTGTGAGTAATTAATTAGGTCCACTTAGCGATCTATAAGCACATGCAAAATATTAGGTGTGGGGACTTAATCAATTACGTCATAGTCAATATAAAATCCTAAGTCTAGGGGCCAAAATCTTCGTGAATCAAAATGAAATAAAATCGAATAAAACAAAACCGGCGAGAAAACTGTGAAAGCCAACGAGGCCACCAAGGGAATAATCCCTCGGGCAATGGACCTTGTGAAGTGTCAAAGTGTCCGAATAGTCCTGAATATTACAAATTAGAGTCACTCTCTCACTTCAAATTACACAAGTATATGCAGAAAATAAACTAGATCTAAGTCTTCGAAATCTCTCTAAGTCCCCTTGGTGCAGGGGTAGCAAGCCGAAGCTGGCTTCACGTGGGTGTGTAAGCACCTTGGGAAATGCACATCCCTCGATCTGCGGTACCTCGCACGAAGTCACAAAGAGAGGAGGTTAGATAGCTCAACAAGATATATCAACAATAAAGAAAAGAATTGAAGCACGAATATAGGCAAATAATCACAATCAAGGAAGAAAAGCCGATCTATACGTTGTTGTTCCCCGGCAATGGCACCATGTGATTAACCAAGAAATATCGAGGTCTAAATGTATCTCACACAGGGCGGAGACACAATCGATATGGCGACCCTCGATAGATCCGGGCTAAGTCAACAATCAACCCACAACAGATAAATCAAGCAATGTAAATCAAAGTGTGGAGTCAAAATTTATTATAACTATACAATGAATGTGTATAGTGTGCAAGCAAGTAGAGTGTCGAACACAGGGAACAAGCAAGATAGATCGGGCAATCAATGCACAAGAATGAATGCGATCAAATGTCTACAAGTGTGTTATTTTTGTGGGGTTTTTTTAATTTTTTATATTTGATTTTTACTTTCATGATTTTTTTTAGTTTTCTTTTTATATTTTATATTTTTTATATTTTATTTTAAATAATAAAGTAGATACATAATAAAGAAAAGAGAGATATAATATATGTAGAAAAATAGGTAAAAATAAGCAAAAATCAGGAAATAAGATATTTTTAGGCTTCTTATATTTTTCTCATGTTTTTGTGATTTTTCAAGATTTTTCCTAATTTTTTGGTATTTTTAAAGGTAAAAATAGTGAAAACAGTGAATAAACTAAAAGGCTGAAACTAAAATGAGGATGAAAAATACCCAACAGAGTCCAAAATTCCTCAATTTAATTTTAGAATACAGATAATAAAACAAAGAAAATTCAGAGATAAAAATTATATTTTTAAGATTTTCCAGTAATTTTTAAGCTTTTTATGGAGATTTTAAGGGTTTTGCTATTTTTAGGGGTTTTCCTTTGAATTTTTTAGTGATTTTTGGATTGAAGTTAAAACACTCAGAAATAAACAAAATATGATTTTTTTGGAATTTTTCAAAGGGTTTTTTTATTTTTAGGTATTGTCTAATGCAAACAGAGCTGAAAATGCATGTTTTTGATTTTTTATAAATATGAAAATGCAATAAAAATGCAAAAAAATATGACGTGAAAGAGCTACATAACATGAGCTTATGCTAATTTTTTGGGATTTTTTAGAATTTTAGAGATGCATGAAATAAATAAAGGAAACAAAAAGAAAATACTCTACTAGTAGGGATATTTTTGTAAATATTCAGAAGTCCAAGGGCTTGTGTGCAACTTTTCCTGAAAATTATAACAAAATAAAAATATTCATGGACCATTCACCAATAACAAAAAATGCAAGGTTGTTTCTGCAAAATTTCCCAGCCTGCATGTGACTAGCACATGCCTCGTAGGAACTTAAACGTAAATAACAAAACCTGCGGGGGCTATATTGCAAATATTCCAAAAATATTACACTGGATAAAACAATTAAAGGACTAAATGGAAATAACAGAGACAACCAGGGCTCCCGTGCAAAATTCCCATACCCCACATATGTGAGTCACGTGAGGTGACATGGATAGGGGCCAGAGTGTAATTATAAGAACTACAAGGGGTTGTTCGCAAAATTTCCAAAATAAATGAACTGCAGAGGAAGATTATATATTATTTAATAAATACAAAAATGAGCGAGGGAGAATATGAAAAATACCCAAAGCTTTGGAGGATCGGACGGCAGATAATCGATGGCTTGCCACGCGTCGCGCCCTCCTTGCGCGATACCCCATCACGATCCTGCGGCCGAGATTAGAAGGTAGATGACGATCGGACGACTGAGGGCGAGAGGGATCCAATGATTGATGTACACCTGGGCGACAGCCTCTGATCTGACGGCAGAGAGGATAGGACGAAGAACAGGGAAGAACGTTGGGTCAGGCGAACTTCCCCGCCCTCGATCACGGCCTCCGGCCGCTCTCCGAGCTCCAAAAGTGACCGGGGGTGCTCCTGCAGGTATCCACTAGCAACTGGAGGCTTCAGAGGGTGGCGGTGGCCACCGGAACGCGCCGACAGAGGTGGAGGAGCGGAGCACCTCCAGATGCCTCCGGCAAACTCTCAAAATCACCCCAGGCGTGCGATGGGCTCTAAGACCTGCACAAAAAGGTGACACCGTCGAGGGCAAAATGCCTCGACAGTTTGCGATGTGAAATGGTGCGGGTGTCGGTGAATTAGAGGTTGGCCGGAGCCAACTCTGGCGAACTACGAGTGGAAGTGATTTACGCGAATCTGGGCGAACCTAAATGAAGCTAAGGGTTCACGTAACTAAATCTAAACTAACCAAGCAAAGAAAAATGAAGAACAACGCTCAATTGGTCCGAAAACCAGGAGGGAGGGTACCTCGACGGCGGGACTTTGCTGAAGGTGGTGGAGACGCCTCGGCCCTTCTTCGCTCCTCCTGACGGCTGGGATTGGGAGTTGTCACCTCCCTTTACCAATGGCGCACGAAAGATGGAGGAAATTTGGGTCCAAAAGGGTTCAAAAATTCAAATGAAGGTTGGGGTTCTATATATGACATTTGACGAAATAGGTTAGGCGATGGGAAGATCGAGGGAGATCGATGAAATCGTCGATCCTCGGCCCAAGGAGAAGCCAGGGTGTGCAAGAGCGATGATCGAGGCATAAAAGTCAAGAAGGAGGTATCATGATTTAGTGCAAGGGCTGGCCTCGAAAAAATCGAGAAAAGGAGTCAAAACCTCGTTCTGACATGCAGCAGAGGGGATGGTCAGACAGTTGACCGGAGGTCAACTGTCCAAGCCTCCTGGTTGGTCTACGTGGACCAACCAGGGAAAACCTCTGGAAAAAGATTTGTAAATTTATTTCAAAATATTAAATGATTTTATTAAATTTTGGTTATTAAATAAAAAATGTTTTTTATTTTCTAAATTATTCTATCATGATTTTTATTTATTTTTTAGAGGTATAAAAATACAAGTTACATTTTTAAGCCTATATAGGTATACATATATATATATATACATAATTTAATAATTTATTTTATTTTGTATACTTAATTTATTTATTTTACTTTATTATTTTATATTTTTATAAATTATTTTTATACACTTAAATATATTTTTATTTTGTTTTTCTGAAGTGTTTTGTACACTTAATAAAATAGAAGTATTAATTATATAGGTATATGTACAAGTACTATACCTACATGTTGTATATTAGTATTTTATTTTTGTAATTTCTTTATGTTCTTATTCTGATTTTAATATACATATATATTATAAATAATATTCACAAAATTATAAAATTATAAAATTATAAAAATAATGAATAATAAATAAAATGAATATTTTAATCTGTACAAGTATACGATAGGGTTCCAAAACTCAATTTTCAAACCGTATCCCCGTAAAAAACGAAACCACCTTTATTAAATAGCTTATTTAAATTATATACAATTAAAGATGATTTTGATAGATTTCAGATTTTTATTTGAGAGATACAGGTCTGGAATATTGGGATTCTGGAATCTTATTCAGATCATAACTTTTTATCTGTACATTATTTTTGAGTGAAATCAAATTTGTATTTTTCTTTATTTAATTATCTACAACATTCATGTACAGTTTCTTTATTTGAAGTATAAAAGTAGAACTAAAAATAGGTCCCAAAATGAATAAAGAATGAATTAAATAAAAGGGATTTTCTATTGTATTTCTTGCCCTTATCTCCCCCTACTTTATTCCTTGTCGACCTGTTCATCTAGATGCGTAGGTCTCGGGGTTTCAGATCATAAAATATTTACAATATTTTTTTCTTTTCTTTCTTTATTCTATTATTTTGACTTTAAAAACTGTATTTTATACACTATTTACACACACATACATGAATGCTAAAATGGGGAATTAAGGGTATTTACATGCATTTACTAGGGTTTTTGAGGCCAAAATGATAGAAGAAAGATGATGAAATGGAGGTTCATCAACGACCACAATTCCATTGTGAATAATTCATTTAAATAAAAACTGGAATCCTAGCACTCAAAAGTGATGAATTGCCACAAATCCATTATCCAAAAAATAAAAAATGGAGAAAATGAGGTGGGGGAGCCAAGTTAGCTCCCCGTAGGGGGGGTAGCCCCATTTTATCTCTGTATATAGAGGGCCCTTCCATTGAGGTGGACCTTTTTTGGATGCATGAAAAGCTAACCATCTCATCTGTTAAATCCCAATCTACTGCTTCTTTATCTGAAAGGGTATTTTAGTCAATGTATTTTCATTTTAAATTTGATTTTTTTTCAAATTTAAAATTCATTAAATCCTTTTATTTTTTCCATTTTTAGACGTATGATTTGACATTTTTGTTGTTATTTATTCGATGAGGTTACGCCAATGTGGTAGCATTTTCTCGCTATGCAGAATGGCAATCCTCTTTGTAAAATATGCATTGACATCGTAAAATTGAATTCTGCTTTGTAAAATAAAATCATAATTAGTAATATATTTATTGTTAATTATAATTTAGGTAATGTCTCTATAGAACTCTATGATTATTTGTAATTTCGTTTGGAGATCTGCAAAAAAATAGATAGTTAGTAATTCAACAATTATTTAGCAAAAAGAAAATATTTCAAAAAAGTGAGGTTTGTATTATTCACGATACCTTTGTAAATTTTCTTAGTCGATTGTAAAATTTATATTGTGTTATGTAATAAAAATATATTGTTAGAAATAAAAAAAAGGATAAATGTAAAAAGACAATATGAAATTGCATAAACCACTTGAGATTTGTAAAAAAACGATCTGCAGTTGTAAAAAACAATCTGTGATTGTAAAAAAATGTTCTGAGATTGTTAGAAATTGATAAAAGAAATGATAAATGTAAAAGATGATATGATATTGTACCAATGATTTGAGATTTGTAAGAAATGATCTAATATTGTAAAAATACTTGAGATAGTAAAAAAAGATCTGGGATTGTTAGAAATTTATAAAAGATATAGTATAAAAATCTAAGATTGTAAAAATTATTTGAGATTTGTAGAAAAGAATCTGATATTTTTAAAAAAGTTTGAAGATTGTAAAAAATGACCATAGATTGCAAAAACGGATTGCACCCTCCTTCACTCGCACTCCTCCTCCACCTGCACCCTTCTCCTCCATGATCCACCTCATCCACCTGCACCCTACTCCGTCAACATCGCTCCTCCACCTGCACCCTTCTCCCCCATCTGTACTCTCCTTCAACCTTCTCCTCCATGTTCCACCTCCTCCACACGCAACATTTGCCTACACGCAACGCTGCCTCCATTGCCTGCATAAAAACAACATTAGAATCATCTTTTTTTCTCCATATCTGAAGGACAAGGAAACACCATACCGCCGCAGGAAGAAACCATCGTAGGTCCATAGAGCAGCACGTCGTCACCGACCACCGTAGAGAAGCACGTCGCACCCACCGCCCAATGTTCTCCATCCACCATCATTGCACATCATCACCAACGTGCAACAACCTCCTCCTCGTGTGTCGCCATCTCAAGAGAGAGAAAGAGGAGAGGAGAGATTATTGGGGAGATATTTGCATTCTAAATATAGAATATGCTAAAATGACCATAATGGATTTTTCAACATTAAAAAATATAGATAACAGAATATTAATAATAGCCATCAGATTGATTATGGATTGATAAGATCGTTGGTTTTCCATGCATCCACAAAAGAGCCACCATATCTGAAGTTTTCTAGACACACACACACACACACACACACACACACACACACACACACATACACACACACACATAGAGGGTTGATCCTGTGAGAGCCCCAAGTTGTGGGAGAATGAGAGAAGTGAGTCTGAACCATTAGATTCTGCTCATATATGTCCTCCTATCAACTAGTCTGTGATGAGCAGAATCTAAAGGTTCAGATTCACTACTCTCATGCTCCCACAATCTGGAGCTCTCATAAGATCAACCCTCTATACACATATATACATATATACAGAAGATTCAAAAAAGATATATAGGTTCTGCCCAAACACTAGAATTATAATGAAGGAAAATACATAAATGTGCACGTGGTATGTGAATTTAGTATCTCTGATCCTAGATTCCAGTGATGGCCAATGCCTTGGAAAAGATCAACAAACAAATCCTTGCTTTGTGCTTCTCCAACTAGAACACTTGAGTTCAGGGAAACAAAAAACGCTATTACCAAATTGATCACAAAATCAACTTAATCTCAATGTATCTGATAGCAAGAAGAAAACTTATTTTCTGAACAAAAATTCTCATCTTTTTGAATAAGAAAAAGATATCATAATTAAGGTATCTTTTAGCTAAAAAAAGTCAAGTATTTAACAATGACTATTACTTGCCTTTCATAACAAAGAAAGCTAACACAAAAGATAATAGGAAGACATCTCCCAGAGTCGGGAAATGTTGAGTCGAATCTAATCACAAAACTCACAAACTATACAATAGGAAGCATGCAACAAATGACAATTCCAAAGAAAAAACTGAATTGACCTGCAAAATGTGAAAAGATTGAACCTTTATGACCCCGTCGAAGGGATTCCAGTTGTAAAGGCAAGCATGGATCTCTTTCTTGGTGAGAAGCTTTTCCTTTATCTCATCCACCATGTCCAAGAGGTAGGTGTTGTTATCGGGTAGCTTGGAGCTCCAAACGAAATATGCCGCAGCGGTTCCCTGAATAAATCATGAAATTCTTTTAAAATATCGAAATAGGAGATAAGTGGGTAACATTTTGTGCCGCTAGTCCTTTTTGAATTGCAAAATCAATCCTTGTAAACACTACATCTATAAACCTTAGGAACCATAACATTACTGCTCATGACATTTTGGTCCTCTTCAAAAGCTCAATATCTTATGATGCTAAGAATCCAAAAATATCAAAAGCAAAAGGGATGAAGGCATGTCGATTCTCAATGCATACTTTCTCATGCTTCACCACTTTTGCCGAAGTAGTTTTAAGGTCAGTGTGCCCTGCTGTGAAAGTCACACTCTTAAACCCCACTAGCGGAGAAACTCCTGTCAATCCTATACAAGCAAGATTCCCTTTGACCCATCTAAAAATCAAAATATCAGCATGTCTTAGTGTGGATCTTCCCTACTGCAAATCAGTTAAAAAGTTCACATGCACCTCTTCTTTAGTAGCAACACATGCACGCTTGAGTACATCAAATAAAATGTCTCTAAAAAGATCATTTATGTACTTAAAATCTGAAAGCTCCCAGTAATGAATTGTATAATCCCTGAAAGTATCTAAGCATACCTTATGGCAAACTGGGCATATATCATCAGCTAGAAATAAAAAAATCATGAGACAATATCTGAGGATACTATGATACTCCATAGGTGATGTGTCGACCAAGTACGCCAATAGGAATAGCAAGGAGAAGATATTAAGCATGACCAAAGTGAAGATACTGAAAATTTTCCTTTTGTCTAACCGTTAAATCAAATTTCACCTTCATGTCCTCAATTATTTTGCTAAAAAAACACTCACCAAAATATTTTGGATCTTTGGAGGGGTGGTGTCCATTATAGAGAAACAACTGAGGTTGGATGAGGGAATCATGCCATGAAGTCGATGAAGAACAGAATTAATGATGGGGTCCTAAATCTCATTGTCTCGCAAGATATAATCCTCAAGCTTCCACAGCTGCATCCTGGAAGCCACAAAAGCATACGAAGAAGCCTCAACTGTGGAAAGTAACCCCAAACAACCAAGTTTAATAGACAATGAAACTATCCTCCATTGGAGGTATCCAAAAAAGGGGCCTCCACAAACACAATGTCGTCAATAGACTCTCGTAAGCCTCTGTCGAATAATATTGTTGTCTCCTCCATGTACATAGGTTGACAATTCATCAAGTCAAATAAAAGTTCTGCTATACCCATACATGAGCGGAGTAAAAGAAGCTCACTCTGGGGACCATCCAACCGAGGAAAAAATGCATCAACTTCAAAGCTTTAGCAGCCCTTTCCAAAGTTAAACCTTCAATAAAATTTTTATCCCTAGTAATCGCTCCTCCAAGCAACTTCACACCTAATGAAGGTCTTACAATACATGTTGCCAACAACCCTCTGCGAAACTTCCTACCATCACATGTCGATCGAAAGAGTTCAGTTTTATGAATATTTAAAACTAGACCCAAGTCTGGATCACTCCACTGAATGATACCCAGAACCTTGACCACCTCATATGTGTCTCCAATAACCATTCCATCATCATGATACCATGCATTAAGAAGTAGCTTGTAGTTACCCATTATATAATGAATAAGTGGATATAGTACTAGGGAAAAAAGGAGCATTCCTAGAGGATCTCCTTGTTGCACTCCACTGGATGACCAGATATGTCTATCTCCACGATGTAACCTTCCTTTTGTCCATTTAGGAACTCCACCCACAAAGAGATAGATGGGCATCGTGCTTTCACATGGAGTAATAGTAATTCTATCATCTATATTCAAGGCATTAGAAAAATCCATTGTGAGCATGGAAAGAGAACCATCGTTATAATGAGTGTTCAATACTCTATTGACATTGTTTAGAATAGACTTAGCTCCGTCAAAATCACCCACTCCAAACTGAAAGTCATTCAGATATTTGTCCATATATTTACTTACTCCCATCATAGTAACTTTAGACACTAGCTTCCTCAAAATGGTACCAAGTGCAATAGGATGAATGCTGTTGTCTAGCTTAAGCATCTAACCATAAACTAACCACAAGGGTGATGGCGTAGAAAAGGTCCATTGACACGACAAACCTCTCTCCACAAATAACATCAAGGAGGCTTTGGGTCTGTAAATCACCTCTACCACAGGAAGTCAGTTTAGGGAAAGACTTGATACACCCAAGAATGGTGTCAACATCCGCAACAAGAGGAGCTTCAGAAAAGGGATAATCCGCCAGGGATGGGGGTGGATTATAAGGGTGTTTCACCTCCAAATCCCAAATGATATCTCCATTGAAAGGTGCCACACCGGATGAAGAGAAAACTTTTACTGTTGCAGTAAAATGGCCATCTACAACCTTGTGAAGGTGTTTCTTGATGTTGGGATTTAATTTATCTCCCTCCTTAGAGCAGCCACCGTTATGGTCAATAGCCTCAAGCACATGAGTATTCAACACCTGGTCCACTAGCTTAGAAATACCATCATCTTCTACCAGGATAAAGAGTGACCTAAGGATAAGACGTTGTTGTATAGCCTTTCTGCTGCCAGACCTACAATCACGGTTATTTTGAAGATGGAACACATGTAAAGTACAACGTGGAAGAAGCAACAACATCACCCACTCAGATATGGATCCTAGCTCAGTGATCACTTTATAAAGAGACGTCGTTAAATCTTGGGAGATGGCGATTCAACAACTAAGAAGGATGATATTCGGTGTCAAGATAGGTTCTTTAAAGACTTGATTGAGAATCCCACCATCAAATACCAATCCCTCCATAGCAGTAGATATCTCAAGACACTTTTTTAGAGACTTGATGATGCCAGTCAAACGACTTTCAATCTCATCAGTCTCCTTAGTGACCCAAGTAATACTATCACCATGATGGCAAGCGTGACTCCTTTCTTGTGTCTTCGTACACTTCCTATATAACCAATGATCAAGGACCCTTAAGGTCTCATCAATAGTAAGAAACTAGTCGCAGTCTTTGATGAGAGACTCGAGCGACTAAGGTAAAAAGGTGTCAATGGTTGTTGCGACCTCAACCTCTCAGATCGGGCTCAATCAAGAAAACTCGAAGACCACCAATATAAAATCAATCAACACAAATAGCGGTCTCGCTATTTTATTTTACCTGGTATAGCTACCAGGGTCGAACATAAGGAGCACGGAATGCATGGGTTACGAAATAGTCGAGAATCCAAAATAAAATAAAAGAAAATAAAATGGTGGATTTTTTATATTTTTCATTTTTTTTTATTTTTAAAATTAGGAAAATGAATAAAAATAATCGAAAAGGCACAATCAAGCAATTATGTAACATACCAAAAATGATCAGAAAATTAAAATAAAAATATTTTCGGTTTTTATAAATATTCAAGTATTTTTATTATTTTTCCTAGATTTTTATAATTTTTAATTAATTTTATAAAAATGAAACAAGTCCAGAAATATAAAACAATGTGCAGCCAGAATCTAAAGGCTATTTAAAAATACTTAAATAACTTATAAAATTCGAATAACAATTTTATTGTAAACTAAAAATAAAACTCTAACTACGGGAACTGAGAATGCATTTTTTTTTGAATTTTTAAGAATTTTTAATGATTTTTCTAAGTTTTTAGTGTTTTCCAATTTTTATGGTTTTTATAAATCCAAATGCAGTGAAAATTTGATAGAAGTGAAAACACACTAAAATCAACAAATTATGATTTTTTTAGATTTTTAGAGAGTTTTTAATATTTTTAGTGGATTTTTTAAACTGGGAAAAAACATTTTTTAAGATTTTTAAATTTTTAAAAATAAGAAACAAAAACAAAATGAACCCAAAAATTCTTAGAAATTCCTACAACATGGCAGGAGCCATGTTTCAAAAGTTCACGATTTTTGGATGAGATTTACTATTTATTTCAACCAATCAAAGACACACAACACACAGGGACCTATATGCAATTATGAGAAAATATCCAGTTAAACAATAACACACAGAAAGAGTACGGGGCTAGATATGCAAAAAGTCCATATCCGCACGAGGGCGGCACGTGAAGCAGGCAAACATGGGTATATGTGCAATTCTTATTTATAAAAATTCAAAGTAACAACCCATGAAGTTCAGGTAAAAATATGCAAATAACCCAGATAGCACGTGTGAAGCTCAAACAGAGGGACTAAAGTGCAAATTCCAAAAGTATAAGGTCCTAAGTGCAAATTATCCAAAATAAAAACAATGACAACAAATATTTACAGGACTAAGGCTGAAATGTAAATAGAAAGGAGGGCCTAAGTGCAAATTACCCTTCTTATTAATGATCCAACGGTCGAGGGATCTTAACTTGAGGTCGGACGGCTAAGCGCTGCGGATACCCCTTCGACGATGGACGGCTGGAAATCGATCCTCAGATAGATCGGATGGTCGAGATCTCCCCAAAGACGAACGGTCACTATCAGAACTGGTGTGGGGGCTCGATCCAACGATGGGCGCGCCTCCTAGAAGAACAGCGAAGAACTCACCGCTGGTGAACTTTGCTCGATCGATACGAGCTACTGGGGCCTCCTCCGGAGCGGCTGGGATAGGTGAAACGTTGTTGACGACGGTCCGCAGCTGCTGCGAGGCTCCGATGAGACCAGGGGCATCTGAAACAGTCCGGCGACATTGAGGACCTGAAGCTACTGTGCGTAGATGTTCGGACCCCCAGATGAGGTCCTTTGGGCTGAAGACCTGCACGGAACGATTGCTGGGTCAAGGGCAAAGTGCCTCGACCCGTTAGTGCGTGCGATGAAGTAAAGGATGAGGCGGGGCGTAGCCCTCTAGCGAAGCGGTGGCGGAGGAGGACCTGCTTCCTGTTCCTGGGCAAATCGGGATGAATGGAGGGGAGTAGAAGGTGGAGAGAGGTCTCGTGAAGTGATGGGGTCGGCTGTAGGGCAAATGGATAGTCCGATCTCGAAGGATGATCCGAGGAATGCTTGTTGACTGGAGATCGAAAAAGCCAAAACTAAAGCAAACTAAGACTATCGAGGCTACCTGGTGAAGGAGGTCGTCTGGGCTGAAGATCGCGGACCTTCGAGGGTCGTTGCGTCGATGGATTGACGTGTCCAGAGGCTGGAGCCCACCTTGCGGTGGAGCACGACGATGAAGCTCACCGAACCTAGGGCTAGACACTCGAAACCTCACTACAACGCTCTCCCTCACTTGTTGTCACTCAAGGAAGAAGACGGAGCTCCCAAGAAACGAGGGCAATGGCCGAAGATGACGAGTTAATTGTGGCTCCAGGAGATTTTATATTAGTGAGGTCCGAGAGGATTGGAGCATGGGCGTGCAATCTGAGGAGCGGATCCCTAACAGTATCGTCAAGCGTGGATCACGGATCAGCCCCGGATAATCGGAGTGCGAAATGGACTGAAATGGCGATCGGATCAGCTCATGAAAATTCAGAGAAGTTCAGGTGAGAACCAGATCCGCGGAGGAGGTGGTCCAGGGGGGCAGTTGACCGGGGTCAACACTCCACCATGGACTTATCAGAAAATAGGGAACAGAAAAGATTTGTAAAATAAATAAAAAATAGAAAACGATTTTATATTAAAATATTTTCAGAATAAAAAATGTTTATTAATTTTCAAACTATTTTTAGTGATTTTTATTTATTTTTTTGAAAAATAAATTATGGTATATACAATATATTATATTATATACAGGTATAAAATACCTATGTATTTTTTATAATTCTTTTTATTTTCTTATTTTTGTACAAATACCCTAATTTTATATTTTATTTATTTAAAACATAAAATTTAGAGTATAAAATAATTTTTATTTCATTTTTATTGTTTATGTACAAGTGTAAAATAAATAGGTATATGGTACTTATATACACGTGATATGTACAAGGTGAGAGAGAAATTATTTTGTTTTTGTTTTTATTTTATTTTTATAATTTTTGTTTTATTTTTTAAAATATGTACAAGGTAATAAAAACACATTTTTATTTTATTTTTGTGGAAATAAAATATGTGCATATAAGAAGAATTATACACAAGGTGGAGTGGCCCTATCTCTCTCTACTTATTTTAATTGGCGATCAGGCCCATATTGGGCCCTCTCTTGGGATTAGGTCACTCAATATTTATTCTAAATATTTCCTTCTTTTTCTGTATTCTTTATTCTTTTATTTTTGCACAAATACATGCTAATATTAATATTCAACAAAAGCATGCTTATTGGCAACTTATTGTATTTACAACTATCTACATGGTATTTTGCCAAGATTTTTAGCTAAAATAAAAGAATAAAGAGTGATGAATGAGTATTCATCAGTCTTTTTGAAGAGCTTCATGCAACAAGGTACAACACTCTTCATTATGGAGATGCACTCTTTTGAGATGAGAGATCAAACACATAAAGCCTTTGTTTACCTCGTTACCATCCATACAATAATGAAAATCCTGAAATGGATACAATAAGATCCTTCTAAATGAATTCTCAGAAGTTCACAAAGAAGGTAGTTGCTAGATGGATGCATGAAGTGCATATCTAGGAATTTCTCCTTCTAGATTAGACATAATGCTGCTCTCCAAGCAAAAATCGAGTGAGGCAAAGCTTTGAACACCAAGTAGGCATTCCAAACCAATGAACACCAAAACGATGGAGTTCGGTCTTTCTTGATGTGTGAACACCTAGGAGGCGCATAGGCACTGGAGGCGGAAGGCACTGGTGCTAGCGAGTGCGTGGGCACGGGGTCGCAGTTGCACACTAGCAGAGGAGGGTACACGAAAGCACGGGGGTGCACTGGCAGAGGAGGGCATGTAGGAGCGGGCATGCAAGGGTGCACTGGCAAAAGACAACGCGCGTGGGCGTGGGACCGCACTGGCGGATGAGGGCGTGCATGGGCAAACATATAGAGGAGGGCACAGGGGAGCACTGGAGGAGGAGGGCACACGGACGCGTAGGGCATTGGGTTGGGGTGGGATGGCACATGGGCGTGGGGGCACGCTGGCGGAGGGTGGCATGAGGGCACACTAATGGAAGATGGCACACATGCACGGAGGGCATTGGGGAGGGGTGGGAGGTGCAGGTGCGTGGGAGGGGAGGGGCGGGAGGAGGTGATTATTTCCTAAGAAAACCTTTACAGTTAGCCCTGATGGACATGTTGAGCCCTGCTCCCCTATTGAGCCCTCGGCCCTGAAGGTTCGGTTGAGCCCATCTCATCTCTCCTCAGCTCTCATCATGCATTGATAGAGTCGAGGAGATTCTAACCAATGCATCTAGATTTGGAATATGCGATTTCATTTCATTTCAATTTTGATCGAAGAGTCCTAGATTCTAATTAATGCATTGGGCTAAATCGGACCAGGCGAGGAGGCCGTCGTGCGAGAGGCGATCAAATTTGCGACATACATCCTCCCACGACCCGCTCCTGTCACCATCGCTAATGAACCTCAAACCCCGGATCGCCCTGGAGGCACAGGAATGGAGGGTGGTGCGGTGTTCAAGCTTTCGAAGTGCATGCGCAGTGATGACATTGTGCTCGTGACACCATGAGAGGTGGTGGATGCGGCGGGAAGCATAAGGGGAGGAGGCAGAGGAGGGGGTGGCATAGGAAATGGTGGCGACGATGACGATATAGTCGGATTGCCACCCGCGTGAGCATCACGAATGGAGGTCCTTCCCATTGCATGTGTGAGTCTGAGGGAGAGGACGAGGAGGACGATGATAGGAGGTCCATATAAGAAGCCGGAGAGGGTTGAGACGGTGACCGGAGGTGAAGGGTTAAATGCCGTCGCCACAGCTTGTTTCTGTTGTAGAGGAGAGGAAGGGAATGATTTTGAAAATTTTTAATCGTCATGTGTTCTTATGGTTTAAATAATGGTCTAAATTTGTTAGGATTTTCTTAAAGAGAGGACATCTTTATAATAGAAGGTTAAAGACGGGTTGAAGAAGCCATTTTTCTTTGTGGTGATTAATTTGTCGTCATTACAGTATGTCCTCACCACAGATCTGTCTCTCTTTCATTCTTATTTAATCGTCACTATAGTTATAATTCGTTGTGGTAAATATTTCATTTTATAACATAGAATAGAAACATTATTCTCATATTTGTGTTTTTCATAAGCTTGATATATTTGATACAAGGCATCAGTAGCAAGATTGAAATCTGGATTTTTCTAGTCGTAATACAAAATAAGAGAGGAAAAATATACAACTTGACGACTTTAATATGGAAATTCCTTATGCAATATAAATACAACATTATTAGATATCTTACTGTATCTATATCCATTTTTAATGAATATGGATACTTATATCATTTTGGTATATACATATATATACACAAATGAGTATATCCCTTCTTACAATTTAGTATAATTATAGATATTTTTGTAATTATATTTGATAAATTTTTTACTAAATAAATATATCTAGCTAGTATGTTTACCGATCTGAATCCATATCTGTTTATACATTTTATGAAATCCATATCCACTTTAAAGTCAATATGATATCGCTTTTATATCATAAATATTTGTATTGATATCTATGTATCCATCATTAATAAATAAATATAGTTATACATTTCTCTATAATCATATTCAATATAACTCTTATGAATTATTGTCTCTATGTTTTGTTTCCTATTTATTTTACGTGTACAACTTTAATCTACAAGTGTGTGTGAAAAATGAATGAAAGTATTTATCTAATCCGCTATCAATATTATGTTTAAAGTATATTGATGCATGCATCAATATACATTTGAAATGGATACAGATGTCAAAAACACATTAATATCCATTAATAGATACTAGTGTACTTTTCCACGCTTCGCGGCGGATGATATATGGAAATTTGCAGGAGACTCCAATGTTGAAGTTCATTCATGTCTTTTCCATTTCAATCCATGTTTCCTTCTATTGCTATATTGTACAAAAGGATAACATTTTTATTTTATATATTGGGGAAATAAGTATTCATCCATGTAAAGAAAATCCATTTGTATGTAAATCAATTGCATGTGTATTCAGGAATTTGAAGTTCGAATCCAAAACTACTATTAATATTTACAATATTACATGTGAAAATTACTAATTGTGAAATCCAATCTCCCAGTCTTACGAGCTCCATAATTGCGCATGATTTTAAAAACAAAAAATGGTTAATTTTCACCTTCATTCCAATTCACATCCAATTTAGGTCACTGATGATTGGACCGTTGGAGTTTAGCATTCCCATCCGTATATTTCGATACTCCACATGCTTATATCTCTCGTTTATGTGACTGACATGCCATATCTATCATGTTTGAACAGGGTTTACCGCAATGTCATGCCATTCCTCTGGGCATGTCCGGGGGCCATGCATGTGCCACCACCGGATCTTTGCTTATATAAATGGCTCTGATTGAGCAAACCAAGATCCTAAAGCAACTGCTCTCGATGCTACTATTCTTCTTCTTGGCTAAGAGTCTATAACACCTATAGAAACGATATATTTCAGCTTCCATGCTACTGTAAGAAAATAATGCGTCTAACATGTAAAAAACAAAGAGACACCCTTACCAACTTGTAGGAAAAAATGTATTACACTTTGGTTAAATATCAAGTACCAATATCATAATGTAAAAAAAGACCCAAGAACTCACATGTTCTCCTGTAGTGTGAGACATTATAATTCCATCTTCTGAATTCTTATCCTACCTACCTCAAAAACTCAGGACTTGGGTACATCAAAAAGTTTATAAAAGCATTCTTCTTGTCAAAAAAGGATGAACACTAGAGTTCCAATGCTATGTAATAGGAACAATTTTGCAGATGAAGAGACATTATATTTCACATATAATATAACTATATATATGATTTAATATGAGTCATCCACTAAGAAAACCTTGTACCATATCAAAATCTTCCATCATCCATTGCACATCATGCGTTTGCAATGTAATGGTTGGAAATAACTTTAAACTTGAACTTATCTCACCGTCGAAGCAAGTCTTGATTGTCTCTACAATGCTCAAGATAACAACTAAAGATATCTCTATTAAACTACCACCACCTTTCATTAGTACTTCTTTTTGAATCCTTAACAATTCAAATTTTTGCTATTTTTGTGCCGGGTTGGGGGATGGATGATTTTTAACTTCCAAAGGAGACCATGTTAATGTAGACATACAAAATTTTGAGTACATAGAATTTTATAAATTTAAATTAATTTACTTAAAACCAATTTCATGATTTAAAAATAGAAAACACATGGAATGCAATTCCGTGATGCTCTCAAATTTTTAAAAATGTCAAGGACACATCTCGTCATCTCTCATGTTCCTTTCATACCACCGACCATTTACTCGTTCTTTCCTTATGCGAAAGGTGTCGAAGAAATTGTGATATGATTTCCTTGGATTTAAAAATCAATAGAATGAAGAAGTCATGTGAACAGATGAAACTGACCATCAAGACATGAACGAAGGTGACATGGTCGTGGCCTATTGTGAAGGCAGAGAGAGTGAAAACGGGGGGAGAGTTGAGAAGATGTATGGGCAACCATCGTTAGAATGGAGAATATGTGGTTGCGATCGATCGTCAACACGGGGCCAAGAAGTCGCGGCTGCGACGAGTCTCCAAGATGAAGAGCGGAGATCGTTGCGAGTAATCTGAACATAAGGCGTCCTTGTAGCTGATGTAGAGAGAAGAGAATGGGAAAGAGTGTTAGAGGGGATTACCAATTGTGCCTCAAAGAAAGAAGAGATCTATAAAAACCTCATAAAAACAAAGACAAAAATGAATAGTAAGGAAATAAATCAACCTTACATTCAAAAACATCTTTACATCATCATGACATTGGTCATTTTAACGTGTCTAGATCAATATCTAACATAGTCCAATAAACTATTAAAATATTTAAACACTAAACAAAATTATATTCTACTCATAAATATGCAAATAAAATATCAATGGAACAACTCGATTCAGCTCCATAATAATCACTTTTAACTCAATAACCATTATATACGGATTCTAAACTTATATTAATGCATGTTTTGAAGCTATTCATATATTGAAAGTGTAATACAATTTCTTGAAGATTAACAAACAAAGGTTAAAAAAAACATTTAGGAAAACCCCAGTAGCTTAGCCAAGGACTGGTAAACTGGTAATCAAGAATATCTAACATGTAAATGAAGACTTGTACATCAAAATTTTAAAAGTAAAATATTTTACCAACGATAAAAGAAAGGTGGGATGGATATTAAAATAGAAAAATATTATATACAGTTCCCAATTAAAAATAAAAAATCTAATAGAACTGAAAAATATTATAACAATAAAAAACAAAAGAGAGTCATAAGTTTCATTTATTTCATCAACTTTATGTTCCGTACATCAACAAAATTATCAAGAATATTATAACACACAACCATCGATAAAACTAAAGTTACTACATATTTAACCAAAGTTTAGCTAACAAATCTAATGTTAACAAAAATAAAATTATTCACCAATGTTACTTATACAAAGTTTAAAAATTACAAAAATTAACAAATAAGAACAGTATCAATAAAACAATTCCTCGAGCTAATGACAATTATACATATCACATGACACGTCGATATCATATAATACAATAAACATCAGAAAGTTCACACAATATCCTTTAGAAAAAGGGCTACCAGCAGAGGAGAATATGGCAACAATTAAAAACAAAGAACTTATGCCAATAATATTACAAATTTTATTATAGTGAAATGAAAAATACATGAAATAAATTTGATATGGATTATGGACTGCCAGACATTTATCTTAAAGAAAAAATTAGAATAAATATCCAAACATTACATATTGACTACCAACTGTTTATGTGTAAAAAAATTAAAAACGAATTATTAGACATTATTTAAATTCTGACTTTTATTAGTAAATAAAAGGAGAAATCCAAATTATCTCATGATTCAAAAGAAATTGGGGAACATTTTTCATCTTAATGTTAAATACGTACACGAAAAAATAATGTAAAAAAATAAGAAGTAAAAACAAACAATCATCCATTAAACAACTATAAACAATATTATGAATCTTACAAAATAGATATTTAGTCTTTCTCATTCTCTAGCAGTAATAAACTTAGATACACCTTATTCAAGGGTAAGAATGCCACACAATATATATATATAGGTAAATTTAGTTTTTTAGAAAACATTAGATACAATTTAAAATTTTAAATTGATAATGAAAATATGCTTATCGATCAAGGACAGACAAATACTTTATAATCTTATACAATATCATTAGTTTTACAAAATATGGGATCTATATTTTTATAGATCTCAAAAAAATTATATAATAGATGCTTAGATTTTACTTTGATCATAAGACTTGCATCTTTGTCGTTTGAAAACTGTTAGATGATATGAATGCAAATTTTTAAATTCCAAGTCATTTCAACCTAATAAAACAAACACATATTACATTTATGTGTATGGAAAGATATAATCATTGCTCTCCCATAGGATATAATTATTGTAAATAAAAAAAACTATATGTAAGCAAGCTATTGATGTTTCGTGAATAGCAAATGATTGGAGGAAATTAATTAAGTACATTTTGTTAACCTAAATAACAATAAAGCATAATTACTTGCAAAAAATATCATTATTAAGGAAGAACTTTAAATATCATATGTATTTTAAGATTTTTAAACAATAGTATCATTAGACGTAAACTATTGAATAACACGCACATGCGTACACGAACGCGCACACACACACATATATGTGGAAATTAGGAAGCAATACTTTTCAACATGAACCAAAGTTGGAATTGAAATATGCATACATATAAAGCTAGTATACACCCTTCTTTTAATGGAATAGTATCTGTAATATATCCAGAAGATAATTTATAGAAGAAATTGGAAATAAGAATTTACATACCTACTGAACTATTTGGCTTAACATAATTACGTCAATAACGTCAACAATATATATTTAAGGCGAGTAGACTTATTTTATACAGAACATAGAAAACATGTGTATAAGTGTCGAGAAACAAACAACACTACTAAGAGAGAATAATTTTCATTCGTTTTCCCTCTTCTATCCATAATCCTAAGCAATACATGAATTGAACAAACATAAGTATTACAATAAATCTCAAGCTAAAAATAATCAATTTTGCTATACACAGTAGATGTTGGTAGATACAATAAAATAATGAAACATGTGATATAACATTTACAACAATAACAGACTGAGATAACAAAACATAAAACAAAATTTAGAAATTACGTATGAACTATGCATTTCCAATTAACATTCATCACATATTCTAATAAATATGCACTGACAGATATTTTAAAAAAACAATTGAAAACAACAATTCATCTTGGCGTAAATAAATTTATGAAACAAATGTAAGACTTCAAACATGATGCTCCTTATTTAGGTTTTCTGAATTCCCCCTATGTCCGTTATTCTAACCGATATCTGATTTTTTTTATAAAAAATACAATACATCTGGTGTGAAAGATAGTGATATAGGAATATTTAATAGATGTGGTTAGATACAACAAAGTGTTGAAATAAATGATATAATAAACCTAAAGTAGAAAATAAATTGTAGAGACTCACTGCGAATAATTTTTTTGTAATTTTTTTATATGTAATACTCCTCTCTCTTCATATAAAAATAAACAATAGCAGGCATTGTTAATCAATCACCAACCTTGATCTTCGTAACATGAAAATGCCAAAGTGATGAATCAAAAACGAAAATCTCATGCAGGTGAAATATTATTCCAACAAATGCAACAACCACTTGCAGCATTGCAGTTGCTTAATTCATGGGAAAAACATATTCTTTACATAATAATGGAATTTATGTATAAATTCTATTTTAAACTCCAGAAAATAACAAATAGTGAAGGAAAAAATATTTTAACCATTCGAAAATAGAAAAAACAACCCCTTTACATTTTTAAATGAACATAATATCCAACACAATGACAAAATTATTAAGCAGTAAATAATTTCTACCGGAATATTTTATCGAATTAGCAAAAAAATCAATATTTTATTGGAATTAGCAAAAAAGTCAAATCTATAATGAAAGAACTTTTTTTAAAAAAATGGATAACTAGTAAACAACAACACCTTTTATTATTTTGTTAGCACTGGATTTACAACAACAAAAAAAATCCGACGGAACTCTTTATACATGAAAAAAAGGTTCAAACGACAAAACTTTTAAATGTCAAAACAATCCTTCTTAGTATTATAAGCCCCTGTTTTGACATGTTTTTATTATAAATAGTTTTAAAAATGGCGCACCATCATCATTTTCATAGGTACAAATGGAACAAAGAATAAGAAACCTACAACAATAGTAGAAATTGCAAGAAAGAAGATAAACAAATTTATATCATATATAAACATATTTTTTAGCGTGAAAGAAAATGACTATAAAAAATAAGCACAATTCCTGACAATAAATTCCTAAAAAAATACCCGAATGGAGATGGTGCCTGAAGCAGAGAACTTGAGATCGTGCACCACAAATGACCATCAACATCCTATTAAAAGAAAAAAAACATTAGTTATGTCATCCATTTTCTATGAATATAAGTTCTAGAAATAGCACACCAAAATTATATTCATATCTACAAACATAACAAAGAATAAGAAAAATCAAGATAACCACTAAAACATTAGATATCGTAACAAAAAAGTTAATCAAATCTATACTTCTTTAATAAAACTAAAATGTTTGTATAACATAGAGGCAATTTCCAGCATTAATTTTTTTAAAATACATGAGCGGAGATGGTGCGCCAAGGTAGAGAACTTCAGATTGTGTAGAACGAATCCTAACTTTGTGTTAAACGCAGGAAAACTCTCCATGAAACCAATCAAATCTCATAGATCGCCATATAGAGAGGAAAAGAGGAGATCATACAGATATCGGAGAAGAAATAGATTGTCCGATCGTGGTAAACGGATAAACATTTGCCACAAAACCTTTGGGAGAAGCCATCGCCACATGAGGATGGAATGGAAAGAAACCTTGATAAGAAGTAATCGTAACAGAAGGAGAAAATAGAAAGAGACCTTGCAGCCTTGAAACAATTGCACAGAGAAAGCCGAAGAGAGAGGAACAAACGTTTTATGGAAGGCAAGAACATGTGTTTTTGGAAAGGAAAGAACAGGCATTTTGGGAAAACCAATTCCAAATCGAGTTTTCGAGGAGAATGAAGGAAACTAACGAATGTTCAACACGTCACGAATCGAAGCTCGCCGCTGCTGCTTGAAGCTCTCGACCTCGGCCATGGAAACAGTGAAGTGTATGGTGGTCTCCAGTGGACATGTTATCGAGCTACCCACCTCCTTCATCCTCTCTCTCTCCTTTTGTTGCCGCTCATCTCGGCCTCCGACACAAACCACGCCGTCGAGGTGACTCTCATGGATAGGTCCTTCAACGTTGTCGGTTGACAGTGGACGAAAGTGTCAAGAGAAAAACACAACTCTCTCATTTTTTATTACAGAACTCCGAGCTTTATCTATATCGTCCTCCATCCTCAGGCCGCGATGGGAGGAGGAGGTTTGAGATGGGCGGGAGAGAAAGACGTTAGCGTCGTCGGAGGGGAAGGCTTTCGAGGTGGAGAAATCAAAGAGCGGGTGCATGGTGTTGTAACCAGGATCAATACCACGACATATACAAATTTGTAATTAGCAAGATTAATATGAATCAGTGCATTCCAGATTAATAAATTATTATCATGCATGTCCGATTCATATAACAATTTTGATATGCGTGTAGAAACCAATAAAATCATAAATTAAACATTTTCTTTTTTCGTAATAAATGAATAAGACGAGATCCAGGAAAGGTAAAGTAATAAACATAATGCAACAAACAAAATAATAGAGAAATTAGATCAGAAATCACCAAAGCGTCCATGTAATGGCATGTCCTTAGAGAGGATATCGCCCCCACAATATCGGTGCATAGGACTGGAAATCCACTCCCAGGATACGACGGTCACGGTCTTCGTTTGCGCACACAAACGAGATCGTCCTCGAATGTACCTCAGAGAACTGCAGTCGAGAGAAAAGGAGAGAGGTTCGTCTGCGAGAGAGGAGGAACGAAAGCACAGAGAAGGTAGCGTGAGAGAGTTTTCTTACGAGTGAAGAAAACGACGTCAGGGGAGGAGTATAAATAAGAAGCTGCGCGCCCTAGCGTGCGGTACTTTTGTTTTTTTTGAAAATACCCCTCAACGTGCATGACTTTTCGAATCCTGAAACTGCGGCTACAATGAGTCGTTTGGGTCGAGTTGAATTCCCATTTTAGTCGAGTCCAAATAATCTGTTTGATTAATATAATCGACCTACCAAATGAAATCCACGGCAAAAGTATCGATATCTGAGATCCGAATTGACTCTCCCGAGCCCGAGCGGAGCGGAGCGCGCGTGCGTGTGTGTTGTCCTCCATTCTCTTCTCTACTATTGCTACAAGAGCTTGGGTGTGAACTCATATATAAGCCCACCAAAAGTTTAGAGATACTAGGTATGGTACTAAACTTCCACCCAAGCTTTTCCATGTTTCAAATTTGAGAATTCCCAACTTTTCTTCCAAGTCATTTGGTTTCCCAATTGAGACTAAATTAACTCCTAATGTAATTGCATAGGATTTCCAATTAAAACCTAATAACATCCTTTTAAATACAACAATCCCCACGAATTCACCAATTTGAAAAAGAGATTCAAAGAGAGTTAAAAGATATCTTTCGGCAACCACACTTCCGGTTTGAACCTCTACCTGAGTTTACTACTTTCACTTTAATAGGAACGAAGTGAACTACGTCTTGAACTTCAGACCTTGTTGTTAAAGTATACGATAGAAACAACAAAGCATTGTTCTTAGTACAATCTTCAGGGTTGGTGCTCTTAAAAGTCATGCACCCTTATCCTGTTTCATGAGTATGTTCAGGAAAGATCTTCTTCCTTTAATTGCGGCCCACAGTAACACTCACATAGGTGGTGTTCTCCAAGGATGCACTGTTAATATCCTGTAGGCAGGCTTGAACCCATTCAGAGCCTACGCTCTTCCTAAACTTGCAGTTTATATAGCACTCAGGCTTCCAGGGATAAGACACTCACGCATATGTATTAGAATTAAGAGTGCCAACTAGTTCTCCAAACAGCTTTTTATTACCACATTGAACCTACTTTGTGGGATCTCCACTCAGATAGGTTGGGTTGCTATTGTAGAGGAACTTCCAATATGTCCCATCCCAAACCTAGACTTTAGTACTAAAGATCTATCAAGTCCCTTAGTCAACGGATCTGCCATGTATTTGGATCCAACAAAATCCACAATCAACACTCCTCGAGACACCAAATCTCTTAACGTCTTAAGTATGATTTGTATGTGTCTCCTTGTTTTCTGATCGAACTTTGAACTCTTGCTAACTGGTCATGTTGTCACAACGCACTGAGATCACAGGAATTGGCTGACCCACCATGGGAATTTCAGAAAGAAGTTCCCTTAGACATTCAGTCTCAATTCCAGTGGTGTCTAAAGTAGACAGCTCGACCTCAAAGGTAGACCGAGCTAGAATGGTCTGTTTTATGGACCTCCAGGAGACTGCACTGCCTCCAAGAGTAAACACATACCCAGTAACACCATTACTCCTCGGCTCCTCTATTTTCTCTATCCAGCTTGCATCACTATATCCTTCTAATACAGATGGATATCTACCATAATGCAAAATAAGGAAAATAGTTCCCTTCAAGTACTTCAGTACTCGATCCAGAGCCTCCCAATGAGTACGGTCAGGACAACTAGTGTATCTACTCAGCTTTGAAATCGAGAATGAAATATCAAGTCTCATGCAATTTCCAAGATACATTAAACTTCCTATTACTTGTGAATACCTTAGCTGATCTACAGGTACTCTGCTTTTATTCTTAAATAGTGTTTTGGATGAATCAAAAGGAGTGCTTACAGCTTTGCAATCTTGATATCCAAAATTCTCAAGTACCTTCTCAATATAGTGAGATTAACAAACTACCATCCCAACAACCGACCTTGTCAGTTTGAGACCCAAGATCACATCAGCAACACCCATGTCGTTCATCTCAAACTTGCTACTTAAGAATGCTTTAGTCTCATTAATAATCCTCATATGTAATCCAAACAACAATATGTCATCAGCGGACATGCACAAGACAATACACTCATCACCTTTCACCTTGGAATAGACACACTTATCGGATTCATGAACCTTAAAGTCACATGACAAAATAGTTTTGTCAAATTTTTCATGACACTGCTTTGGTGCTTGTTTTAATCCGTAAAGGGATTTAACAAGATTGCAAACCTTTCTCTCATTCCCAGGAGTCCTAAGCCCATCAGGTTGATCCATATAGATCTCCTCCTCAAGATCGCCATGCAAGAAGGCATTCTTCACATCCATCTGGTGGATAGATAGATCATATACATATGCCAATACTATGAGCATCTGGATTGTGGTCATCCTAGTCACAAGAGAATAAGTATCAAAGTAATCGATACCTTCTTTTTGCCTAAAGCCCTTGGCAACTAATCTGGATTTATATTTTTCAATTGATCCATCAGGCCTAAGCTTTCTCTTAAGCATTCACTTGCACACAGAGCATCCTTTGGGTAAATCAGCCAACTCCCAAGTTCCATTATCCATAATAGAATCCATCTCAGATTTGATGGCTTCCTTCCATTGTTTTGCTTCAGATGAAGCCATGGCTTCCTTGTAACTTGGTGGATCACCCTTGATCTGGTTGACAACAAAGTCACTATCCAGATCATTGGCTATCCGAGGTCTTTTGCTCCTCTTTGGCTCCGTTTCTTCTGAAAGATCATTGGGTTCAGGTTGAGTCTCAATCCCCACATTCATTATCCTTTCCACTTGATCTGGAATAGATCCTGATGTGGAGGCACTCTCAATGATCAGATTCTGAGGGATCCCAATATTCATAGGGAAGACATTCTCAAAGAAGGTACCATCACAGAGTTCCACAATAGTGTTGGCATCTATGCCTGGTATCTCGGACCGAATTACCAAGAACTTATATGCATAGCTATTTTCCAAGTAATCTAAGAAGACCGCATCAATAGTTTTAGGATCTAGCTTCTTTCTCTTGTGTTTTGGGAATAAACCTTGGCGAGACAACCCCACACTTTGAGATATCTTAAGCTCGATTTCTTATTTCTCCAAAATTCAAAAGATCACTTTTCCATATGCATTGAAGGAACCCTATTCATATGGCAAGCCGTATTCAAGGCTTCTCCCCACATATAGGTTGGAAGTCCAGAACTCTGTAGTAGAGCATTGATCATGTCAGTTAAGATTCTATTTTTTTCGTTCTGCTATCTCATTTGAATGCGGTGAATATAGGGCTATAACTTCATGAACTATGCTAAATGATTTGCATTATTCATCAAATAAGTTAGAGGTATATTCACCTCCTCTGTCTGACCTAAGTTGTTTAATCACTTTCCATATTTGAGTCTCAGACTCATTCTTAAATATAAGAAATTTTATAAGGCTTCATCCTTGGTTTTCATTAGATATACACAACAGTATCTACTGCCATCATCTATAAGGGTTCATTTGGTTGCAGGGTTGGGCAGGGTTGGGTTGGGTACTATTCACAGGGGTATCCCCTCCTCACAGTTTACTATTCACCCAGCCCTGTGAATAGTACCCAACCCTGCCCAACCCTGCAACCAAACGAACCCTAAAGGTGATAAAGTATTTATTATTGTCTCGGGTCAACACACCATTAAACTCATAGATATCCGTGTGCAATAGATTCAAGATCTCACTATCTCTAGAGACAGACTGAAAAGACTTCCTAGGTGTCTTAGCTTGCGTACAGATTTCACATTTTTTAGTTTTATCAATAATGTGTTTAGGGATCAACTCTAAATTCATCATTATTTTAATTGAATTTAAGTTTACATGTCCCAATCTACCATGCCACAGATCACAAGATTCTAGTTTATTAAGTAAATGAGATACAAAATTAGAATATTCAGAACTTAAAACATTTATTTCATCAATGTTTACTGAATCACATCTAATTCTAAATAACAAGACAAAATCTACCAAATAGCCTTCTCCATAAAAAAATACCATGTCTCGGAGTGACAACTTTATTACATTTAAAGATCAATTCAAAACCATTTCTAACTAAGATAGAGCCAGATAAAACATTCTTCTTGATGTCAAGAACATGCAGTATCCTGTGCAACGTCTAGACACGTCCAGAGGAGAACCTCAAGTTGACTTGTTCTGACCCTAGCACCCTGGCTGCAGAATCGTTCTCCATCTTCACAGTCCCACCACTGCAGGTCTGATAAGAAGAAAACAAAGTTCTGTTAAATATTTACATTGGCTCCCGTATCCATGAGCCACTCATTTTGATCATGAATATGGTATAGTTCAGGTCCCATTGTTATCGTACTCACTTATGGACTCCCGTCTGCAGCCTTTGGTTGAGCCTTTAAAGACGGACAATCCTTCTTCCAATGGCCAACCTGATTACAGTGCCAACATGATTTATTCTTTGCCTTTTTCTGGATCTTACCCTTTGGTTTCATTTTATTGTTGTTGGTACCCTTTCCCTTCTTATCCTTGCCCTTCGAGGTCATGAAATTGACCTTATTAGCCTGAATGTCGACAGGAACCATAGGCTTTTGTTCCCTGTGTTCCTCCTCTATGGCAATTGCCACCATCAAGTCATCCATAGAAATTTCCTCCTTCCTGTGTTTCAAGGTCATACCGAAGTCTTCCCAAGACTCGAGGAATTTTTCTATGATGCATATGACCTTAAACTTTTCTGGAAGTTTCTTTTTGGCATCTTCTAAATCATGGAGCAAGAGTAAAAACTTGTGTGCCTGTTCAGAAACTGACTTTCCTTCGACCAGTGAAAACTTCAAAAACTTGGCCACAGAGTATTTCCCAATACCGAGGTCTTCGGTATTATACTTCTGATCCAAATCTTCCCATTTCCCCTTCGCAGTCTACGTGGACGAACAATATACGTCAAACAACGTGTTGGATAGAGCCAACAGGATGCAACCATGACATATACAATCACGTTCTTTCCATGCAGATTGCGCCTTCTGGCTATCGGGTGAGGGGTTTTTCTTTTCCACTGTAGGACAATCGGTTTCAAGCATAGAGATTAGTCCTATGGTGGTTAACTAGATCTTCATGCATTGTTGCCAACTCTTAAAGATCTGACCACCAAATTTCTCAGGCATACCCGTCATATCCACCCTCGATTTAAACATTATTTCCGACATGGTTTTAAATCTGATTCCAAATATTCTCTCTAAGATTGTTGTTACCAAGATCAATACCACGACATATAAAAAATGATAATTAGGAAGATTAATATGAACCAGTGCATTCAAGTTAATAAAACTATTATCAAGCATGTCTAATTTATATAACAATTTTAATATGCTTGTAGGAACCAATAAAATCGTAAATTAAACATTTTCGTTTTTCGGAATAAATGAATAGGGAGAGATCCAGGAAAGGTAAAGTAATAAACATGATAAAGCAAACAAAATAATAGAGAAATTAGATCAGAAATCTTCGAAATGTCCATGTAATGGACTGTCCTTAGAGAGGATATCGCCCCCACCATTCCGATGCATAGGGTACTAGCGATCCGCTCTCAGGATACAACGGCTCACGATCTTCATCTGCACATACCGACGAGATCGTCCTCGAATGTACCTCAGAGAACTGCAGCCGAGAGAAAAGGAGACATGTTCGTCTGCGAGAGTGGAGGAACGAAAACACAGAGAAGGCGGCATGATAGGGTTTCCATGCAAGTGAAGAAAACGACGTCGTGGGGAGGGGAGTATAAATAAGAAGTTGCATGCCCTAGCGCGTGGTACTTTTTTCCGAAGATATCCGTCAACAGACGTGAATTTTCAAATTCTGAAAACGCAACTACAACTAGTCGTTTGGGTCGAGTTGAATTCCCATTTCAGTCGAATCCAAATTAATCCATGTGATTAATTTAATCGACCTACCAAATGAAATCCGCAGCAAAAATATCGAGATCCGAGATCCGAATTAACTCTCCCGAGCCCGAGCCTGAGCCCGAGACGGAGCGGAGCGGAGCATGCGTGCGCGCGTGTGGTCCTCCATACAAGAGCTTGGGGTGTGAACTCATATATAATCCCACCAAAAGTTTAGATATACTAGGTATGTTACTAAACTTTCACCCATGCTTTTCCATGTTTCTAATTTGAGAATTTCCAACTTTCCCTCCAATTCATTTAGTTTCCTAATTGAGATCAAAATGACTCCTAATGTAATTACATCAGTTTTTCAATTAAAACCTAATTACATCCTTTTAAATACAATACATGGGAGGTGGGAGATGGTTCTAAACAAGGGATATATGGCTCCTCGCGTTAGGAGTAGAGAAAAAGAGATATGAAGAGAGGGGAGATGAGAGGTGTCATTGGAGATGGTGAGAGTGACAGGTGGAATAAGGCAAGCAGAAGGTGCCCTCACTACTATTGCACGACAACAACACGTAATAGAAAGATGTAGCGGGGAGAGATGTGCACGTGTCAAGCTACCAACAAATACTATAGATGAAGGGAAGGTAAACAATCTGTCTAAATGTCAGGATATGTTGGGAAACCCCAGCTTTAGTATTATTAAGAGATGTGTATATCGATTATCTATCATTTGTGTGTTTATTAAGTGACTTTACTATCTATGAACATGATGTAACCTAAATGGATAGAGGGTGTACGTAAGAAGTAAACATATTGTGTGCAACACAACCAATCCTTAATTTAATCAGATTTTTTCTTTCTATTTTACTTGGTAAGCATCAAGGTTGAATTTTCGAGGCCAAACAAATAGACTCATTTAGGTCATAGACGTGATTTATTTGTGTGTCCGCATGTATGTGATTATTTTATTTGTATTGTATGTAGTTGCTTTTTATTCTTTATTTTTTTAAATTATTTAATATTTCACATATTTTTATTTATTTTTTAATAATATAAAATGAATGAATAGAAAAGACAAGCATATGTATATAAAAAGCGAATATGTGGATTTAGTATATAAATAATAGGTAATAAAAATATGAGATATTTACACCCATAACCCTGAGTAATTTTGTAATTATAATCATAACTCTGCATAATCACGAATTACATCCAAGAGCATGAATAGTACTTAACTCTTACACCCATAACCTCGTGTTAACTTCCATCTGATTTTCTATTAACTATGATGATATCCGTTAAATATTTTACATTTATACCCTTTAAGTTATCATTATTTGCAAAAGGGACTAATCCCTTCCTCTTCTAGCCAAGCCCCACGTCGTGCCACTCATCGAACTGCTCTCCTCTCTTTCCTCCTGCCAGCCCCACCACCCGCCGCCGACCTCCTTCCCTTCCTCCAGGAATCTTCGTGCCACGAGTCGAGCTCCTCTCCTCTCCTTCCTCCATCTAGCCTCGCCACCCAACATCGAGCTCTCATGTCCCTTCCTCCATGCAACCCTGCTCCCCCTCTCCTGCGCAGCGAGCTCCTCCCCTTCCTCCAGCCTGTGTCCACCCCTCCCCCCCCCACCCTTGCCTGCATAGTGGGCACCCCCCTTTTCCTTCCTCCAGCTCGCCTCCACCCCAACCCCCTACTCGACGAGCTCCCCCTTCCCCTTCATCTAGCCCACCTCTACCACCCTCCCCACTTGCGTGGTGCGCTCCCCCCTTCCCCTCCCTCTAGCTCGCCTCCCATGCGATGAGCACCCGTTTTACTCAACCAACATGCTCCATCTCTGCCCTCTGCTCCTCCTCAAGGAATGCTGCATCCATAGGCACAACCGTCGCGGTAAACCCAACTACTGAGAGGTCACGGGCAGCACTACCGTGACGAGTCTGAAAATGCACTCTATAAATTTTGAGAATTAAGCTTTAAAATATAATGATGAATATGTTGTTGTAATTTCATCGGGTAGTCAGAATCGATCAAGAAATAACCACAATTAATTAATCAATTTTTGAGCGGTGTTATTTTATTTTTATTTTACTTGGGCAACTCCCAAGATCGAACTCAAGGAGGTAAAGGAACAACCTAGAATTTTGTCTATCAAAGTTCGTAAACGATTTTTGAGACGGTATTTTTTTGGTATTTTTAATGCAATTTTAGAATGCAAATGTAAATGAGGCCACTTTTAGGGACTAAAATACAATTTTCAATCAAACAATGTTTGAAAAATTCGAAACTTGGCCAAGATGTAAAATATGGTAAAATGAATGCACTGTAATTTTTTTTGAAATTTTTGGATGCAAGATAAATATTTTATGAATGTATGAATGCAAATGAAGTAAATTTCAATAATTAACTATAATAAATATCAAGACTATTTATTTTCAAGGGATAAAATTATCCAAGATCTATCACTAGGTGATTGATCTCAGAAAAATTCTAAACCTTAAAAATTCAAGATTTAATGCCTATTAAAAATTAAAGATTGAAATATGCAAAATAATTTTTATAGGACAAATCATGCTTGCAAATGCAATTCTTTTAGGTACAATGTTAAACACAATTAATCCTTGAATTTGTAAACTTTCCATAATTTTTAGAGCAATGTATATTACATCTGAATTTTGGAGCATGAGATGGGCAAAACAAGTAATTTATCATAAGAATATTAATTATTAATTATTAATTAACCATAGTCTAGAACAATATCACAAGCATGCCACATTGTAGAGAATAATTTGTAGAACAAAATGCCTATTTTTAATGAATAAAATGATGTGATGTAGAGGTCTGAAATAAATAAGGAACACAGGGGTATCACTGCAATATTATAATAATTAAATAATACAGAAAATGCAGAATAGGGGTGAAATTGTAATTACTTAAACCTCGAAGGGTGTCTCTGCAAAATTCCCATAGGGGCACGTGCATCACACGTGCCCTCTGGACGACGGGGATTGTTGTTTGAATTGGCAGAAGGGCATGGGGATCCTTACAAATTTCCTGGGGAATCATAAGTGTCGCACGTGCTCGGGGCTGATTCTGGAGATAAGTTGACGTCTGGAGGCACCCTTGAAATTATCCCACCCCGTGCATGTGGGATCATGTGAGGGGCTTCTCTTTCCAAGCGTTCCCCCAACCCATGTGCGACGCATGTGGTAGGGGCCTCGGGCGGCATGCCCGGTGGAGCAAGCAACGTAGGGAGGTTCTGTGGTGACCGTTGACCGAGGCAACAGGCGGAGCGAGGCTCGAGGCTTCTCAGGTGATGCTAGGCGGAGCCCTGGTATGAGAGCATCCTGGAGATGGAGGGGGCTGGTGTCGGTGGAGAAGCGGAGGCGTTGGCGATGGCTCGACGGCTGCGATGGCCAGAGCGAAGGTAGCATGGTTGAGGGGTGCAGCTGCAACGAGGGAGAGCTCCCTCGGATCTCGTCAGGTTGAAGGGGGAGGATCTCGGGTTGTCACTACCGAGGTCTTTCATACGTTAATGCTACCGGCGGATGAAGAGCGAGGGCGGGACGACACAGGGTTAAATACGATGGGCGGCCGACCAATTTTGGGAATCGTCGGTGATGATTGGTAGGGAGATCTAGGACTAGATCCAACAAGGATCTTGATTGGAAACGGCGGCGGTGATGTGCCAGAAGCGGAAAGGTGGCGAGCGATTGATCGATTGGAATTGGAGATGAGATTGGAGAATGATGATATGACGAAGATCACACTTGACAGCGAGAATCACGGCAGCGGTGCGACGACAACCCAAAAAGGAAGACGGTGGCCGTGTCGTGGAGGCGGTGGAGAAAATCACGGAGGAGGACGGGATTTGGGAAAGTTGGTTGGAAGAGAACGATGCACAGGGGTCATCCGATCGGTCGAGTTCGGACGCCACTAATGTGTCCACGTGGCATATAGTAGGAAGGAGGCCAAGCACGTGCAGTGCGCGTAAGCAGGAGGCACGTGCGCTGCACGTGTGTGGCTTTTAATTTTTTTATAAAAATAAGATATAAATAACGCCAAAAATGTATGACACGTAGTGGCTCCAAGAGCAGCCAAGTGTCAGCCCCAGAATAACCATAAATAAAATATAAAGATAATTCTGGAATAAATAACAAACTACGTCAAATCGAAAAATTTTCTTCACAAAAGTTGTTCGTCTTGATGAGATCTACAACTTTCATGACCAAAATCAAAATCGATCATTTGCACAAAGTGATATTTTTAGGGTATCCCATGTACATAGAATACCTTGATTTTTAGGTTTTATATTTTTTTGTTCTTTTTAAATCAAATAAAAATCTGAAAAAATATGATAAAACCACAGTTAGATATTTACACATTAATATTTTTTTTTGGATTTTTATTAATCATGAAAAAGAAGAAATAAAATAAAATGCGAAAACAACAACTTTTGTACAGACTGTTGGTGAAGACTCAGACACTATTAGTTTCTTTTATTTCAAGCTCAATTTGGATATGGATTTTTGCATATTTTAATAACTCTTTCATCAAAGAAATTAAATGAAAAAGAAATAAAATAAAATGAGTTAATTATATACATAAAATAATAGGTCAAAAACCGCCAATACAAAATGTACAAAAGAGGCCAAAAACCCAACTTTCACATACGAGCTCCGATTCACTTGAACTTGGTCTTGGTTTGAAGAATGTGCAATAGTTCAAAAGTGATTTGGATCAAATCGGACACTGGATGAGGAAGATATTGAGGTCTTAGTCCGAGAATCCTGCAATTAGGGTTTGGATTTTTGGTCTACTTATTTAGGTTAGTGATTTTTTTCATTTTTCATTTATTCATTTTAGTGATATGTACATAGTGGAGGTGACTTCAGGTATTTGGAGTTAGGATGAATTAGTTAAAAATCAGGAAGTTAGGCTATTTTACAGGTCAATTGGATGGGATTTTTGGCTTTTTATTTTATGCAGTTATGAGTGATAAAATGAAATTCTTATCGATATGTGAATGGATGCTAATTATGCAGAATAAATGAAGAAATGTCAATGAATTTTGAGGATTAAAGCTTAATTAATGATTTTTAGAGTGTTAAAATTGAGATTCATCACCCCCTATACCTAAACGATGCTCGTCCCCGAGCATCAAAAGAAATGCAATGAGGTGAAATGAGATCGGGTTCCATACCAAGATCAAGAGCAGAAAGTCAAATTGGAGTTAGACCTAACCATTGGATTATTAGTTTGGCAGAATTTCTCTAAGACATAGAATTTTAAAATCAACAGCCCTCAAGTTCTACACATCATTGTCACAATTTCAGCTCAGAAGTCATCTTAGATCAATCCTCCTCCCAAAGCATATCCTATGAACATTGAACAATCGACTCATGTGTGTGAAAGGTTTTAGCTCTTCCCATCCAGAATGCCGGACTACCATGCAAACCTTCTCTCCAGTAACTCGTCCTCGGGGAGTCAGGTATTTCCTTCTAAGGTATGTCGCGATGTGTTCGCAATCGAAAAGAGGGAGAAAAGAACTGGAGGGTGGCTAGTGTAGTCACCTCTCCTTGTGAAGCCGGCCAGTTTAGCCAAGTCTCCACCAAGATCTGCAGGTTTTCTTGAAGGTTGGACCTTTTTGGTCAAATGTTTCTTTGGTAGTAGGCTTCTCTTTGTGTTTGGATTTTTGTGGCTCTGCATGGATCTTATTGTACCCCTACAAATATGGATACACGTTTTAGGATCTTAGAAAACATTTTGCACAGCCGTCCATCTCTTTTCTAAAGCTTTATTTTAACCCGTACTCCTGTCTTTAGATGTCCACACTACCAGAAAAGAAACTCACATAGTCTTCCACCACCCTGTCTGAGAAGTGCATAGTGTGAGAGTACAAATTAATTCCCTATTCCAGAGTTGTACCCAAAATGAAGAGACCAGGTTAGACACTAAGAGTCAAACGCTACACATTGTCATGTAGAACTCGAAGAATTAAGTCAAAGATCTGAAGCTTCTAAAATCCTCTTTCTCGGTGAAGTTCCTCTGAAAATTAGGTGGATTAAGATCAAGTCTAGACCACTCTCGGTTTGTGCTCATAACTCGGTTCAGGATCCAAGGACTTTTCACAAATGCATATGCATGTAATGTTAGATGAAGTGCAGGTGTGTGAAATGCAGATACATTCTTTATTTGAATTTTTTGATAGTTTTTTAATGCAATGATGTTATTTTTACAAAAATTAATAGTAAGCCATTTTTCAAAAAATTTTGGTTGGACACAATTAGTGTTAGTTGCCAAAACTTCCTTTTTGTATTTTTAGTTTTCTTTCTTTTTTCTTCAAGTTAGTTCCCACCCCGTAAATATATATAGACTTACGTAAAAGTACGAGCTATGGGTAAAATATATACACAGTATATATACACAGCCCCTATACTTAGCGAGTGTTGTGTCCTCAGAGGACAAGAAGTGTAGAGAAGACATAGCTCGGGCTAAGCGTAAGAGAGTGAAAACGAAAAAGATAGATCGACCTACTGATTAATCCTCATTCATCACTCTTTATTCTTTTAGTTTAGCTAATTATCTTCGTAAAGCATCATGTAAATGAGTGTAAATACAATAACTTAGCAATAAGCATGCATGTGCTAATATATCATGATTATCATGTATTTGTGCAAAAATAAAAGAATAAAGAATAGAAAAAAAGAAGGAAGTATTTAGAATAAAAACTGAGTGACCCAAACCTCAAGAGAAGGCCAAGCATTGACCTGATCGCCAAATAAAATAGGAAGAGAGAGATAGGGCCACTCCATCTTATATATATGTATAATATGTGTACATAATTTATTTTTACAAAAATAAATATAAAAATATGTTTTTTATTCCTTGTATATATTTTTAAAAATGAAATAAAAATAAGAAGAATAAAATAAAATAGAATAAAATTCTCCCTCTTTGTACATAATACATGTATATTTGTTTTCTTCCCTATTTATTTTATACATGTAAATAAATAATTAAAATAAAACCAAAATTATTTTACACTCCGAAAATGATGTTGTAAATAAATAAAATATAAAATTAGGGCATTTTTTGTAAAAATAATAAATTAAAAATAAATGTACAGAATACATAGGTATTTTATACCTGTATATAGTACAATACACTGTATATAGAATAATTATTTTTCATAAAAATAAATAAACATCATAGAAAAATCCCTTGAAAATAATAAACATTTTTCATTTTATTCATTTTTTAATTTAAATACATTTATTATTTTTAAATTATTATCTTTAATTTACCTGATATTTTATCATTTAGCGGCCTTTGTCCTTTTCCTCCGCCGCTCGGAATTGGTCCACATCGGATTCGTTGACTAAGGTCAACTGACCGCTCTGCTACGTTCTTTGCTCGAACCCGATCTCGCCCGTTGTTCGCCTAATTTTCTCGACCCGATCCGATCACCATTTCACCCCATTTGCAGCTCCGATTACTGAGGGAGGATCCACGATCCACACCCATCAAAACCTCTAGGGATTCGTCCCTCGGTTTGCACGCCCATGCTCCATACTTCTCGGACCATGCAACATATAAAACCTCCTGGAGCCCCTTCTTCTTCTGCATCTTTGGCCGCTGCCCTCATCTCCAGTGACCTCCACCTCCTCCCATGAGTGACAGCGCGTGAAGGAGCGTGTTGCAGTGAGGGTTCGAGCTCCGTATCCCTAGATCCGGCGTACACTCTGACGTGCTCCGTCGCGAGGTAAGCCCAGCCTCTGAACCCGTCGACCCATCGAGGCAATGACCCCTGGAGGTCCCTAACTTCCAGCTCAGACGACTTCGTCAATCAGGTAACCTAGATTTAGTCTTCCTTCACCTTTAATTCGCATTTTAGGATATTAGCATAGTTTCCATAGTCGAGCTCTGGTCACCTTGGCCAGAGCTTTCCCTGGTCTTTCTGAGCAGTCGACCACCTCCACGAGACTTCTCCCCATCTTCTACACCCATCCACCCATCTCGTTCTTCCCAAGAACGAGCTCCAGGCTCTCCTCCGTCGTCACTTCGCCGGAGAGCACGCCACACTCCCCCATTCACCCATTTCGTGTCTTGACGCGTCGAGGCATTTTGCCCTCGACCCCGTGGTTTGTCTATGCAGGTCAGAGTGTCAAACGGACCTCATCTGGAGGTCAGTATACCTGACCATTGCCTCTCCAGGTCTTCCAACATCGCCAGGCCTTTCTCCTTGGTCTTGGCCTCATCAAAGCCACTCCACAGCTGCGGACCATCACCAGAAGCGTTTCCCCCATCCTAGCAGATCCGGAGGACATCGTTTATGATCTGGCTATTCCATATATGATCTCAAAAGATGCCTCTTGGATCTTAGTTCTGAAGGTGTTCAGAAGCAAAGAAAAGAGGGTATTGGGACTGACACATTTGTAGTACACCTTGGGCAAGTTCCATTTTTCCGGAAATTCCAAGAAAGGCTTTCTTACCTTAAGATTCGGTACTGACCTATCTAAAGGGATAGCAGCTCAAAGAGTTGAGGAAGTGAATGCTAAAACTGGTTGCCTTTTTGTGCATTAGTTACGAGAAGCTGAAAGTATGCTAGATGTGTACAAAAGCCAGATGTCTGCCATGAGGTGGGAGTAGTAAACTATTACAAATCCTACTATGGAGATAGAACACTTGATTGCAGTAATAACAATATCTTCAAAGATGACAAGGCTTTAGAGATAGTGATATCTAAGTCTTATCTTCAAGAAATTAAGACTTCATAGACGGGGATCTAAAAGGTCTTAACTACGAATACCTTAGGAGATAGAGATCTCAAGAAATAAGGGTATATAGGTAAGGATAATAGAAATTACATACTGGTTATAATAATAATTTTTTGAGTTGTAGTGCCAAGGACACTATGACTGACAAGATTGAGTATTGGTTGCATGAGATGCAACATTTGCATTGGATGTGAGAACTGATACTGGGGATATGCAAGTGCCGTAAAAGGACTTGGCGTAGTCTCGCGGGAACAGAGTGACTGATCAGCTTACCTAGCTATTTTCTAAATAGACTATGATTATCACATGAGTGTGGGTTTAAATGATTAGCCCATTAATGGCTCTTTGGGCTAGTGGGAAATTGTTGGACATGCGAGCCCACGGCGAGCCATTATGCAATAACTGTTATTGCACATATTATTCACTGATCTGAAATGAAGAATAAATAATTTGCATAACAGGTCCCTCTGTACAATTAGGGTTATGTACCATGGCCATCTTAATTATCATATAGCTGTTGATTCATTAAATGAATCATAGAGGCTGGTGTTTGGATGAATATCTAAAGAGTTAGATAGATGACTCATCAAGAACCGTCAAATAGTTATTAAGAGATGATCTCCAGCCTAAGTAGGAGATGGCAATCCTTTCTCACATAGGTTGATATCTGACCGACCTCTTGATGCATGTCCTGTTTATGGGAATAGAGATTCAGAGGTGTAAGATTAGTTATGTCAAAGGTTTGACTTAACGAGATCGAGATAACCTAAGTCCTATGTTGAATGTTGTTACAGCATAGGCACACATCCTCTGACCAGAGACAGATGTGTTACTATATGATTGAGTGTGTACATTTGGCATACCAATAGGTTGATGACCTAACCAAGGTCTATATACCGACGCGCTGGTGTACATGTAAGGGCATATGAGTAATACGATCTCTCAAAGGGATCATACAAGTTCACTTATGAACCAGAAGACATGAGCTCACTCATGAGGTATTGGGACTGATCAAATTCGATGCATAGTCGTCGTGCTTTGGAAGCTTGACAAGAATTTGAAGGTATGATATATGCTTTGGGAAAGCATATGATCAATACTGATTCCCGATGACCAAGATTGAGAAACTTGGTGATCAAACCCTGAAGAAGACAATGTAAAATTGATCTACATCTTCAGGTTGATCATAGGTCTTCCAATATGCAGGATGTACAGGTATTGAGAATACTTGAGGGTGATGTGATCATAAACGATTGTATAACCATGACGCTTCCATTCCGAGGGAGTGATGAAACAGGTTTGTATTTCAGTGGCTCCTCTTAGTAGAGAAGCAATCTGATCTTGGTCCAAGTATTGGACATTGGTCTGAAAGAGATTTAGATGCAATGAGAAGATTAGATTTGCGATCTTGATTTAATCAAGCATCTATGGGAGGACCGTGAGATCTGGATTTGAGATGAGATCTCAACATCCAAGTCACTATACGTGGAACAATACAATCGCCATGTCCTTATCTCCAAGTATCTGCAGAGAAAGCACATTACTCTTGAAGGAGTTCAAGAATAATTCATTTGATGAATAATATATATCCAAGCAACACGATGTTGATAATTAAATAAGATTTAATTATCAAGAATAATATGAATGGGATACATATTATGAGAATGATTATCCAAGATAATTAAATGAGATTTAATTATCAAGGATTGCAGATTGTGGATAGTGCTATCCATGATATCTGTATATATATATTATAAATGTGATTTATAATATATTAGAGAGAGAGAGAGAGAGAGCACCTTGTAAATAGCTTTGTTAATTGTTACATTAAGTAATTAATTGGAAATGTAATTTACAATTAAGTTTGGGTTGTGAATATGATTTACATATTTTCAATGGCATGACTGGAATATTCACAAATTAATTGGGAATTAATTTAGTGGATAATTTTGCAATAAATATACACTAATTAATTGGGAATTAATTTAGTGTATAATATTGCAAATAAATAGGAGATAATAAGATAAAATAAAAATGGGACAATTAGCCACCAAATGAGGTGGCATCACCCATGAATTAGTCATGGGTGACACCCCATGTTTTTAGGTGGGCAATTATCCTCTTTTTAATAATTATCATATTATCTCGTGATAATTAATTTTATTGAATTAAATTATGTTGATAATGCAACATACATTTAATTTAATATAAATTAATATATTGTTGTTTTTTAACAACAAAGATCATAGCCATTGATTTAATACACATATCAATCTAACCATTGATTTTGTGTATGCCATGGATTGTAATCCATGGACTTCCAAACTAATATAAAAAGAGGGCAACCCTAGCCTCTTCAAGAGACATCAAGAGTACACGCCTACTCTTTCTCTCTCTCTCATTCTCGACTACTCTCTCTCTCTCTCTCTAAGGTGGCCATCCACCTTGTGCTTTGAGGGAACAAGCAATCGTCTCCACGTCGTTGTGCTGTCGATTCGATTGCTCGTGGATCTCCATCGACGGATTCCATTGGACGAAATCAGGAGATTCAAGGCTTGGATCTTCATCGAGGATTGCGGGAGGAACATGTCTCATCATCGCGCCCGCAAGTGCCATCTTCGTAGATCGAACTTGATTAGGAGGATCTCTTGCTTTAGAGATCTTGTGATCACAACCACGCTTCAAGAGATATTTCTAATACTTTGTGGTTTGATGAAACGATCTAAGAAATGTTCTTGTGATCATGTGGTTTCATCACTTGATTTATGTTTTTTTAATTTCCGCTGCATCTAGCGACTAGTGCGACTAGTCGCACCGATCGCATGAGATGCGATTAACACGCTTCCGTGATGCGCTTAAGGATTTTCCATATCCTTCAATTGGTATAGGAGCCATTGGTCAGAAAAGAATTTGGATAGGATCCATGAACCTAGGATGACTTGGGTTTGAAAGAGTTGCGAAAGTTTTATTGCATTTCAATTTTTGTACCTCTGTTTAATTGGATTTTTCGGCACTGTTTAAATTATTTAAACACAAAATATTCAATTTCATTTTGTTCCTCATTAAATAAGGAAATCAAAGGATCTGAGTTTACGAAATTTAGAATTCATTTGCTCAAGATATGGACTTTGGAATATACATGTATTCACTGTTGCGGGAACTGCAAAAATGAACGTGATTAATGAGTTAATTACTGTTTTGATGCACCTGGAAATGCATGAAACATCGCTTCGATTCTGTCATAAATCAAATTAGCAATCTTAGGCAACTGATTTTGCGAAATTTGGATTTAATATGATCGAGATAAGTTAATTTTAGTAAGTAGGGGTCACTGCTGGAAATTGACAAACTTGATCATGAACATTGTGATAGTCATTCAATTAAATTGATGAAAATTAATTGTTAATTTTCTGAAATGATTATTGATAAGTATTTGTAAATATTTAAAGATGATAATCGTTTCCTTGAATGACATTGATATGAAATCATCAACAAACATCGTTTTCATGCAAAACCCTGGTTTATTTACAATAGTTGTAGGACAACTTTTACATACAAAACCTTCTTTCTTGAATAAGATTGAGGATTTGTTTAGCAAATCTCCTTATAATATTATCAAAATATTTTTGATGAATATTATATGGTATAATTTCAGTTGAAAAATCGATGAGCATCTCAAAGTACATAATGATCTATCTGGCATTATCCTTTCCTGGGGTGGATATGGTGTCTAGTCGGAGAGCATTGGGGTAGCGAGTTGCATCGGTTGTGGTCCGTCCCACTCTCGTCGGTACTGGCCATGACAACGGGTAGGGACTCGATAATGCCGGAGAAATCAAAAGTGTATTTTTCTAATTATTAAAATTCGAATAATATGTACTTTGAGATTATACCTACTATTCAATTAATAATCAAGTTTGTTGATTGAAAATTGGATTGATAACTAATTTAATGTGATTAAATAAATTATATCCTATTAAAAGTACTCTATTGTGAATAGATGTGTATTTCCCTTGGAAGAATTAATTATGTGAATATGATTCACGATAATTAATTACAATTTGAATATGAGGTGGAGGATCACAAAAGTGACATCCATGGTCTCCCGTCAAGACAAAGGATTTCGTCGTCAGATGTTGTATGTAGGAGACGCCTATCCGAAGTGACAAATCTTATATACAATTTATTTGGATCGGGTTCTTTGCTTCTCGAAAGAGTAAGGCCGTATACGTAGTGACCCCAATATCGAGTCCTCATATTATTGGGGCGATATTGGATTGCGTATAGCGAGTATTAATCCTGTTGACTGTTGGTTCAATTAATGATGGGTCAACATCACCTTAGGGGTGGTGGGCCCAGGTATTAAAGACCGAATTGGGAGATGCAAGTTGGACTTGCAAAGTGAAATGTGTTTCCGCATCTTTTTATCGGAGTAACAAGTTCTCATATTATTGGGATGTGACAAAGATAGGAAAGGAGATCCCAGATCTTGCTAGAGATATAATGGTAAGAATATCTCTTACATTGAAAGTGATTAAGGGAATGGACTTTCATTATTGACAAGGCAAGACAACTTTCATATAAAAATTCCTAAATCAAAGCAAAATATGTAAATATAATATATAAACCCTTATGCAAATTTCTTATTTCAAATAATCCTTCATTAAACCTACTCAATGTTATATTCAATAATAACCAGTAAAATATCATGGATTGGACTCATGATCCAAATATTGTACTTGCAAATGAACACATAATGTATGTGGTTGCAATGTGCAAGTTTCCTCAACATAATGAGGAATGATAATTAAATAAGACAATAAGATATCACCTTAGGGTCTGTATGTCTCTATAGTCTTGATCTTTCATCGAGTGTACTTTGGAAGTGACATATCGATGATGATCGCAATTGTCAAAATAATCCTTATAAAATCTAAGAAGATTTTCTGCCATACATATGTGCTCTAGACATTTAATCATGAATGACATGGTTCTCTGCATTATGCAGAATGGTAGCTCGAAAGAGATGATGTATTCAAAATGTTTGAATACCTACCTGAACCTAAGATTCTAAGAGTTAAGATGTATGTAGATATGATGAGTGTCATCATTCTACTATCTATACTCAAGTCATTCATAAGAGCTTCATAATAATCATTTTGTATGAATTTAATTAAGCATGTATAAATGTTGAAGTCCTCGTGTATTGAAATCTTTTGAATTCAACATAAGAGATTTTTTTTATCTTGAACAATGGTTGTTTATAGATGAAGAGATCACAGTGGAAGCGTGGATCATACCCATGTGAGAAGGAAAGTCAAAGAATTGATTGTACTTCTGTGACTTCCATATGACATCCAAAGAGTTGGATGAATGCCAATACTGTAATAAGTTGATGTGTTGATAGTATGACTATCAAGTCTGTCTTAAATCCTTAGTGAAGGACTCAGATAGAGAATCAGAATAATCTACATATAATCATTGACTTTGATTTACTTATTTTATAAGATAAAGTCTGATAATTGTATCCCAATCTTCTAATGACATTTGCAATTGTTTGTATATATATATATATTAGAAGATTAGAAATTTGATCTTAAGGTTTAATAGTCATCTACATGGATATTGATGTAATTGTTGCAACAATCTCTGTTGGATAGATGGACTTCATATTCTCAGTGGGAGAGCCCTTAGTCTTAGAGAATGTCTCTATGACCTAGATATTAGAATACACTCATTGTTTGTTTCTAAATGTTGGAAATAAACATGAATTCTGAGATAGAACTATCATAAAGAGTTATGATGGATATATTTCAGATAGTAATCTAACATCTAGTGGACTCCATAAAATTAGAAAATTAATGAATGGTTCTTTAAGATTTCTAATATTGAAAATCAAAACCTTTATAAGATCAATAGGAGGATGAAGATCATTTGACAATGATTTGGCATCAAGTTTTCGACATATGTCTGCTGATGAGATCAATAGACTAGTAAGATATGAAACTTTAGAATGTCTAAAATTTCAAATCTTACATACTTGTGAATATTGTATTCGAAGAATGTCCAATACACCATTCTCTTAGGAAAGGTGTAAGATGTCAAGGTATTCGGGATCTCATACATATTGATGTATGTGGATCATCTATATCATAGTGAACATTATGGATATGTGATATCTATTTAAAATTATGTATGATATGAGATTTCTTCTCTTCACCTGAGAAACCTTTGAAATGTTCAAAGATTTCACAATTTTGGTTTAGAACCAAAGTTTGAAGGAAGATTAAATGAATTTGATCTAACCAAGGTAGCAAGTACCTATTAGATGAATTCAAAGAATACCTTGTGAAGATATGAATATCATTTCTATCTCAATCCTCCTAACACACCTAAACTCAATGGAGTTGTAGGGAGATACAATTGGATCATGTGTGACATGATTTGATCAATGATTAATTTTAGCATAATTATCCCTTGGTTACCAGGTATATATGTGTAGTAGAGACTACAATATATATCCTTAATAAGGTTCCATGCATGTAATCTAGAATCTAGCACTTGAGAGTGCTACTTCATTAGGAAAATAAAGGATGGTATTGGATACCTACTTTATGACCCTGAGATTCTTAAAAGATCTCATCTTTGAGAATGTGATTCTTAGAGGATGACTCTCTTGAGAATCAAGATGAAAATGAAGTGTAGGAACTCATTTAATCTTTAGAAGATAATGAGGCTCCTGAAAATCGGGAAATAAAATGACAATTAAAGATGAAACACTAATACTTCTTCAAATGAGTTTGAGGATGTATTCCATGTGTCCGTTAAGTCTGACAATGATCGAATTTCAAGTGATGAAGCTCCTGAGGATCATGACATGGAAAGATGGATATTAGCAATAAAGTCTAAAGTAGACTTCGCGTACAAGTGTTGTATATGGACCCTCGAGGATCCACCTATAAGGGTTAGACCCATTAAGGTGTAAATGAATCTTCAAGAGAAAGAGAGAACCTGATGAGAAGGTAGAGACCTTCAAAGCATGGTTCATAGCCATGAGCTACACACCGGAAGAGAATACATTGCTTGCAATGAGACTTGCTCTTCGGTGACCATGCTTAAAATCATCAGAATATTGCTTGCCTTAGCTACACAACTTGACTATTGCATCTTCAAGATGTAAGTCAAGATTGCATTCCTCTAAGAATACCTCTCTAAGGATATTCACATGAAGTAACCCCAGGGCTTCATGATTGGGGAAAGTAAGGTGTGAAAGCTAAAAAAATCCATCTATAGACTCAAATAAGCTTCTTGTTGTTGGAGCATAAGATTTGATGAAATTATAAATGTTATAATTTCAGATATAATCTTGGTGCACCATGTGAAGCTTAGTGGGAGTGCCATTGTATTCATCGTGCTAAATGTAGATAATATCCTAATCATTTGGAATTATATAAGGATGATAACAAGTGTTTTATGATCTGGTTATTCCATACCTTGAGATATGATCTCAAAAGATGCCTCTTGGATCTTAGTTCTGAAGGTGTTCAGAAGCAAAGAAAAGAGAATATTGGGACTGCCACATTTGTAGTACACCTTGGACATGTTCCATTTTTCCGGAAATTCCAAGAAAGGCTTTCTTACCTTAAGATTCGGTACTGACCTATTGATAAACGACCCGCAGACCACGAGGGTCACCATGAATAAATAATACAAAGGTGTCGCTGCGGCAACCACTCGCAGAATATGGGGGTCGATCAGCAATTAACCCACAATCCAAAGAATACAACAGTCAAGCTCAAAAATAAATGTGAATTCATCTTTATTTACTCTACCATAAAAATGTATAGTGACAAATATGTAGAGGTCGAACCACAGAGAGCAATACAAAATGCAACAGCCTACAAGTAAATCACAGTCATCCTTGTGTGGGTTTTTGATTTTTTTATTAATATTATTAAAATATAATAATTAAGTATTATATGTATATAAATGTATATAATACAAATATATTAATTATATATACCCATAGAGGGTAAGTATATAGCTTATAATACATGTAATATATATATATAGGTATATGTACATATAATAAAATAAATATATATATGTATATATATATATATATTTTTATGTTAAGATTAATGAGAATACATATAATTAATTACATATATATAATATTCTTTTTTTTCTTCTTTTTTTAGGATATATAGATATATATACATAAAGGGGGTATTAGAATATTCACAAAAATACTCAAAAATAGTCAAAAATTCAGGAAAAGGGTCTTTTTGGAATTTTCATGGTTTTTTACTGTTTTTATGATTTTTTGGTATTTTTGCAAACATTTTTAGTATTTTTAAATGGCTTAATGATAGCAAACAGTGGACTAGGCACTGGCTGTCACAAAAATAGAGATTAAAAATAGCTAACAACCTCAAAAGTTTTCCACACTAATTTTCTAATAACGATAATAAAATATAGCATAAATAGGGCCCGAGTTTATATTTTTCTGATTTTTCTTTGATTTTTTATATTTCCTTGAAGTTTTTGGGTATTTCTAATTTTTAAGGTTTTCTTTTTGAGATTTTTAGGGATTTTTGGACTGACACTAATATAGGTCAAAATACACCATAGGTAATTTTTTTTGGAATTTTTTGAAGCATTTTCATTTTTTTTGGGATTTTATAAGTTAGACAGGGAATAAAAGACATGTTTTAGATTTTTAATAAATGCAAAAATGCAACAAAATGCAAAACTAAAAATATGGCGTTCAAGCATGACCAAACAGGAGCTTAAGTCTATTTTTGCAAGATTTTTCGATTTAATATGAAGCATAAAATAAATAGACAAAGCCTTCAAAAATTAAATGGCCTAGCAGGGGTATTGTTGCAAATAAAATAATTGGAAGGGGCATACATGCAAAAATTACAACAAAAATACACTTTAACCTTTATTTTCAGGACCATTTAATAAATACAGGAACCCGGAAGGGTTTAGATGCAAATTTCACGCGCCTCACGTGGGTGCTGCACGTGAGGCGCGGAGGGACTAAAGTGTAAATATGAAAACATCAGGGGGTCCAACTGCAATTTTTACAACTTATTTACAACTAAAACTTTTATTTTTGGGATTAAACGCTAAATACAAAAAATAGAGGGGTTGGATGTGAAGTTTACCCCTAATAAAAACGTGGCATCCGACGGTTCTGCTCCTCTCACTTGCCACGCGTCGTCTCCTGGACGCTCGATGACGCTTCGCTGATGGAGCGCTGAGATTAGATCAGCCCCGCTGATCTGACGGTGGGTACGATGCTCCATCGAACGGTTCTTGTTGAATCTGGGGCGGCTCTCCTGATCCGACGGCGCTGAAGCCTCCTGGAAGAACTGGGAAGAATCTCGGAGCTGGCGAGCTTGGATCGAAGAGCGTGGGCTCCTCCAGGGTTCTCCGACGAGTCTGAAGTGTTCTAAAGGTAGCTGGAAGCGTCCCGCGTCGATTGATGGCGTTTTCATGGCTCCTGGGGGTCCGAGTCGATGAAGCGAGGTCGGAGAAGAAAAGGGCCCCCAAGACCTCTTCCCGGATCCGTGCGAGTCCAGTTGGGCTCGATTCTTCGAAGTACCTGCACAGGAAGAACCGCGGGCGAGAGAGCTTGCTCCTCGACCCGGGGTTTTGAAGCTACGGTGCACAATGGAGATGGGCGGAGGGGCTCCGACGGACGGCGAAGGAGGAGCCCCGATTCACCAGGACCTAGGGTCCTAGGTTGAACAAACGCGTGCGACAGATGGAGAAAGCGTTGGGTTTCGAAATGGGGTGAACGGGGCGGTCGGATACAGTCAGATCCACAGTGGAGAAGTCGCCGGAGCGGAGCTCCGGCGAACTTCGAATTTCGATTTCTAAACTACAGACATTAATTGAAACCTAATTTAATGACTGGAATGAAAAGCTAACATCTAAAACTTACTAAAAATGCATAAAAAGGCAGCTCTTATACCTGGGGGCCTCCAGGGAGCAGGGCGGACGCCGGAGTCCGGCCGAGTCACGGCGCTGGGCTACTCCCCCTGTCACGAGGAACAATCCAGGGACGAGATCTAGGCTTTAGGTTGGAATAAAAGTGGCCAAATTCGAGGAAGGAAGCGGAGCTTGTTATTTATAAACATTGGCAAGGGGCCTTATTACCCGGCGATTATTAACTGATCCAATGAACATCTCGTTGATCTATGATTTCGGCGGGCATCATGGAAGATTAGGGAACAAATCTTGTGAAGGAAGCGTTGTCGATTGATGGATGGTGTGCCCGGGAAAAGGCATGAAATCGGGGGAGTAGATAGTTCAGAGACGCCAGGCGAGGGATGGGATAGTTGACCTGGGAGTCAACGTTGGCCGGCGCCTCATTGGGCCACGTAAGCCGCTACGAGACAAAATAGCAAATCTGAAGGAAGATTGATTTATTTGACAACCTAAATGATTTTATTAATTTTTTCTTATAAAATAATAATGTGTATTATTTCATCTAGTATTTATTTATGATTTTTATTGAATTTTTCGAGGTGTTTTGTTATAGTTTTATTTGGATAATATGTATATGTATGTATTTACATGTATTTTCATGTATTTTATTTTTAATTTGTTTATTTTCTTTTATTATTTTATTGGCTTATTTTATAAATTTATAATTTGTTTTTGTGAGTATAAAGATATTTTTGTTTGATTTTTATGAGTTTATGTATATTTTTAAATAAAGAGGTATAGATGTATGTAGGTATACTTATAGGTATTTTATCTGTCTTTTGTATACTTAATTTATTTAATATATTTTCTTGATTTTTATTTTGGTTTTGTATTTTTAATGAGCTATGTACAATGTATACATTATTATAAAAATATAGAAGAGCAAAAGAATCAAGGATTGAAGCCCTTTTTATTTATAGATAGGTACATATCATAGGTATTTTGTCTATGAATTTATAGACTTATTTTATTTTACAAATTAGTTTTGGTTTCCTTCTATTTTTAATGTGTACGTGCATTATATACATTATTTACAAAATTCTAAAAATGTGATTTTGTACAAATAATAAATACTGAATAAAATGAATATTTTAATCAGTCCTATATACAAGAAGGGCCAAAAACCTAACTTCTGTATATGAGCTCCAAAAATTATGAAACCAATTTTATAAAATAGTTTATGGAATGCTATATACAATTAAAGGTGAGTTTGGGTGATTTGGAGTTTTTATTTGCAAGATATGGATCTGTGAAGTTGAGATTTTGGCTTTTTATTCTGTGTATAAAATGTATACTGGGTATTATTTTTACAAAAACTCAATTTTGTATTTTTATTCACATTACTATCTACAACTTTTATGTACAAAATTTCTTCATTTGTTGAATAAATAAATATGTACAAAATAGGTGCCAAAAATGCATAAATGAATGGAGTATTTATTGGATAATTGGCCCTTATCTCCCCCTACTTTATTCCTTGTCGACCAATTCCATTCTGGACTTGGTCTCGGGGTTAGGGTCATAAAATATTTGCAATATTTTATTCCTTTTTTTCTTTTCTTCTCTTTATTCTATAATTTTGGCATTAAAAAAAACCTTATTTTATATATAATTAGTACAAATGAATAATGAATGCTAATATGTACAAATTGATGCTATTTACATGCATTTGCTAGGGTTTTTGAGGCCAAAATGATAGAATAAAGGTGATGAAATGGAGATTCATCACCCCCCTATACTTGCCTTTGCTAGTCCCTAGCAAACACTTATGCAATAAGTGCAAAAAGAATAAAGAAAAGAAAAAGGAAAATGAAAGAAATATAGAGTGAATAGGGATGCTTTCAGTGCAATGCATGTCCTTACAAAATCTGAATTTGGAGCTCCTGTCAGACCTTGGGTGTGAAGGTGTGTGGAACCTAGTCGGGAACCAGTTCTAAAATACAACAGCCTTCGATAGTCACAGAACTCGGTTCAACCCACCTCAATAGCCGGGTCAGAACTAGTCTACAGCATACGCAAACTCTTATAACTATGAAGCTGACTTGTACGGTGTAAGTGATAGTGGCTCTCCCCAACTGAAATGATAAAGGACCTGACTTCTCCAGAATGACAACCCAATGATTCCCCAATCCAGCAGTTCTTTCCTCGAGGAGCAGGGTATTCCCTTCTAAGTTCAAGTGGCAACTAGCTCAGGAGGAGGGGATGAAGAGAAGAATGGACAGTAGCCAGTGTAGCTACCTATCCCGAGATGCAAGACCAGTGTAGTCAAGTCATTCAGCTGCAGGCTTACATATTTGACTTTGGAGCTCAAGCTTGCTTATTGACTTTGTACATACTTTGCAGGCATTTTATTTTTGTACAGGCCTGACCATTTTTTTTCAACATACTATTCACAGCAGCATTTAAATAAGGAGTTTTTCCTCTTGAGCTAGTAGACTATCCCTCTTTTGAAGCTTTATCGCAACCCACAATCTCCTGTCTTTAGACCTCATTGCTATTGGATCCGGTTGGGGTGCACTTCCCTCCCTAGACGAGGACGAATGTTTCCACCCGTGTGCGTCTCAGACTGGCAAATCCAACCCCCTCTCCACTCCAACTGAGTTAAGCCAAGTGAAAGGTGCAGGTGTCCAAGTTAGATCACGGTCGGCAAGAGTCATACGTGTGTCTCGAAAAGTTCTAGTTAGTCCACTGAGGTGACTTGAACCCAGCCCTGATTTCTCAAAGAATTAAGTCTGTATAGACCTGAGGTACCTTAAACCTCGTTCCCATAAGGTTCCAGTGCAATTAGGTGCGGTAAGGTCTAACCGAGCTCCAATTTAAGACTTTCTTAGACTGATTCAATCATCAAGCTTCACTCAAAAAGAACATGAATGGTATGCTTATGCTGTGCACAATGAATGATGCAATTTTTCACAAAAATTTGAAAAGATCAAAGAATGTTTTTACAAAAAGAATTTCTGCACAGGAAGTACGAACTGAAAATATTCAACAAGTATATACACTTATTTACACGGGCGTGCTGCTTTATTTTCAAAATTTAGGAATTTTTAGCAACCTTACAGGTGTGAATGAAATAGTTTATTTAGGTATGCACAGAAAGAATTGTATGTGTCTTATTTCTGATTTACTAGTATCTGCAATGGTGTTCTTATTAGCTTTTTGAAAATAATTTTGCAAACTATAGTACACGATAATTTTTGCAATCTTTACACACATTTGAAAACTATTTCTGCAAAGATTTTTCACACTATATGTATATATATACAATTTTCACAATAAGTTTGACAATCATTTTTCAAAACATTTGCACATAGGTTTTTGAAATCCTTTCTTTCACACAAAGAAAAGTTTTGCAATCAACACAGTTTCACACATTTGAAATCATTTCACATCAAATTTTTCAAAACTGGTCACACTATTTTTCAAATCATACTGTCTAGGTATCTGATTTATTAATCAGTAGATACAAAAGAAGAAAAATTGTATTTGATGTATAATATGGTTTCAGTTCTTATAAACTTTATTTGACTTATTCCTTATTTACAAATGAGAGATTTTTGTGCGGATTCCTCAGACTTACTCGAGAATCATTTTCACAAGGTTTTTTTTTGAAAACCTTAGTCCAAAATAATTTTGCAACATGTACACGCATTTGAAAATCCTTTTACAAATGTTTTATACAACATAGATAGATTTTTCAAAACAGTTTTTGACAATCAACTTTTCACAATCATTTGCACATTAATTTTCACAAAGTTTTTGCTTTCACTCAAAGAAAATAGGTTTTACACACAAACTAATTTTTCAAACGTTGAATACTTGTTCACGCTATTTTCAAACAAATTTCACAAGATTTTTCAAAGGAAAATATTTCGTACAAAACTCTTTTCTGACTCACTAGTCAGTATAATTACAACGAGTCTGAGGAACTCACAATCATCTTTCATTATTATAAAGCTACTTTTTACATTTTATTTTGTGTTGTAGTGATATTTTATTTTTCAGTATGAGTTATGGCTTTTAGTATATACACGGTATATACGACCCCCCTATACTTAGCTTGAGCTATGTCCTCATAGATCGAAAGGAAAAAGCAAAGACATAACTCGTACTGAGTATAGACATATCTAAAGAAAAAATATGAAAGAAATGAATGAATGAGAAGTTGATCGTCCCCCCTATACTTAGGATCAAATAATCCTAAGTATAGCAGACTGTACAAAAAGCGGGGAGGGTCAAGGGTGGGAATATACTGATCGTACTCAGATTGTCTCCCCCTATACTTAGGGTAGGATACTCCTAAGTATAGAAGAGGAGACAATGGAGAAGATCGAACTGAAATCAAAAACTCTAGGTACACATCCCCCTATACTTAGGACAAAGTACGTCCTAAGTATAGAAAACTGTCTACAAAGGCGGCACCTTTTAGATGGAAAAAGAAAATAGAAAAGGAAAAGAAGAAAAGAAGAAAAGAAGAAAATCAGAGAAATAGTGGTTGGAGTACATCGTCTGGATCTTTTGGTGTTGTAGGTGCTGTGGAGGTGTCATCGTGGTGCACTAGTTGAATTGAGTCAACAATGGCCAAGAATGCATCGGGTTCCAGGTAAGGCTTCAATAGTTGGCCGTTGACGACGAAGGGCTGTGCGTCAGGGGACAATTCTGATATCGCAATGCTTCCGTTGTCACGCACTTCACATATTCGGAATGGCCCTGTCCACTTACTTTTTAATTTACCTGGAAATATCCGCAACTTTGCATCAAACAACCACACTTTCTGCCCAACGTCGAAGGTCTTTCGTCTGATGTGCCGGTCATGCCAGCGTTTCACCTTCTCCTTGTACATCAAGGTGTTATCGTATGCACAGTCTCGGAATTCCAAGAGCCTGTTCAGATCGTCCTTTCTCTTCTGACCACTTTTTCGTGAGTCCAAGTTACAATTATTAATTGCCCAAAGAGATTTGTGAATTAATTCCACGGGCAGATGGCATGGTTTTCCATATACAAGATGGTAGGGCGACATCCCCAAGGGAGACTTGTAGGCCGTACGGTAAGCCCAAAGAGCTGAGTCCAAGAGTTGAGACCAGTCTTTTCTGTTTGGCCTAACAAGTTTCTGCAATATGGTCTTGATTTCTCTATTGGATAACTCCGCCATGCCATTGGTCTGCGGATGATAAGGAGACGCGACACGGTGATCGATACCGTGCTCTTTCGTTAACTTCTTGACCTCTTTGTTGATGAAATGGCTACCCCCGTCTGAGATGAGAATCTTTGGTATCCCAAACCGCGAAATGATGTTCTTTTTCAGAAACTGGCAAACTGTTTTGCTGTCGGCGGCTCGGGTAGGGATAGCTTCAACCCAACGACTCACGTAATCTACGGCAAGAAGGATGTGTTCAAAACCTTGACTGTTAGGGAAAGGTCCCATGAAGTCAATGCCCCATGCATCAAAAACATCTGCTATCTGAATGATTTTCATAGGCATTGAGTCTTTGGCAGTGAGTGTCCCTTTCAGTCGCTGACAGTCAATACATCTTTTAACAAATTCTGCTGCATCCTTAAATAAAGTGGGCCACCAGAGGCCACACTGCAATACTTTTGCTGCCGTACGATCTCCAGAATGGTGCCCACCAGATTCGAGCGAGTGACAATGCTCGAGGACACTAGATTGCTCCGTCTGAGGAATGCATCTGCGCCAAATACAATCTGCCCCTTCTCTGAATAGGAGAGGATCTTCCCACTGGTAGAAGCGGATGGTCGACATGAATTTGTTCTTCTGATTCTTCGTCCAATCCGAAGGTATTACCCCTGAGGCGAGGTAATTGACAATGTCAGCATACCAAGGGAGAGCATCCACAGCTACGATAGCTTCGTCAGGGAAGGTTTCTGTGATAGGTGCATTGCTCACAGGAGGCTCATGCTGCTCAATTCTGGAGAGGTGATCTGCTACCACATTCTGAACTCCAGGTTTGTCTTTGATTTCCAGATCGAATTCCTGGAGGAGAAGGATCCAACGAATCAGTCTGGGCTTGGCATCCTTCTTCTGTTGTAGGTACCGAATAGTAGAGTGGTCCGTGAAAATTGTGACCTTCGACCCCAACAAATAAGATCTGAACTTCTCTAAGGCGAAAACCACAGCCAGCAGTTCTTTCTCTGTCACTGTATAATTTCTTTGAGCTTCATCTAATGTTCTGCTGGCATAGTGAATGGCATAGGGCGCCTTGTCTTTTCTCTGTCCAAGAACATCTCCGACTGCAAAATCTGACGCATCGGTCATTATCTCAAATGGAAGAGTCCAGTCGGGAGGCTGTAAGATTGGAGCCTGAGTGATAAGCTCCTTCAATTGATTAAAAGCAAGGAGAACCGGCTGATCAACAATGAACTCCGTCTCCTTGCACAAGAGTTCTGTCAGAGGTCGGGCAATGCGGCTGAAATCCTTGATAAATCGTCTGTAAAATCCCACATGCCCCAGGAATGACCTCACATTCTTTACTGACTGAGGTGGCTGAAGGTTTGAAATGACATCCACCTTGGCTGGGTCGACTTCCATGCCACGTTTGGAAACGACATGGCCCAGTACAATACCCTCTATGACCATAAAGTGGCTCTTTTCCCATGAGAGCACTAAATTGACTTCCCGGCATTTCTGCAGCACTCTGTCTAGGTGCTCGAGGCAAGAATCGAAACTATCACCATAGACAGAGAAATCATCCATGATCACCTCGAGAAAACTGCCTACCATCTCAGCGAATACAGCTAGCATGCATCTTTGGAAGGTTGCGGGTGCATTGCATAATCCAAAGGGCATCCTCTTGAAGGCGTAGGTACCGAACGGGCAAGTGAAGGTAGTCTTCTCTTGATCCTCAGGGGCGATCGCCACTTGGTTGTACCCGGAGTACCCATCCAGGAAGCAGAAGTACTCATTGCCTGCTAATCTCTCTAATACTTGATCAATGAATGGCAAGGGGAAGTGGTCCTTCTTGGTTGCTGCATTAAGACGGCGGTAGTCAACACACACCCGCCAGGATGTCGGTACCCGAGTTGAAATTTCCTCTCCTTTTTCATTTGTGACCACGGTAAGCCCGGATTTCTTGGGAACTACATGCAAGGGGCTTACCCATTTTGAATCGGAGATGGGATAGATGAAGCCTGCTTCACACCATTTTGTGATTTCTTTCATGACCACGTCCCGAAGGTTAGGGTTCAGCCTTCTCTGAAATTCACGGGACGGCTTGGCATCGTCTTGTAGATAGATATGGTGTGAGCACAGAGCTGGATTTATCCCTCGGAGGTCTGATACGCTCCAACCAAGTGCCTTGCGGTTCTTTTCTAGAACCTCGAAAAGTCGAGATTCTTGATCCGGATTCAGCCTGCTGCTGATGATGACCGGATACATGTGTTCTTCACCCGCAAGGAAAGCATACTTCAGGCCTGCAGGAAGTGGCTTGAGTTCTGGTTTTGTTCTGTCCACTTTATCTGTTACTTCAGATACCATGCTGGTGGTGGGATGTACCTTGAGACTGTTACCATCCTCTACATCCTGTTGAGATCCCAGTGATGTACCGAACGGTTCTGCGGTGAGCTGATCATGTTCGGTCTGGAGTGAATGCTCAAGAAGATGCGCCTGCATCTGAGAATCTGTCTCCCACAAATCATCGGAGCATATGCTGACTGTGCTTTCCAAGTCCTCCTCAAGAGTGAGGATTTCTCGGGTCCATGGATCGTCTAGCGACAACTCTGAATCTCTGATTTCTGCAATAAAATCACAGTCTGCTTCTGATGCTGCTTGATTCTCATCAGTTGTGACATTCTGCTCCTTGTTCATATTGATTGTGATTTGCTGGGTGTTTGAGCTGAAAGTGATCTTTCCAGACCCGTAATCAACCACGGCACCTGAAGTACGGAGAAATGGTCTGCCAAGGATGATAGGAGTCTGGAGCAGTGGTGCAGGAGAGTCCATATCAAGGACTACAAAGTCAGCTGGGAATTTCATCTCCTGCACGGTAACTATCACGTCTTCCAACAAACCTCGGGGCCGCTTAACGGATCGGTCAACGAACTGAAGGATCATTCGTGTCTGCTTGAGCGGTCCCAGCCCAAATTCTTGCATTATGGACGAGGGCAGAAGGTTGATGGAAGAACCACTGTCAAGAAGAGTACGCTCGAAGACCTGATCGAAAATCACACAACTGATCAGAGGTGCTCCTGTATCTTGCTTTTTCTGGGGGAGGTTGGTGATAGCTGCAACTGTGGCCATGGATAGAACGTGCTTTTCTACCTCTCGGCGTCTGTGATCTTGCGCTGGGCGACGCCTGTTAGTACATGCCTCTTTCAATCCTTTCTTCACAGCTGGCATGTATTCCACGGTCTTCAGCAAGGGAATCTCAACAGTCAATTTATCCAAGATGTCCACGACACCTGGATCAGACAATGCATTTTTTCTTTTTGCAATATTTTTGGATTTTTGTATTGCATGCGGAAAAGGAATATTCACATTACTGGCAGGAAAATTAGAGTTCTTATTTACATCAAAATCATCGCCCACAAAATGTTGTACATCCGGACTACAAAAAGGAGTACAAGCTGGATATGAATATGCTGGTGCTGCTGGGCGATCAAAAAGGGTAGCATCGGCTCCATCAGCTGGCAAGGGATCGGCTGCTGCTGGCGGCTCCTCCAAAGCTGGCGCGGCTTCACTTCTGCTACATGCTTCTTTTTGTTGTTTTTGTTTTTGCTGATTTTTTTGTGTTTTTGGCTGAGGCTGATGACATGGCACGACGGCTGGACTGGCTTCTCCTTCCTCTTCCTCCTCACCCGCCCCTGGAGTTGGCACGACTGATGCGGAAGATGACGATCCACCTGTTTCTTTATTCAACCCACATCTGGTAGCAGGCGGAGGCAAGGCCCTACCGCTCCTGAGAGTAACAGCATCAGAATAAACAGTAATATCATTATCACACGCGGACTGGACATCAAATTCTACATGCTCCTTCTTCTTGAAATTGTTGGGGTTGGCTTCGACCTGTGCCGGAATAGTAGTGCGAGTGGCGGTCAGGTCATCAAGCCGCTTGGTCATCTCCGCTAGCCCTTGAACAAGCTGAGCTAGACACTCCATGGTGGGATTAGCTGGGGGGACATCAGAAGATGCAGCGTGCAGACCACGCTGCTGTTGGTTAGATGAGTGGGGAGGCTGCTGGTGGTGTTGCTGTGGTGGAGCAGGAAGTTGAAGTTGCTGGTAGGACGGAGGTGGATACTGCTGGTATGGTTGAGGATGAGCAGCCGCATACTGGTGATACGGCTGCGGGTGGCGATACTGCGGTTGCTGCTGGTACGGAAAGTTCTGCCTCCATTGGTGTGCGAACTGAGGAGGCTGCTGGTGTTGTTGGTGAGGTTGAGAGGTTTGGCCAAAACGATCACCCTGAGGTTGGTGGTACTGTCGGTTGGCAAATTGCTGACCCTGGAGTTGTCCCTGAGGACGGGTCGGCTGTGCATCATTCGTCCATACCCCATTAACTTCTTGGATCAGGGGTGGTGGTGGGAAAACTGGATCAGGAATGGAAAGGAACTCTGGCTGGTAAACGACCATCTGCTGCTGCGGCAGGCTCTGGCCGGGCACCTGCACGTAGTACACGTGCTGGACTGCCGGTGGCTGCTGGCTCGGCTGAGGCTGATGCTGCGGTTGCGGCTCGTCCTTCCTCTCAGCGGGAGCGTCTGATGGTGTAGCCGACTGGATAGAGTTGATCGTACCGACCAACAGCTCTAGGTTCTTGTTGATCTGATCGAGTTTATCCAGGTTCTGGGTCCTCTTCTCGATCACAGTGAGTTTCTCAAGGTCCTGTGATCGCTTCTCAATGATACCAACCTTAGAGAGATGGCCCCCAATGATGCTGAGGTTGGAGCTCTCATCTCTCTCTGCTTCCTTGGATGCAGCCATGTGAACTTGTTTCTGGAGGATCTGGGGCTGCTTCTGGTACGCCTTGGATGAAGAGAGGGCAGCCTCTCCTTCGGCCATTTCTTCGAAAATCTGCCATACAACATCTTCATCCTTGTTGAAGTGGGAGCCCCCACATGCTGCGCCCACGAGCCTTTGACTTTCAATATTGAGTCCCCCGAAGAAATGTTGAACCAGGCTGGTCTTAGGGATCTCGTGGTGGGGACACTTCTCCTGCAGATCAGTGAATCTCTCCCAAGCCTCATGTACGGACTCATGTGCTCCTTGGGAGAAATTGCTAATACGGGCTCGCATTTGGTTGAGCCGACCGAGAGGGTAGTACTTGTGCAGGAAGGCAGATTTCAACTCCTCCCAGGTCGTCACAACCTTTCCCATGTGATGGATCCAATAGAGGGCCTTATCCTGTAGACTGAAGGGGAAAGCCGTCATCTTGACAATGTCCAGGGGGACATTCGGATAGTGGGTGGTGCGGCAAATGCGGGAGAATTGCTGCAGGTGAATGTATGGCTCTTCATTGGTGTTGCCATGGAATGCAGGGAGAAGGGCTATGAATTGGGGCTTCAGCTCAAAGTGAGCGTGTACCGGTGGAATGAGAATCCACTCGGTCATCTGGCTGTCTCCCGGATTGTATGTTTCTTTGAGTGTCGGTTTCGACGGTGGTGGGAATTCAGGATCATCATTGGGGTCATCACCACCTTCTCCACCTCCACCTCCTCCTCCCCTGCCTCCTCTGCCTCGGCCTCCTCCTCCGTCGTTGCGGTTTATCACACCATTCAACATATCCTGGAAAGCAGTCTGTGTAAGGGACTGCTCAGTCAGCTGCTGCTGTATGGCCTGGATAGATGCCAACAACTGTGCATTGACTTGGTTCTGATCTGGCACCTGTCCCTCTGGTGGTGGCTGCTGACCCTTGCCCTTTCCTCCTGGCGCCATGTCAGGGTCTGAGTCGGACGAAATGAACTCCGGAGTAGTCTCCAGGGCTCGCACTGTCTTCTATCTGCATAATGAGATGGTCCGAATCAGATCACTTGCAATTAATGCTCAGCTGCCGTGATGAAGCTGGAATTCAGGTCAACCCCAGCATGTTGTGAATGGAAAAATGATGTAGACTGTAATCGACTCCCATTCACAACGACGATAGTGGGACAAAAGTGATCCCAGTTTATTGGGTGGCCAAGAGAAAGGTAGAAAACGAGGAGTCTGGAGCTCGATCCGCAAAGTCCGGATCGGGTTCTCGGGAATCGCCTCGAAATTATTGGCGAGGTTGAGTCCATGGAATCGATGTAGGTGTCGGCATGGTCCCGACGAAACCATCTATGGATCAACTTCACGAAGCACAAGAGAATGTCGGATTTTTTGAAGAATGATACGATGGTCAACGAGGAACAAAAGGAGTGTAAAACAGTAGAAAGGCTCGGTTGAGCGGGGTGGTCAAAGAAAGACATAACAAAATTTGCGCAAAGGCGCGGGACTTTGATCTTTGAACCTTAATCTAGATCCATACAAACATAAGACAAAATCGAGTTCACCAACTCACGCCATGTGAAGCCTTGAAAGCTCGGCTATTTATTATCTTTTCATTTTTAGAGTTGTGATTTTCAGGCATATCTTATAACAAGTCCTTAGTACGCTACCCTATAGGAGAGAGAGTACTGCCAGAAGAGTATCCCGTACTTGTCCTCCTCCTGTGTAACCTGTAGTTTGTACTTTTTGGAGTCCTTGTAACCCTTCCCGGATCCCTACTCAGCCAAAGAAGAGAGAGAAGAAGCCGATAGGCAAAACCAATACTTCGGTTCTCGCTCGCAACGGAATCACCCGTGAGCGTTCAAGAACCTACTCGGACGCAGGACGATGAGACAGACACCCCCGTGAAGGCGTGGCCTATGCTCAATACTTCGGACAGGGTCGATGCTCTCACAACAGAGAGTCACCATTGGTGACCAAGTCCTACTCGCCTACGTACGATAGAAGCGCCATTACTTCGGAAATCCAGGCGATACACAAGGCAGTTGCAGACTGGGTTTTGGGCTTTCTATCCTTAGGGGTCGCACTCGCTCAAGGGAGTAGGGTTTTGGTCCCCCTCCAAGGTACCTGAAAACAATGAGGGCTTTATGAACCCGGTACAATGATAGTCCATTACAGATTTTAACTAAGGTCAAAGTTTATTTAGCAGTCCCCTGGTTTTAATTTTTTTGGTTTTCACTTTTTTTGGATCTGTTTTCATACCAGCGCCTAACGTTTTTGTAGATTTTTATTTAAGTCCTAGGTGCTCAAAATCAGAGGGAGATAGCGGAAAAGCCGTGCAAGTGGTTCCATGATGGAAATCTCATCATTGAACCGAATGATGCATGCTGAGTTAGAAGACTTACAGTGCATCCCAGCTCTCTCCATGTGGTATGCAAAACAGAATTTTTAAACCTATCTACATGTCGGTATGCAAGGCACAAAATCGTCCTAAACATAAGATGCTATTAGCATGAAGAACCATAAGTTGCTTATTTGTCTCTAGCCCAAGAGAGTCCGGTCTTGGCTCACCCCTCCTCTGCTCAACAAATTGAGGGTAGGAGAAAGCGCTTTACAGGGTTCGCTACGGCACAGAGGGCTAAGAGACAAATTTACAACTTGTTTGAGTTTGACTAGATCCAATCGAAGTAGACTATAGGAACATGCATTCTTATTAATGTTTGGACCTAGCTACCGAGTCAAGCAACCTATATCTAGGGGCTCCAAGCACACAAAACAAAGTAAAAGAAAGGCGGAAAGCTCAAAACTGCGGGAAACAAAATAAAAGAAGGCGATGAAAACTCGAAAAAGCCGCGATGAGGCCCCCAGGTGAACAATCACCCGGGCACTGGACCTCATTGTGAAGAGTAGAGTCCTGTTTAATTACATGCCAAATAGTCTCTCTCTCACCATGAATTACAAAAATAATTTTCCTAAGTATCTAGCCTATCTAATGCCCCTCTCTTTTCTGCTTTGGTGCTCTCTCCAGATGGTCATGAGAAGAGAAGACCATCCTCCTCCAAGCTCGGCTGCCTTGGCCTCCTAGGAAGCCATCCTCGCGTGGCGGTCCCTCGCATCAAAGTCACAAAAAGATTGCATTAGCATACTCAGTCAATCAAATAGAGCAGAGAAAAATAATCACAATAAATAAAGAAATGAAGCATGGTGATTAATGGCAATAAAACAATAGCTGCTCACACAAAAATGAATCATGAATCAAAATTTTTATACAAGGATGACAAAAATCAATTTGGCTATGCTCATTTCTCCCCGGCAACGGCGCCATCTGATAAACGACCCACAGACCACGAGGGTCACCATGAATAAATAATACAAAGGTGTCGCTGCGGCAACCACTCGCAGAATATGGGGGTCGATCAGCAATTAACCCACAATCCAAAAAATACAACAGTCAAGCTCAAAAATAAATGTGAATTAATCTTTATTTACTCTACCATAAAATGTATAGTGACAAATATGTAGAGGTCGAACCACAGAGAGCAATACAAAATGCAACAGCCTACAAGTAAATCACAGTCATCCTTGTGTGGGTTTTTGATTTTTTTTATTAATATTATTAAAATATAATAATTAAGTATTATATGTATATAAATGTATATAATACAAATATATTAATTATATATACCCATAGAGGGTAAGTATATAGCTTATAATACATGTAATATATATATATATAGGTATATGTAAATATAATAAAATAAATATATATATGTATATATATATATTTTATGTTAAGATTAATGAGAATACATATAACTAATTACATATATATAATATTCTTTTTTTTTCTTCTTTTTTTTAGGATATATAGATATATATACATAAAGGGGGTATTAGAATATTCACAAAAATACTCAAAAATAGTCAAAAATTCAGGAAAAAGGTCTTTTTGGAATTTTCATGGTTTTTTACTGTTTTTATGATTTTTGGGTATTTTTGCAAACATTTTTAGTATTTTTAAATGGCTAAATGATAGCAAACAGTGGACTAGGCACTGGCTGTCACAAAAATAGAGATTAAAAATAGCTAACAGCCTCAAAAATTTTCCACACTAATTTTCTAATAACGATAATAAAATATAGCATAAATAGGGCCTGAGTTTATATTTTTCTGATTTTCTTTGATTTTTTATATTTCCTTGAAGTTTTTGGGTATTTTTGAATTTTTAAGGTTTTCTTTTTGAGATTTTTAGGGATTTTTGGACTGACACTAATATAGGTCAAAATACACCATAGGTAATTTTTTTGGAATTTTTTGAGGCATTTTCATATTTTTTTGGGATTTTATAAGTTAGACAGGGAATAAAAGACATGTTTTAGATTTTTAATAAATGCAAAAATGCAACAAAATGCAAAACTAAAAATATGGCGTTCAAGCATAACCAAACAGGAGCTTAAGTCTGTTTTTGCAAGATTTTTCGATTTAATATGAAGCATAAAATAAATAGACAAAGCCTTCAAAAATTAAATGGCCTGGCAGGGGTATTGTTGCAAATAAAATAATTGGCAGGGGCATACATGCAAAAATTACAACAAAAATACACTTTAACCTTTATTTTCAGGACCATTTAATAAATACAGGAACCCGGAAGGGTTTAGATGCAAATTTCACGCGCCTCACGTGGGTGTTGCACGTGAGGCGCGGAGGGACTAACGTGTAAATATGAAAACATCAGGGGGTCCAACTGTAATTTTTACAACTTATTTACAACTAAAACTTTTATTTTTGGGATTAAACGCTAAATACAAAAAATAGAGGGGTTGGATGTGAAGTTTACCCCTAATAAAAACATGGCATCCGACGGTTCTGCTCCTCTCACTTGCCACGCGTCGTCTCCTGGACGCTCGATGACGCTTCGCCGATGGAGCGCTGAGATTAGATCAGCCCCGCTGATCTGACGGTGGGTACGATGCTCCATCGGACGGTTCTTGTTGAATCTGGGGCGGCTCTCCTGATCTGACGGTGCTGAAGCCTCCTGGAAGAACTGAGAAGAAGCTCGGAGCTGGCGAGCTTGGATCGAAGAGCGTGGGCTCCTACAGGGTTCTCCGGCGAGTCTGAAGTGTTCTAAAGGTAGCTGGAAGCGTCCCGCGTCGATTGATGGCGTTTTCATGGCTCTTGGGGGTCCGAGTCGATGAAGCGAGGTCGGAGAAGAAAAGGGCCCCCAGGAACCTCTTCCCGGATCCGTGCGAGTCCAGTTGGGCTCGATTCTTCGAAGTACCTGCACAGGAAGAACCGCGGGCGAGAGAGCTTGCTCCTCGACCTGGGGTTTTGAAGCTACGGTGCACAATGGAGATGGGCGGAGGGGCTCCGACGGACGGCGGAGGAGGAGCTCCGATTCGCCAGGACCTAGGGTCCTGGGTTGAACAAACGCGTGCGACAGATGGAGAAAGCGTTGGGCTTCGAAATGGGGTGAACGGGGCGGTCGTATACAGTCAGATCCACAGGCTCCGGCGAACTTCGAATTTCGAATTCTAAACTACAGACATTAATTGAAACCTAATCTAATGACTGGAATGAAAAGCTAACATCTAAAACTAACTAAAAATGCATAAAAAGGCAACTCTTATACCTGGGGGCCTCCAGGGAGCAGGGCGGACGCCGGAGCTCCGCCGCGTCAAAATCTCCTTCCTCCGGCCGAGTCACGGCGCTGGGCTACTCCCCCTGTCACGAGGAACAATCCAGGGACGAGATCTAGGCTTTAGGTTGGAATAAAAGTGGCCAAATTCGAGGAAGGAAGCGGAGCTTGTTATTTATAAACATTGGCAAGGGGCCTTATTACCCTGCGATTATTAACTGATCCAATGAACATCTCGTTGATCTATGATTTCGGCGGGCATCATGGAAGATTAGGGAACAAATCTTGTGAAGGAAGCGTTGTCGATTGATGGATGGTGTGCCCGGGAAAAAGGCATGAAATCGGGGGAGTAGACAGTTCAGAGACGCCAGGCGAGGGATGGGACAGTTGACCTGGGAGTCAACGTTGGCCGGCGCCTCATTGGGCCACGTAAGCCGCTACGAGACAAAATAGCAAATCTGAAGGAAGATTGATTTATTTGACGCCCTAAATGATTTTATTAATTTTTTCTTATAAAATAAAAAATGTGTATTATTTCATCTAGTATTTATTTATGATTTTTATTGAATTTTTCGAGGTGTTTTGTTATAGTTTTATTTGGATAATATGTATATGTATGTATTTACATGTATTTTCATGTATTTTATTTTTAATTTGTTTATTTTCTTTTATTATTTTATTGGCTTATTTTATAAATTTATAATTTATTTTTGTGAGTATAAAGATATTTTTGTTTGATTTTTATGAGTTTATATATATTTTTAAATAAAGAGGTATAGATGTATGTAGGTATACTTATAGGTATTTTATCTATGTCTTTTGTATACTTAATTTATTTAATATATTTTCTTGATTTTTATTTTGGTTTTGTTTTTTTAATGAGCTATGTACAATGTATACATTATTATAAAAATATAGAAGAGCAAAAGAATCAAGGATTGAAGCCCTTTTTATTTATAGATAGGTACATATCATAGGTATTTTGTCTATGATTTTTTAGACTTATTTTATTATACAAATTAGTTTCGGTTTCCTTCTATTTTTAATGTGTACATGCATTATATACATTATTTACAAAATTCTAAAAATGTGATTTTGTACAAATAATAAATACTGAATAAAATGAATATTTTAATCAGTCCTATATACAAGAAGGGCCAAAAACCTAACTTCTGCATATGAGCTCCAAAAATTATGAAACCAATTTTATAAAATAGTTTATGGAATGCTATATACAATTAAAGGTGAGTTTGGGTGATTTGGAGTTTTTATTTGCAAGATATGGATCTGTGAAGTTGAGATTTTGGCTTTTTATTCTGTGTATAAAATGTATACTGGGTATTATTTTTACAAAAACTCAATTTTGTATTTTTATTCACATTACTATCTACAACTTTTATGTACAAAATTTCTTCATTTGTTGAATAAATAAATATGTACAAAATAGGTGCCAAAAATGCATAAATGAATGGAGTATTTATTGGATAATTGGCCCTTATCTCCCCCTACTTTATTCCTTGTCGACCAATTCCATTCTGGACTTGGTCTCGGGGTTAGGGTCATAAAATATTTGCAATATTTTATTCCTTTTTTTCTTTTCTTCTCTTTATTCTATAATTTTAGCATTAAAAAAAACCTTATTTTATATATAATTAGTACAAATGAATAATGAATGCTAATATGTACAAATTGATGCTATTTACATGCATTTGCTAGGGTTTTTGAGGCCAAAATGATAGAATAAAGGTGATGAAATGGAGATTCATCACCTATCCAAAGGGATAACACCTCAAAGAGTTGATGAAGTGAATGCTAAAACTGGTTGCCTTTTTGTGCATCAGTTACTAGAAGTTGAAAGTATGCTAGATGTGTACAAAACCAGATGTCTGCCATGCAGTGGGAGTAGTAAACTGTTACTAATCCTACTATGGAGATAGAACACTTGGTTGCAATAATAACAATATCTTCAAAGATGACAAGGTTTTAGAGATAGTGATCACTAAGTCTTATCTTCAAGAAATTAAGACTTCATAGATGGAGATCTAAAAGGTCTAAACTGCGAATACCTTAGGAGATAGAGATCTCCAGGAATAAGGGTATTCTGATAAGGATAATAGAAATTACATATTGGTTATAATAATAATATTTTGAGCTGTAGTGTCAAGGACACTATGACGAGATTGAGTATTGGTTGCATTAGATGCAACATTCGCATTGGATGCGAGCACTGTTACTGGGGATATGCAAGTGCCGTAAAAGGACTTGGCGTAGTCTCGCAGGAACAGAGTGACTGATCAGCTTACCTAGCTATTTTCTAAATAGCCTATGATTATCACATGAGTGTGGGTTTAAATGATTAGCCCATTAATGGCTCTTTGGGCTAGTGGGAGATTGTTGGACATGCGAGCCCACGTAGAGCCATTATGCAATAAATGTTATTGCACATATCATTCCCTGATTTGAAATGAAGAATAAATAATTTGCATAATAGGTCCTTGACGAGCTGCTAAATACGATGTTTAATTCGTGTTCGTTGTAATACGTGTACTTAGCGATTCGGTCAGAACCGAGAGAAGATCTCCGTGAAGAGTGTCTCCGCTTTAATTTATATCCCGGACAAGTCCCAGGTCGAACTCAGGGAGGCAAAGGAAGAACTTTGGTTTTAATTCAAAAACTTAGGTCTAGATATCCAATGCGGTATTTTTTATATTTTTTATGCAACAAGAATGAAAATGCGAGTGAATCAAGACACTAAGAAATCATACAACTTAGCCAAATTAATTTTAATGTTAAATTTATCCAATTCAACCAAATTATATTTTTCCTAAAGTCCTAATCCAGTGGGGAACACAAAACACATTTTTTGTATTTTTTAGGTTTAAAATGCAACAATGAAAAATGCACACTTTTTATGGGGTTTTTCACAATTTATCACACCAACAGTAAGCAAAAATTATGATGGAACTAAAACATGCTGAAAGGAAGGTACCGCAATTTTTTTGGAATTTTTTGACAAGTTATGAATTTTTTATGAAATTTTTAGTTAAATTAGAGTGATAGTGAGTAAATAATTTCTAATATATCCATATTGTGAAATTAGTCAGAGTGCGAATTATCCAAAAAAGATATTTTCATGTAGAATCCAGGAGATTTGAAATTTTGCAAAAATATTTTACGTAGATTTAATTAAAAATCAAATACTAAAAACACTCTACAATTTATTTCAGGTACAAAACATCTCCATTTTAAATGAAATTTGGATAGTAAGTTCATCACATATCAAGGCATCATATATAATTTTTGTGAAATTTTTAGAACAACCATGTGTGAGATATAATTTTAAGAGTCCAGATTGGGTAAAATATGCAAAAGTTCAGTTGATCATTTTTAATTAATTACCCATGTAACATAAAAATCCAAATAAATAGTCAAAATGTAGACAATTAGTTGCTCATCATAGGGGTATTTTTCATTAAGAAAAAGATGCAATAATGATGTCCAAATCAAAGTGCGAATACAAGGATGTCTTTGCAATTTCAGGAAAGAAACTCACAAGCAAACTATATACAGGGACCAAACAATAATTACAAAAACTTAAGAAGTAAAAGATGCAATTTTTACAAATAAAAAAAATGAGAAAGGGAAAGGGACCTTCTTCTTCCTCACGATGGGGATGAACCCAACAAGGTGAGAGAGCAACGCCGCCAGCGGAGGCGCGGCGCGCACGCCGGCGCGCGGAGTAGGCAGGGCGGCTGTCGGCGGTCGGCGGGATGGAGAGGAGCGGCGACGATCGGCGCCGCTGCGGCTAGCGGCGGAGGCTTGGAGGCAGAAGGACGCAGGAAGCGGAAGGTCCCGCGCGCGCCCGCGGCTTGGACGAGCGAGCTGGGCGGCTATGCCGCGCGTGAGGATCGGCGGCGCGGAGGCAGTTGGCGGCGCGGTCGCGAGGGGAGATGGGGGGGGCGGCGGGTGGCCGCTGCCCGTGGATGGAGGGGGCGGCGGTGACCTTGCTGCTGCCCCATTTTTTTTAATTTTTTTGATTTTTTTATTCTTTTTACTACTGTAATAAAAAGACAAAGACTTTTTTTGTTTTATAATTTTTTATTTTTTTAATTTTGTTTAAACAGGGAATAAGATTAAAGAAATAAGATGAATTGGTGGTGACAATGAACTAAACAAATGGGAAAAAATGATGGTGTGATGGTGGTGGTGATGAAAAGGATGATATGTAGGTGGTAATGTGATGTGCTAAAAAAATTGCAAATAAACAAATGATGATAAGAAGATGAAGATAAAATTACCTAAGATGGACGGTCGCCTATGAAGTGCTCACGAGAGCACGGTCTTCGCTCGAATCGCCGGCGAGCGATGAGCTCGAGCAGCGCGCGGTTGCGGCTGCGATGTTGGCCAAAAAGCCAACGGATCTCACCGGAGAGAGGGCCGTCGTCGCTCGACCGCGGTTGCGTCGCTGTCACCGATTCAACTCTAGGAACTAGGCTCTCCTCACATAAAGATGGATCAAAGGCAAAATAGAGGAGAATGACATGTATATAAAGATGATGGAATGAGAGGTTATTAAAGAGGTGGAGTTGAATGGGAGGTTGTATTATTAATGGAGTTGAATGGGAAGTTGGGAAAAATGGTGGAATAATGGAGTTGAATTGGTGGTTATTGTAGAGAATGGAAATTAAATAATAAATAAATAAATAAATAAAGTTGGCTACTTTAAATACAATAAAATAGAAAGAGAAGACAAATAGTGGAGAATTTACAAGGGAAGACAAACAACATGTACACATTTTTTTACTTTTCTAATATGTATTTTTTTTGTCTTTTTAATAAGAGATATTTACAACGAAAAAATACAATAAAATACTACAATTAAAATACAACACAAGTATGATTTTTTTGTATTTTTAGTAATTAAGAAAGATACAATAAAAATTAAAGAAAGAATGAATATATACATGGTATACAATGTACATCTAGGTCCCAAAACCCAACTTTTGCAAACGAGCTCCGATTTTATTGAAACCACTTCCGTTGGATAGATAATTTTCTAACTTGAACTTTAAAAGTGAGTTTCGTGAATTTGGAGTTCATACGGAGCGGGAATTTAGCTTGGAATTTGGACTTTACGGCTTTTTCTCTTTGGGATCTAGGAGCATTTATTTGAGGTGAAATTTGTTTTGTATTTTTGTATTTTTATATACATTTTTATAAACAAGTTAGAGAAAGAATTAGGCAAAAAGAAATTGAAATGAAATTATTAAAAATCTATGAAGTTTTGGGCTATTTACATGTATAAAACTCCTTTATTTTTGCGGCTTTTTATGTGTAATTTATTTTGTACAATCTTATATACAATAATTAGTGTATTTTATTTACAAGAGTCATTTTGTTAATTTATGGATTTTATGGACATTTATCTGGAATTTTACTCGGGGATTTTGCTAAGATCAAGATATTGCGATGATGAATCGTGGATTCATCACTTCTGTACAATTAGGGTTATGTACCATGTCCATCTTGATGATTATATAGTTGTTGATTCATTAAATGAATCATAGAGGCTGGTGTTTGGATGAATATCTAAAGAGTTAGATAGAGGACTCATCAAGCACCGTCAAATGATTATGAAGAGATGATCTCCAGCCTGAGTAGGAGATGTCAATCCTTTCTCACATAGGATGATATCTGACCGAACTCTTGAGGCAGGTCCTTTGTATGGGAATAGAGATTCGGAGGTGTCAGATTAGTTATGTCAAAGGGTTGACTTAACAAGATCGAGATAACCTAAGTCCTATGTTGAATGCTGTCACAGCATCGGCACACATCCTCTGACCAGAGACAGATGTGTTACTATATGTCTGAGTGTGTATATTTGGCAGACCAATAGGTTGATGACCTAACCAAGGTCTATATACCGACGCGCTGGTGTACATGTAAGGGAATATGAGTAATACGATCTCTCAAAGGGATCATACAGGTTCACTTATGAACCGGAAGACATGAGCTCACTCATGAGGTATTGGGACTGATCAAATTCCATGCATGGTCGTCGTGCTTTGGAAGCATGACAAGTCTTTGAAGGTATGATATATGCTTTGGGAAAGCATATGATCAATACTGATTCCCAATGAAGAAGATTGAGAAACTTTGTGATCAAACCCTGAAGAAGACAATGTAAAATTGATCTACATCTTCAGGTTGATCATAGGTCTTCCAATATGCAGGATGTACATGTATTGGGAATACATGAGGGTGATGTGATCATAAACGATTGTATAACCATGATGCTTCCATTCTGAGGGAGTGATGAAACATGTTTGGATTTTAGTGGCTCCTCTCAGTAGAGAAGCAATCTGATCTTGGTCCAAGTGTTGGACATTGGTCTAAATGAGATTTAGATGCAATGAGAAGATTAGATTTGTGGTCTTGATTTAATCAAGCATCTATGGGAGGTTCGTGAGATCCGGATTTGAGATGAGATCTCAACATCCAAGTCACTATACGTGGAGCAATACAATTACCATGTCCTTATCTCTAAGTATCTGCGGAGAAAGCACATTATTCTTGAAGGAGTTCAAGAATAATTCATTTGATGAATTATATATATCCAAGCAACAAGATGTTGATAATTAAATAAGATTTAATTATCAAGAATAATATGAATGGGGTTCAAATTATGAGAATGATTATCCAAGATAATTAAATGAGATTTAATTATCAAGGATTGCAGATTGTGGATAGTGCTATCCATGATATCTGTATATATATATTATAAATGTGATTTATAATATATTAGAGAGAGAGCACCTTGTAAATAGCATTTGTTAATTGTTAATGTGAATTAGATTTACATTAAGCAATTAATTGGAATTGTAATTTACAATTTAGTTTGGGTTGTGAATATGATTTACATATTTTCAATGGCATGACTGGAATATTAACAAATTAATTTGGAATTAGTTTAGTGGATAATTTTGCAATAAATATACACTAATTAATTGGGAATTAATTTAGTGGATAATATTGCAAATAAATAGGAGATAATAAGATAAAATAAAAATGGGATAATTAGCCACCAAATGAGGTGGCATCACCCATGAATTAGTCATGGGTGACACCCCATGTTTTTAGGTGGGCAATTATCCTATTTTTAATAATTATCATATTACCTCATGATAATTAATTTTATTGAATTAAATTATGTTGATAATGCAATATACATTTAATTTAATATAAATTAATATATTGTTGTTTTTGAACAACAAAGATAATAGCTATTGATTTAATACGCATATCAATCTAACCATTGATTTTATGTATGCCATGGATTGTGATTCATGGACTTCCAAACTAATATAAAAAGAGGGCAACCCTAGCCTCTTCAAGAGACATCAAGAGTACACGCCTACTCTCTCTCTCATTCTCGAGTACTCTCTCTCTCTCTCTAAGGTGGCCGTCCACCTTGTGCTTTGAGGGAACAAGCAATCATCTCCACACCGTTGTGCTGTCGATTCGATTGCTCGTGGATCTCCATCAACGGATTTTGTTGGACGAAATCAGGAGATTCAAGGCTTGGGTCTTCATCGAGGATTGTGGGAGGAACGCGTCTCATCATCACGCCCGCAAGTGCCATCTTCGTAGATTGGACTTGAGTCATGAGGATCTCTTGCTTTGGAGATCTTGTGATCGCAACCACGCTTCAAAAGGTATTTCTAATACTTTGTGGTTTGATGAATCAATCCAAGAAATGTTCTTGTGATCATGTGGTTTCATCACTTGATTTAATTTTTTTTAATTTCCGCTGCATCTAGCGACTAGTGCGACTAGTCGCCCCGATCGAATGAGATGCGATCAACACGCTTCCGTGATGCGCTTAAGATTCTCCATATCCTTCATCTGCCGTGCGTATTGATCAATCGAAGCTCACCGGAGGCGAGTTCTTCACCGTTCTTCCAGGTGTCGCCTCCATCGTCGGATCGAGGTCTCTACCACGCCTAATCGTAGCCGTTCATCATCCGGGGTCCTCAATCGTTCGATCCATCTGAGGATCATCTCTCAGTCGTTCACCATCGAAGAGGCATTCGAAGATACCAGCCGTTCGATTATAAGTGGAGTGTTGTCGATCGTTGGATCGCTAATAAAGAAGAAAAAATTACACTTTAACCATGTCTTGTTTCTCATTTACTTTTTAGTCTTGTAAATATTTTGAGCAGTTGTTTTTATTTTGGACAAATTGCATTCAGGACCTTGTGCTTCTAATATTTGCATTTTAATCCCTCCGTTTGTGTATCACGTGGTCTATTACGTGACCTCCTGGATTATTTGCATTACAGAACCTGGACTTTATTGTTGTTCTTGAATGAAGTTTTATTATTCGTATTTGCATTTATACCCATGAGTGACTGGTTCACGTGCTGCCCATGTGTGGATTTGGACTTTTTACCAATTCGGTCCTGGACTTTTATTGCATGTTAAAGTTTGGTCCTGAAACTTTCATAAATTGCATTTAGGTCCATGTTATCAATGTGTCTTGTTTTGAATTAAATAAATAACAAAATTACTCCAAAAATCCAAGATTTTGACACGTAGCCCCTGATACTGTGTAGGATTTATGATAATTTTTGTGGTGTGTTTTGATTTCATTTGATATTTTCTAAAATTAAAAAACCATGAAAAGTATCTCTGTTTGTTTTGAAAAATCAATTAAAAAATACAAAAATACCTTTAAAATTTCAAAAAAATTAATGTGTATTTGTTTTGTTGTGTTTTAGCTTTTGCATGATTTTTGTTTCATTCCCATTTATAAAACCCCTAAAAATTGAAAAAGACTAAAAAGCTTATAAAAGTTATTAAAAATTCATAAATATTAAAAAAATGTGTTTTCATTTTCTATATGTAGTTTTTATTTTATAGTTTCAAATAAAATTATTGTCCATATTTTATAGGCATTTTTGCTATTTTTACAGTACCTCTCTATCTCGGTTGCACACTATTTTTATTTCTTCTTTTTTGTATTTCTAGAAAATTAAATAAAAAATAAAAACACCATAAAATTCCCAAGAACACTTGAATATTTTAAAAACATAAAAATATTTTTGTTTTGAATTTTTGAGTTATTTTGACCATTTAAATAATTATTTAAGTGCAATTTTGGCCTTCTCTTTATTTCTTTTCTTAATAGAAAATTGTAAAAAAATTAAAAATTAAAAACCACCAAAATTTCTTTATTTTCTTTATTACCTGACTACTTCGTAGGTTTCATTCCGTGCTCCTTGTGTTTGACCCTTGTAGCTATACCAGGTTAAATAATTAGCAAGACTGCTTGCTTCGTTTCTCGTGTTTGATTTCTTTAGTTGGTAGTCTACTTTTTCTTGTTGATTGTGCATTGCAATTCGGGTCGCAACGACCCTAGATATTCCTTAACTCGAGTTGCATCCGCGCGTTACCAGAATGGCACCGTTGTCGGGGAGCACGGCTTAGTAGTCCGTTTTCCATTTTCGATTTTGTTTCTATTTTATTCTTCTTTTTATTTTTCTTTATTTGCTTTTTTATTTTTGTTTTCATTTTTGTTTTTATTTCTTTTTCTTTGTTTTTATTCTCATTTATTTTATTTTATTTTATTTTATAACTGTGATCTGACTAGTTTCTGTTTTTCTTTCTTTGGAGGGCCCGACGAGCGAGGGCGGCTTTCTTAGGAGTGCCGAGGCACCCGAGCGAAGCGGAGGCAGCTCGTTTCTACATCGAGCCGCATGAGAGCGTAGAAGAGCAAGAGCAGAATCCTTGGAGGGATTACAGTTTTAGCTTTATTTTTAGTTCTATTCCATTATTATTTTAATAATATAGGACTCAGACTTGGACTTGGCCTATTATCGGGGTTTGTTTCGCCGAGCACCGGTGTGCTCGGGGGATCTCACCGCGGTTTTTACGTCGGTTTTGTTTTTGTCGCATTTTCTTCTATTTTGATTCTTGAAGTTTTTGGCCCCTAAACTTAGGATTTTTATTGACTATGACGTAATTGATTAAGGCCCCAGCCCCAATTGCTTGCTTGCACCTATAGATCGCTAAGTGGACCTAATTAATTAACTCACAAAAGAAAAAGCTAATTTGGTCACCTGAGGGGTCATGTGTCGCTAGAGGCCATATACATCGCTGGCAGGATCTGTTGTGGCAGACACCGATCGGTATCAGAGACCGGACCCCGACCTCTCTTGTTGACCTATTAGTTATTGTTCTTCTCGAGTAGAAATTTTCTGTGTAAGGCTGATTTCTTCTTGCATCATATTGTAGTTTTATTCATGTCTTTATTTTATTCGCGGATCACCCTACATGTAGAGAGCTGACGTCAGGTACGCATTTCTAACTTTGCATGCATCATAGTGTTTGTCCACGCATTAGCTTTTTGATTTCTCCCCTATTTTCGGACTTAAATAATCAGAAGAATCGGAAAATTCATTAGGCGTTGTTTTCTTGAAAAATATCTAAAAAAGAAAAACCATAAAATTGGGACTGCTAAACACACTTGAACCTAAAAGACACCTCACTGAAAAATTTGTCTTGGGGGAGCAATCCTCATTGTCTGGTTTGGATGAGCAAGAGAGTGACCCATACACTAGGCTAGAGCCATATTCGACCTCTTTTCTAACTACTGATTTCAGGTTAGTTGTTCTCCAGTGAGGATCGCTCCGTTTTCCAGTAAAGAGAGCCGTGATATCCTTTACAGAGTGAGTTGATCGGGTAACCGGTAAACGGTCCGCAACTTGTACTGGATGGGAAAGAACTAGCCTTGGGATCGAGACAGTGTCCTAAGAGCGTTAGATTCCTAACATCTCACTTAATCGCTTTAATAGACTAATTGATCACCTAAATAAAATCGAAAAGATAAAATACCAAACCTTTACGGTCATCAGCTCAACGTGAGTAGGTGAATTGGGGGTTTGTTTGCCCGATCTTGTGTGTTTTCCAGATCTCATTCACCTTTCTCTCCTCCATCTATCTCCCTCACGGTTCTTCTCTCCCCTCCAACTATCTATCTTTCTCCCTCTCACCCTCCCTTCACTTTTCTTCTCCCAGTCTATCCCTGGATGATGGGTCGCCCTCTTGTCTTGCCGACTCTCGTGGCTTCTTCATCTTGTTCACTTCATTCCAATCCACTCTTGTGGGAGGTCAGAACTCCGATCGACCTTCCATTTTCTCCTTCTCTATCCCATCATTCTTCTGGGCATGATGTGCTGGACGCCCGAAGATATCAGACTAAACAGATGCGAGAATCGGGCGATCTCATTACTGGGATGAGTGTGCACTCCATAGGCGATCACATTGAGCAGATGCAAGTTTCAGATACCTCCTATGCTAGGATGATGGATGAGCACACCGATCAGGAAGTACAGTCAGCTTCTACATTGAGTACCTATATTCTCCATGTGGAGTTCATTCAGAGACTGCCGAAGTTTTTAGGGGAAGTGCACGAGGAGCCATACCTTCATCTTTCTGAGTTTGAGGAGTTCTGTGCGACCCACGTATATTCGGATATCACTTATGAGGAGCTGATGTTGAAGACCTTCCCATTTTCACTTTAGGACAGAGCCATGAGATGGCACAGACAATTGGAAAGGAAGTTTGCTACGTGGGGACGATTACGCTCAGATTTCCTATAGAGATTTTTCTCCCAACGTAGAGCAGATATGATGCGGTTTTTCATCATGGATTTTTTAGTAGAACCCAGGATCCATTGCATGATGTGTGGCTGAGGTTTCTTAACCTCTTGGGGAGATTTCCAGATCATGGACTTTCACTGACCGACCTTGTTGAGATCTCCATGAGGGGGATGACCGCTGAGCAGATTGCACTGGTAGTTACATCGTGTGGTGGTTCACACCACAGTTCCGGCATTGATTTACTTGGGACCATCTCAAGAGCACTTTCAGAGATCCTATCTTCACGAGATGCATTAGTCGGGATAGCACAAGAGGGTGATGCAGTACAAGTTAGGTGTTCCACACTTTATGAGGACACATCTACTACACACCATATCGAGTACACGGATTTTGCTGCAGTACAGACAATGGATGAGATGACTACCACAGTGGATGTTCTGACCTAGAGATTGATCGAGTTCCCGCTAGTCTTCCAGCTAGAGTTCGAGTCAGTACCATGCTTTTCAGTTCAGGAATCCTGGATATCAGATCTTCTGCTATTCCAGGAGATAGAGGAGCCCACGCTGCTACAGTCGTCAGTCCAACTGTTTCAGTTTTCGTTCCCAGCTTACTCAGCTTCTACTCTGCAGAGGTACTTCTCTGATTCATATGGACATCATAATTCAGCCCAGTAGCAAGAGCTTGAGGAGGGACACCACTTTGAGATGACAGATATAGATAGTCCCATATTTGAGCCTTGTGTCCTCCAGTTTGATGAGATTGATACATTCTTTGAGGACCAAATGTTGGCCAGCATTGCCACAAATCGAGGTTCAGTTTCAGCCACAATGACAGCTTCCGCATTGTTGACCAGTACCATTTCCTGTTTCCAGATTGATTAGAGGCAGATTTCAGTTGATGAGACATTTTGGTGCAGGGAGTGGGTGCTTGCCAGTAGAGCAGATTCCCATTTAGATTCTGATCCTCCCTTTCTCACTGATGATCTAGCATTACTCCCCGAGGGTTATCTACGGGAGGATGCCCCACATGTTGCGTACTCGGTTTCACTTTCTGAGAATGTATCTGATCCGTCGGATCACAAAACCGAGTCTTCTGATATTTCTGAGTTTGAGTTGTCTCACCTCGATGATCCTCGTGAGGATGAGCCGGTCTTTGAGATATTCGATGATGTTTCTGATATTTCTTCATTATATGCATCGGATATTGGTTCTTTTAGTCAGTCTCTTGATCTTGATCTTCCAAACCTTTCTGAGATGGTGATTAACGTGGAGGATTCCATGGCTGATCCTTTTTTCTCCATGTTCGACTTCTTTGGCTATATCGTTCCACTCCAATCTGATCTTTAGCCGATGAGTTCATTTTTGCTAGTGGATTACGATGTCATCTTCCCATATCCTTGCCTGGTAGCAGACACCCGCCTGATTTTCTACTTGGGTGTCATCATTTACACTGCTACCCTCGTTGTTGTTCTCGTACCGAGACTACGACAACAGTACGTCATTCGCCTTACAGACGTCGTCCTGAACCTCGATACTTCGGTGTCCTAACCTTTGCGCCCAGCTAGGGGTGTAAAACCTAGCGCTTGTTGAGAGGCACCTCAACATTGTCCACTTTGTATATACATGTTTCATCTTCATTTGCTCATTGTTTCTTCCGTTTTTGTTTTACACCCCAGGTCTCGTTTAGGATTATTTTTGATATACTTAGGATTTACCTTATCCTAAGTATAAGGGGGTGTAGACACCGAGTTATTCCTTTTCGTTATGTTTCATCACTCTTGGCGTTGCCTATACTTCAGGATCCTTCACCTTAAGTATATGGGGGAGTGATGCCATTCCTCTCATCTTCTATATATTTGTCTTCATCTCTGCTCCACACTGTTTTGCTGCCTATACTTTGGGATATTTTACCTTAAGTATAGGGGAGGTAGACCATGTACATCGTCCCAATCGGATTTCCCTTTATGCACAATCTGCTACACTTAGGATTACTTGATCATAAGTATAGGGGGAAACACCGAGATCCTTTCATTCTATTCTTTGATTCATGGTTGTAGTATAGCTTTCCTTTTCACTTCCTTATACTAAGCATGAGTTATGTCTTCTTCATCGCTCTTGATCCACTCTGAGGACATCGTCCGAGCTAAGTATAGGGGGTGTCGTATATATTTCATATATACTTTAGCCATAACTCGTACTTTGTGTGAGTGTGTTAATAAATAAAATGGATAAAATCCTTTATTCCTTTATCTTAAAACCATGAAAATTTAAAAAAATTCTTGTACATAAAAATTCTTTCTTGCACATACATAGCTATTCATAAAAATTATTTTTGTACAAATGTTTGTAAAAAGATTTCATGTGTAAAAAGTATGTAAATATTTTGATATCAAAATTATGTATATAGTACAAAATTTTTGTAAAATGTTTGAAAACAAAAGTTTACAATAATCCTTCTGTAAATGTGTGTAAATAGTTTGCAAAACTTCTGCATTCATGCATTCATTCATTCAAACATTTTTCAAAATTTTTGTACATTTTCAAAAATTTGCATAAAAAGATTTTTGTATATACTTGTACAATTTTTCTGAATCATAGTTGACGTTTAAATTAGCCTGAAATTAAATTGGAAAATGGAGCTTGGTTAAGACCTTAGTCCACCTAATTCTCAGAAGAACCTTATAGGGCTTAGGGTCAAGACTTTTCAGGTCCATTTGGGACTTAATTCTTTGAGTCCACTAGGCTACGATCACATGCCATCTTGATGAGCCTAAGTAGAACACTTAACAACGCACACATGACTCTCACAGACAATGGCTTTACTTGCACCAGCACCTTACACATAGCTCTCTACGGATGAGGTCGTGAGGAGACAGTCTTCTTTGGCTTGAGGTAGCATACGAGGGTAGTACTTCTAGGGGGAACCTCTCGTCTTCTTTTAGTGAAGGAAGTGTGTCTCAACTTGGTCTGGCGGCATTGAGGTCTGAAGACAGGATTTGTGGGTTGCAATAATGCTTCAAAAGAGGGATAGTCTACTGGCTCAAGAGGAAAAATTCCTTATGTATATATGTCAGACCATGTAGATATGTTGTACATATTTACAACGAAAAAATGTGCAAAAGAAAGAAAAACTCCAAAAAAGTGGTGGGTCTGATAGAAAATGAAATACCCATCGGAGGTATATAGTCAAATAAAGCAAAGCTTATGTTACCCATTCTCATCTCATGAAGCTTGCAGCAGGGATACTTAGCTACACTAGTTGGGCTCCCAGGGATACATGACTACACTGGTCATGGTCCATTCTCTTCTTCCTCCTCTTCTTGAGCTGGTTGCACTTGAACTTAGAAGGGAATACCCTGCTCCTCAAGGAAAGAGCTGCCAGATTAGGGCATTAGAGTTACCTTGTTGAGGGGGTTGTTACTTTGCCATTCCTGAGGTGGGGAGCTGCACATAACTTACACAGTACAAGAAAGGATTCATGGTCATTAGAGTTTGTGTATGTAGACTTGTTCTGATCTGGATTATTGAGGAGTCTTAACCATAGATTGATGGAACTTAGAGGCTATTGAGTTTTAAACTTAAGTCCAAATAAGGTTCCGACAAACTAATAATCCAAAGGTCTGACTGAGCTCCATACTTCAATTTAATAAAGACAAGTTTAATAATCAATTGTGATTCTCCTTCTTTTTTTGTCCTTTTCTTTTCACTTCTTTTCCAAATAAGTGTTTACTAAGGGACTAGCAAAGGTAAAGTATAGGGGGGTGATGAATCCCCATTCATCACTCTTTACTCTTTTATTTTAGCTAATTATCTTGGCAAATCATCATGTAAATGAGTGTAAATACAATAACTTAGCAATAAGCATGCATGTATTAATATATCATTATTAGCATGTATTTCTGCAAAAAAAAAGAATAAAGAATGAAAAGAAAAATAAGGAAGTATTTAGAATAAATACTGAGTGACCCGAACCCCAAGAGAAGGCCAAGCATTGGCCTGATCGCCAAATAAAATAGGTAGAGAGAGATAGGGCCACTCCACCTTATATATATGTATAATATGTGTACATAATTTATTTTTACAAAAAAATATAAAAATATGTTTTTTCTTCCATGTATGTATTTCTAAAAATAAAATAAAAATAAAAAAAATAAAATAGAATAAAATAAAATTCTCTCTCTTACTTGTACATAATACATGTATATTTGTTTTCTTCCCTTTTTATTTTCTACTTGTAAATAAATAATAAAAATAAAATAAAATTTATTTTGCACTCCAAAAATGATGTTGTAAATAAATAAAATATAAAATTGGGGTTTTTTTGTAAAAATAATAAATTAAAAATAAATGTACAAAATACATAGGTATTTTAGACATGCATATAATATAATACATTGTAGAATAATTTATTTTTCATAAAAAATAAAAATAATAAAAAAATCCTATGAAAAATAATAAACATTTTTCATTTTATTCATTTTTAAATTTAAATTCATTTATTATTTTTTAATTAATTTATCTTTAATTTCCCTGCTATTTTGTCATGTAGCGGCCTTTGACCTTTTCCTTCGCCGCTCGGGATTGGTCCACATCGGATGCGTTGACTAAGATCAACTGACCCCTCTGCCACGTTCTTCGCTCGGACCCGGTCTCGCCCGTTGTTCGCCTAATTTTCTCGACCCGATCCGATCACCATTTCACCCCATTTGCAGCTCGGATTACTGAGGGAGGATCCACGATCCACGCCCATCGAAACCTCTAACGATTCGTCCCTCGGTTCGCACGCCCCCACTCCATTCTTCTCAGACCCTGCAGCAAATAAAACCTCCTGGAGCCCCTTCTTCTTCCGCATCTTTGGCTGTTGTCCTCGTCTCCGGTGACATCCGCCTCCTCCCATGAGTGACAGCATGTAAAGGGCATGTTGCAGTGAGGGTTCGAGCTCTGTAGCCCTAGATCCGGCGTACACTCCGCCGTGCTCCGCCGCGAGGTAAGCCCAGCCTCTGAGCCCATCGACCCATCAAGGAAATGACCCCTAGAGGTCTTTGACCTACAGCCTAGATGACTTCATCCATCAGGTAACCTAGATTTAGTCTTCCTTCGCCTTTAATTCACATTTTAGGATATTAGCATAGTTTCTATAGCCGAGCTCCGGTCACCTTGGTCGGAGCTTTCCCTGGTCTTTTGAGCAGTCGACCACCTCCACGAGACTTCTCCCCTCCTTCTATGCCCATCCACCCATCTCGTTCTTCCCATGAACGAGCTCCAAGCTCTCCACCATCGTCGCTTCACCGGAGAGCACGCCACACTCTCCCATTCACCCATTTCGTGTCTTGATGGGTCGAGGCATTTTGCCCTCGACCCCGTGGTTTGTTTGTGCAGGTCAGAGCGTCAAAAGGACCTCATCTGGAGGTCAGTATACCCGAGCACAGCCGCTCCAGGTCTTCCAGCTTCGCCAGTCCTTTCTCCTTGGTCGTGGCCTCATCGGAGCAACTCCACGGCTGCGTACTGTCGCCAGAAGCATTTCCCCCATCCTATCAGCTCTGGAGGAGAACCCTGTGACGGAGCGAAAATCTACCCTTTTTATATCGTATAATTGACTATTTCATTGCAGTCGGATAGATCTGCGTCGATCAAAAATTACTGCACGGCTCGATTAATCGTCAAATGAAATTATGTGCGGTATATGTTTATTTAGCCTGGGCAAGCCCTAGGGTCGACTCAAGGAGGCAAAGGAACAACTCGGGATCAAGTTAGATGGATTAGATTGCGGTTTTCCAGATGGATTTCTTTTTGTAATTTTTTATGCAATAGAAAATGCAGATGCACAAATGTGGATGAATTAAGTTAATAAGAAAATATGCGACTTAGCCGAATTTAATTTTAATGTGAAATTAATTCAAATCAGCCAAATTTTATTTTTCCTAAAACCCTAATCCGACAAAGAATGCAAAATGATTTTTTTGGAATTTTTGGTTTTAAAATGCACAAATGAAAAATGCAAAGTTTTTTAGGGTTTTTATGCAATTTTTCATGCAAATAATATGAAAAAATTATGAAAAATTTACTGGAAGTTAAAAATGATGAATTGAAAATATACTAATATTTTTGGAATTTTCTGACACTATTTGATTTTTTTATGATTTTTTTACTGAAAATAGAGTGACCGCGAGTAGTTAATTCCTAATAAATCCATGAAGTTAAATTATCCAGAGAGCTATCTATCTCAAATAGATATTTCAATAAAGAATCCAAGAGAGTTAAAATTTCTCAAAAATGTATTTCGTGGATTTAACTAAAAATCATTTATAGAAATCACCCTAGAATTTATTTTATGCACTAGACAACTCTGAATTGGACTAAATTTGGACTGTAATTAGATCACACTTAGAGGCACCATCTACAATTTTCTTACAATTTTTGGAGCAACAAATTACTATGTGCAAATTTCAGAGCATAATTGAGCAAAATGTCACTGATTTTCAATCTCTGATTTTTAATAAATTATCAGATGCTCACAAAAAATATAAATAAATAGCCAAAATGTTCAGAATTAATCACTCAACAACATGCTATTTTTCATTGTATCAAATGATGCTATTTTGATGCCCAAATAATCATGCAACTCCAGGGGTATCAATGCAATAATGAAAGTGAAATAATAAACTGAAATGTGCACTGGATGACTTTTTTTCAGATAACAAAACAAACAGGACTTAATATGCAATTTTCATATGAAATAAAAATAGTAAATAGACCTTTGTTCCCTAGGGCACGCACGAGAGCTTGAGGGATGTGGGCGGCGGGCCTTGCGAGCGGCGGCGAGGCGGAGGACTCACTGGCAGCACGCGCACAACGGCGTGAAGGCAGTGCCGTACGGGAGGCGCTCGACAAGGACGGGCAATGGCTTTGGAGGCTGACGACAGCGCTGGAGGGCGGCAAGGCAGCGCACAGCTAAGGGTGCGCAGCAGCGGGAGGCAGCACTGTGGGGGGCGAGCGAAGGTCAGCGGCGGCCGCTCGTGGCCGCGTGGCTGTGGGGCGGTGCACCGCGGGCTGGGAGGTACACCAGGCGGAGTTGGGCCGACGGTCTGGCGCGTGGAGGCAGGGGGTCGGCGGAGCGGCCGGTCGCGCGAGCCGCGCGGCAGGCCGGGGCAGCTGGTCGTGACTGTGTCGTGCCTAGTAGCGGAGGGGCGTGCCTGCACGGAGGCGTGGCCGATGATGAAGATGGAGGAGAGGGGGTGGCGCGCAGGTCGTGCAGGAGGTGGCGGCCGCGCGGCGTTGTGAAGGGCTGGCGGCTGCAAGGAGGACGACCGCGTGGGGCGGTTCTGGATGGAGCAGCAGCCGCTGCTTGCGGAGGGGCGGCCAAGGGAGGCGTTGGGTTGCGCACAGCCTGGCGGCAGAGCCAGGGTCTGCAGGGCAGAGGCCGGACTGGAGCACGGCCACGCGACTACGGCTGGAGGCGGCCACTGGCGATGTCGATGCAGGAGGTGGTCCTGCTCACAGGGGGAGGCAGCGGCGGCGGGTGCTGCTGCTGCTTCCTCCTGTTTCTTGTGATGTTTTTTTTTCTTTTGCAATTTTTTTGTACATTTTTTTAAACAGAAGAATAATGTAGAGGTAAAATAGAGATGTGATAATGAAATGGTTGCGTGATGATTTGTGTGATGTGGTGACAGATGGTGTAGAAAAAAGGGAAAATAATATGTTAGATAAAAAATGAAATGAAAAGGAAAAAGAGAGAATGCTTACCTGTGATTCACCGAAAGTGGAGGAGCCGTGCTGCAACTCTGGTCGTGGCCTCAAGAAGGGTGGCGGAATCCTTCGAAGCTGGAGCAGCTTCCTGCGAGGGATGCTGCGACGAAGTGGTTGAGACCACCTCGGATCTCGCCGTGGTCGGAGGTCGTCGCTAGACGGTGGTTTTTGGTAGCTGTCACCTACAGATAGCCGGAGCTCTCTTTCTTTTCTATTGAAATGGCGGATGGAGAACAATGGAGGAGGGGATGGGATTATAAAGGAAGAGAGAGGGAAGTTGGAGAGAATGGAGTGGTGGAGAGAGTGGAGAAAATGGTGGCTTGGAGTAGAAGGCAAGTAAGGGAAGAGGTAAAAGGGGGGAAAATGAA